>LT727921.1:316943-495345 GCA_900157175.1 Oithona nana | reverse complement strand
TTTTCTCGTGAAATCAAAGTTGTCAACAGCTAAAAAGTCCAAAACCACAACATTTTGACGAGTTTTTCACCCAAAAAAACCCCGACAATTTGCACGGGAAATTGAACTTGAATTTTTGGACAAAAAATAAAGATTTCCAACAGTGTCTGTAGCACTGTGCAAACTTGGGTGCGACAGGGATAGGATAGTATCATAGTTGACAGGTGGGGGATAAAGTAATTTTTGTTCTTGACCAATATCCTCCCTTGCACATGTATGGTATGACCACTAAAGTTGGTTGATTACCCCAATTACCTCCTTCCCGAGTTCCAACAACCCTGATGATATTAGCCATACAAAATATAAACAAGGATGCTGCAATGGATTATAAATATTATGATTTTCACCTCAGCAGTCCTGAAGTGAGAATATAGACTTAATTTCTATTTGCAACTTTTTTTATTGAACTTGGTTTCTTTTCTTGTAATCCAAGGTCTTTGCAACCCTCATGTTGACTGACCACGTTCTTCAGAGCAGCAGCGTTTGAAAAAAGTTGCATTTTGCATTGATGAAACTATGCATGCTATTGGTATCGTAATTCGTACTACCAATTGTCGGTTTCAGAATTCATGACATGATGCCTGTAATCTGAATTGAAGTCAAAGAAGCATGAAAACATATCAAAAGGGCAAAGATAACAAAAAGAAGAGAAGGTAGTCTACATGATGCGCGAGTCATTCAATAAAGATTTAATTGATTGGATTACCACTACCTTGACCCTTAATGAAGTTTTCCGTTCATTGAGTAGAAAACCAGTGATTCTTTTTTTTTCTTCTCCTCCACAGTTGATGACTTATGCTTTTTGGTGTCTATTGTTACCTTATGCGCAAGGAGTGGATTTGTTCGAGGATATCATTCAATTCAAAGAGGATGTAATTAACGGTAAATAATCTAACAATTTGAAATGTATTTATTGTGTACGTATGTATATCTTCCATCGTATTCCACCACAAAAAAAAACACCTTAAAATTACAGGCATTTTTGGTGGCATCAATGATCTTGGAGAGGGTGAGAAAAAAAGGGCAGAGAGAAAAGGACTAATATCCGGTGCTTGAACTAATCCATTTTTGAAAGAATTGAAAATTTGAAAAATAGGATTTATATTCGGTGCATGAACTAATCCATTTTAGAAAGGGAGAAGAAAATGATTTGAAAAATTTTGTTTCAGGAGTTTTTGGCAAAGGCAAGTGTGGTTGTCCCTGCCGAGATTATTATTTACCAAAATGCGAAATCGAATATCAGCAACAATGTTATTATGAACATTATGAACAGGTAAAATACTGAATAGTACCCAAATGGCCCAAAAAGATGAAATCTGATTGCCTGACTTTTCAGGTGTGCAATTCAGTAGCAGTCCCTGTGGTACGCCAGGTCAAAGAAATCGAGTGTCAAAAATGCCGCAAATACAAGGTGGCAGTACCCAAAACCAAATGGGTTAAAGAATGCAACCCTGTCTACGACGAAAAGTGCAAAACAGAATATCATCAGCACTGCAAAGAAGAAACCAGGTGCCATATTATCTACCAGACCATCTGTGACAACAGTGGATACCAGCAGGTGAATTGACAAGCTCTTTTCAAACCAAAAAAGAACTAACCTGTTGAGTCACACCGTCACAGCCTCACTGGCTAAAGTAGTAGATGATAAAAGTACTTGCGAGCCCCCTCACTTAGCTCGGGAATCATTCTTATATTTATTATTATTATCATATGTACACTCGCAATCCGCTGCAGCTACTGCGAGGCCTCCGGCGGCCAAGTTTCACCAGGGTAAAGCTCTGAAACTAGATCTACTTTGATCTATCACTGTTTTATGACATGCTGAATTGTCCTCATTGTCTTGCTACTACTTAGTACAGTTTTTCAAGGAGAATCTATTGAAACACCAATACACAGGCAAAAAAAGTCTGTTTAATTTTCACCAAGATTATTCTAATATTGTTTCAGCATTGTGGAAGTCAACCTCGTCAACATTGCTACCCCGAGACCAAGTGTCACCGAACCCCTGACACCCAATGTGTCCCAGTGCAAAAGGAAAAGTGCGAAAAGGTACCGGTGGAAACTACACAATTCGTCGAAGAGAAGCAATGTTTACCCTTTCAATCCGACTTGGCCCAACTAAGCAACTTACAAGGGGATCCATGTGCAGGATATCACGTACCACAAGTAAGGAATTTTTACGACTGGTTAGATTGTAGACTGTAAATTGAGATTTTTCTTTTTCAGAATCAACAATTGCAGAGTACTGCAGGTCATCATCATCATCATGATCCAAATTCTGGATTTTTAAATAATCAAGGAGGAGGAGGAGGGGGCCTTGGCATTGCATCCAACACTGGGTTTGCTTATCAACAACCCCTGGCTAACCAGTATGGCATACAAGATCCGATTCTTCAAGACCAGCCTTTGCTCCCAGCCATCAATCAATATGAAGTCAAACGGGAAAATGAAGGACAGCTTCCAAGCAATCCTTTTCTGATTGGACGACTTAGGCAACCCAAATCTATTGTTGTGACAATGAAAAGACTCGATAATAATGATTACGGAAGGAAAGGTTGGGTACCCATACCCTATCCATTGTACAAATAAACAGTTGCTCACAATCACAACCTTTGAAAGGTCATCAAACTGTTCGTGTTTTGTTTACAAAAAGGGGCGAGTTTTGGTTTGAAGTCAGCTATTGAATGGGGCGAACTTTGGCAAAGTATAACTTCAAAGCTTGTGCGAGAGGAGAATACATTTTATTATTTGGACAACATTAGTATTACATCATCATCAATGAAGCTTTTATTTGATTTGCATTTTCCTTCACCTCAACTTCTTATTTTTCTAAACTTCCTCAGTTGTAGGTTCTTGGACAGTATCTGAAGTATCTCGAAGGCTCCTCAGAAAATGGCCATCTGAACGGACCATACGCATGAACTCTCGGGCCGACCTAAGGTTTACAAAGGATTATTTTGTGATGCAATTCTGCGAAACAAAAACTAAATTTTACCTAAGGGACCTCAAGAAGTGGCCTCCGAGGTCAGCATCAGGTGAGCGGAGTGACCGCAAGAAATGACCTGTCGTTCGCAAGCCTCGTGGAAATTCTTCATCATCATCAATGGGATTGGGTTGCAAAGAAGAAGAGCTTCGCAAAATTCGTTGCAAGTCTTTAGAACCGCGAAGAGTGCGCAAAAAGTGAGCGGAGCGCAGTGCGCGCATAAAGTGATCTTCACTAGCGCGTTCACCGCTTCTCAATGACCTCAGAAAATGACCTGAAATTATTCCATTGGTAAGACAAAAATCATTTTAGGCTTTTGCAACTTACTTACTATTCTGAGGTGAAACTGAATCTGCTCTGGTCACCAATAAAGACCCCGATGAGAAAAGTAAAATGAGTGCTACTAGCTTCGCCGCCGCTCTCATGGTCAGTTTCTCTATTCGTACTGTGAGAACATTTACTCCAGCGAGGCCAATTTATAGAGAAAACAGCCTCAGCCACGGCCTCCTCCGCTCATTGCATTCTTCCCAAAACTTTCTCGATTGCAAGTAATTCTTCATGAAACAGCATGATAGTCACTATAGTATGGTAATTAGTTGTCAAAAAATTCGTCAAATTGCATTGGAGGGAGATCTACACTACTTAGCTAGTATGTAAACAAACTTTTACAAAAATTTCGCCTTTTGTGATTTAAAAAGAAAAATAATTGCTTCATCCCTTTCCAGAACTTGTTGGGACACTTCTTTAACCAGTATTTATTATCAAGGGTAAAAATGACTCTTTGAAGGAATAGTTGTACTGCAGTGGAGGTGGAGTACTTATGTTGCACCTGCCTGGTTCACAGTGTTCTAAAATCTATTGATGATGGTCTGCTTCGTTAAAAAAAACCATACTACGAATTAGGATGTATTCATACCATTCATTTATTCAAAAGTAAGATATCTACAAGTATTCGGTCCACTTGCTCACTAGACAAAGAGACTGCATGATGCCAAATCTGATCCGATACATTCTTCACCACTCTTGAAGATTCAATCTTGACCAAGACAGCTTTGAGCACTTGATACAACTGAATAGCCGCCGACTCATCATCCAATTCGTGCTTCTTCTCTGTCTCCTTAATCAACGTCACTATTAGATAGACCATTTGATGCAACCACCACTGAGACCACTTCAAACCAGACACCATCTTTAAAATGGTTACAACTTGCCTGTTGGGTTGTATTTTGGCTAACCAAAATAGAAAGCCATGATTGCGAACCAAATCTGAGGCGGCAGAAGGTAAGCGACAAATGTTGAGAAAAATGTTTAAAATCAGTCGTTTGGACTTAGAATCATCTTCTTCGTGTTTCTTGTTGTCTCCTGCAGCTGCATCATAGAAACTCATCAACATTTTGGGAATGAAATTCTGCTGTAAGATACTGTAATCCAACTCATCTTTGATGCCATGACAAATAATAGACAATATCCATTCTTGTTCGGTGGCATGATGGGTCACTGAGCTGCTATGAAACAAGCGGAGGAATTCGGGCACCGTAAATAGTTCCATCAAGGGTTTGGCTAATATGAAGTGGCTGATACTTTTGAACATGGTGTCCAATGGATTCGACAAAATCTTGGTCACATGTATCAAAAAGCTGGTAGTAATGTGGGGTAGACGAGTAGGCATGCTGGCCCCATGGTCATTGGCAATCTCGGAGCCAGAGGAGGAGACTTTAATCAGTCCGTTTCGAACGATGTCCAGTAAATGAAGCCAGATTTGCTTTTCAGCCGAAAGGGATTTCTTGGCCTTTTGGAACTGGTCGTATATCCGTTGTAAAGCGACTAAACCAATATTTCTGCAACAATAAAAAGTATCATAACGATCATTTTAGGAAAATATTCGTGTTCTGTTTACATACAAAAAAGGGGCGAGTTTTGGTAAAAGTCAGCTGTTGAAAGGGCCAAACTTTGGGAAATCAAAACAAAACCAAAATGGCGCAAAATTTCAATAATAATAACGCGGCAAAAATACCTGATGGGTTCTTGTCGACAACTCAAGCTAGCAAAAGCCATGGCCAAGGCTCCACTCTCAATCAACTTCAAATGTTTGTCCACAAATCTATTGGGCGAACACAACTGACAGATCAAGGGCAATACGAATCTTGGATCGTAGAGAGTATCCTGGAAGCTGTTTGGCTCATTAAATCGATTTGGACAGTTTAATGCAGAATTGAACATTCTTTCCGGATGAAACAATGTTAGGATTTCTGACACTTTTGAAGTCTTGGATGAGACTTGCCTTGCTTGACTCAAGACTGAATATTTGGCAATAGCATTGGGACCCCAAACCATGGGTTTAAAGGCCTGAAAACTGACTGATGCGTCCATTTCATGAACTTGCAGGATTTCAAGCAACAGTTGATCAACTTGGCTGAGGGTTGCATTGTAAGCGCCAAGGTAGATAGGAACTTGAAGACTTGAACACAAACTTGGATCCTGTTTGAGCAAAGTCAAGATGAGCTTTAGCAAAGGCACTTTCTTGCTTGACAATTCACTTGATAACATGATTGGGATGAATTGTGAATGCCCTGTGATCAAGGCATAGATCATATCTTGGATACCATTTTCTGAGGATTTCTCACATACCTCACATAATGCAAGCAGTGCATCATCATCCATAGATTGATCTTTTTCAGGTTTTAAGCTGTACTTGAGCATGCTTTTAGCAAATTTAGTCACATCTTCCTCTATTCTGCCAGTAAAGTCTTTGAGACATTTTGACAAGAGCTTGCAGCTTGAAGCCAACGTTTGTCCACTTTTGACTTCTTTAACGCATTGGTTCATAAGGGGAAGTATCACCTTGGACAGTATTGAGTCCTCGTCACCTTTTCTCTTGTAATGTTCAAATAGTGCATGGCAAGGCATCAACGCGTTGATTCCCTCTTCTTCCTCAGAAAGATCAAATTCGTGGTTGACAACCAACATTTCAAGCAGTTCCAAATCATCTTGATTTGGAGAACTTTTGCTACCCAAGATTCGTTGGGCAACTTTGCTCTTGAAATGACGTTTACATTTGTCTTGAGCTAAAAT
Organism: Oithona nana; assembly: GCA_900157175.1. Taxonomy (NCBI): domain Eukaryota; kingdom Metazoa; phylum Arthropoda; class Copepoda; order Cyclopoida; family Oithonidae; genus Oithona; species Oithona nana. The sequence goes on along the minus strand of LT727921.1, from coordinate 489,251 downwards.
CTGCTTGATGAGCGGATGAAGTAAGTTAAGATCTTTGTCATCACAAAGATGAATATTGTTTTTGATCCATTTTTGAACATGTGATCCAAAAGCTTCAAAGTTCAGACCGAGAATTGCTTGAGCCAAAGCAATAGACGAAGGACTTCTTTGTTGGCAAGCTAAAGACAAGTGTGTGGCAGAAATGTGTTGCAAGAACCTTTTGTTCACCTTCAACAGGTCCTGGCATTTGGAAAGTAAAGTTGGCCTCATCAAGGCTCGATCCAGAAGTACTTGTTCCACCACATTGGATAAGTAAGTAACGTTCATGTCATCACTCATTAGTGACCACTTGTCAAGGGCAAATATTTTCTCCAAGGTTAAATCCAAAACAGCCAATGTAAACTTGTTGATCCTGGTCGAGGTTGCCAATTGCGTTAACAGATCTTTTGATTCTTTGGCAGACATAGACATGGCTCGAAACAAGGCTTCAAATGCTTCATTTGGCTGCGCCTCGGTTGTATTCAACGTTTCAACAACACATTTCAGCATTTTTCCATTGAAGTTGCAATCCATGGTTCCAGGTCCATTAAACACTTTCAAGATCACTTGATTCAACCAAAATTTGCCCGAGGATTCATTCCAGTCCATTGGATCAAAGCACCTCAGAATATCCTGATCATGACCCAAATCAAGATCATCCATTTTCAGCTCTTGGTCCAATAGCTCTTTAAGTGCTCCATTGTGTCCGCTCAGTTTGAAAATGGTCAATAATTGACGATTTTTCAGGCCTTGAATGAAATTCACATGTGGATTATCACCAAAAACGTCCCCGTTTTTTTGTCCAGCAGACAACATTTGAGTCACTTCCTGCTTGCTGTTGAAAATATCAAAGTCAGGAATGGAGAGCAGATGTTCAATCATGCTTTCCACGTCACTCTGACAAACTATGGTGGCTAGGATACACCTTTGAAAATACATTTTAAAGTCCTTTTTTAATGCCTTGGATTTGACCAGTGTCCATAATAGCGGACTGATTTGGAAGTCAGTGTTCATCATCAGTTCATCACCATCATCCGTTTCATCTTTGTCGATTAATGCATTCAAGAGCTCTTGAGTTCTCTTGTGGGAAGATTCCGATTTATCGTGACTTGGGTAAATTCTCATTTCCTCTTTGATGTCGTCACAAATGGTGTCTTTCCGCTCCAACAGGCTCATCAAAGATTCAGAGAGTAATTGGCAAAGTTGCTCGATTTCCGTGGCAGGTACCATTCCAAGCCAAACTTGAAGTTCTTTGGCATCAAAAGACAAATGGGACTTCGTCAAAGACGCGAACATAACTTGCAGAGCTAGATTTCCGTGGGACGACTCGAAATATTTGCAAGCAATTCTTAGCAAAGTGAGAATGTTGCTTTGACTGCTCGAAAACGTGGGCAATCCGGATAAATGATGGAGCAACTGTAAGCGATAAAGAGTATTATTAGAATTACTTTAGGAACATATCCGCATTTTGTTTACAAAAAGGGGCGAGTTTTGGTAAAAGTCCGCTGTTGAATAGGGCGAACTTTGGTAAATCAAAGCAAAAACAAATTGCGTATTATCCATTATCAAAATACCTGTAAGCAGACTAATCCTTCGGTCTTGTCTACAACACTAGCTTTTTCCAACATAGTCTGTAAATCCAGATCTTGTAGATTTGAATACCGTTCGGCAAAATGCTTCAAGTAAAATGAGAGAATCTCTGTCAACATTGGTAAATATTTCATTTGATCTTGATCATCTGCTTGGCATCGCTCAAGTTCGTTGTGCCATACACCGATTAGGTCTTGAATGGAAGGCAGCTTGTCTTGCAGTCTGAACAAAATCTGTTTGGCAACTGATTTGTTGATCAACAGCACTGGTTCCAATTTGTTGAGCAGCATATGCAATAACTCCAAAACTTTAATTTTGACAACATGGTCTTGGTTGCTTTGCATTCCAACTTGAATGATTTCCTTGAAAATCTTCTCATTGACAAGGAAATTACAAACGACGGTGATTTGCATCTTACTGTGTTGAACATCGTCCAGGATTTTGTCCACGTTCAAGCCTTGTAAAATGGCATGCAAGAAATCTATGACTTGGTACCAAGCTGGACTGGCTCTTGGTTGCCACAAGGGTTGAATTGTCTTGCTGAAGTAAGGCCTGATTTGATCTGGACAAGTACTTAGTGATTGGATGACAAGGTTGGCTAAAGTCGGATTAGTCCAAGGTTCTACGATACTGTGGAGGAAATTCAGCAATAAATGGTTCATATTCGATCCAGATGTTCCATAACTTGGGTCTTGAAATACCAATCCATGTTTACTGGAGGTGCAAGCAGCTAGGAGAAATTCATTGACCACTTCAATGATGTCAACTTTGTGCTGTAAATATTCATCATCACTTTCTAAATTGGTGTAGGCTCCAGTCCAGCTGTCATACAATCTCAAGATGAACTTCAAATTGTAGACACTAAACAGTTTCATTTTGGACGTTTTACTCAAGGTCGAATTTTCCAAAACCTTTTCTTTGAAGCTTGTCAAGATCAATTGTACAAGTTGAGCATCATCCTTGGTCAATCCAGGAAAAATACTAGCCAGTAAATTTTTCTTGTCCAAAAAATCTTTGGCCACACCAGGATGATTGATGATGAAAAAAGACAAGAGAAATTGGACAAAGGCTTCTCGTATTTCCCTTGAATTGGTTCGCTTTGAAACGCTTTCCCAATGCTTGTGTTCAAAATCCAACTTGGACAGTACTTCTCTGGCAGTCTGGTGATGGAATGTCACCATGGATGTCAACAGCCTCAAGCTGGATTTGACTTGATAGACTGTATTGGAGCCGGAAAGTAAGAGGATGATATACCCGATGTGATCTTCAAGTACTTCGCGACATAATTCCACACCAAGTTTTTTAAACTTTTGGACTTCTTCTTTGCCTTCTTCTTGGCAATTTTCTAGTTTTTCAGTCAAATGCAAGAAAAAGGCTTGGCAAGCAGTAAAAACGACACTAATTTCTGGCGCCTTCAATTTCTCCTCATTCTCACTATGTAGCACGTTTAATATATCTTTACCAGTGCCACCTTGGGCAAGTAAAGCTTGTATCTGTTCCCCGCTCAAGTTGGGTAAAATTTCCAATGCTTCGTTCTTGTTTTGTAGCTGATCAATGATCAATTCACTCTTGGATTTTTTCGCCTTCGCTTGGATTGTCACCATCGGCTCCAGGTTGGCATTGCTTGATTGTCTTTTCCTAGGCATGATTCTTGGTACTGAAATCGAAAGAAAAAAAAGGGCCATTAATTCCAATAATTTGAACAAGTTTCAATGGAAGTTTAATTTTTATTTTTCAGAATGTTCACTGTAATTTTCTTACAAACTTTTGTGTGTGTATGTGTTCACTCTGAAAATACAGCCGCGATATTTTGTTGGCGATTTTTTTCAGCTTTGGCTTTCTTTTCTTGAATTTTCTTATGCTTCATTTCATCCGGAGTCGCTTTCAAACCTTTCATTTTTCTTGTCTGGATCGTACCAATCTTTTGCGCATCAACATGTACTCTTCCCAAAGTAGATCCGAAGGCATCCTTACTGACATTCTTGACCTTTTTAGGCTTGTCCGTATTCTTCACTTGTTTGCATGCAGACTTGAACAAGTCTTCTGATGCCAAATGTGTTCTACGCAAACTCAGGTCCAAATGAGGCCCATGATCTTCCAATTCAATTCGGGGGGTTTTACATCCAGACTTGTGCAAGACGATTTTATAGCTTCTCAGATAAATCTTTTTAACACCACCATTTTCATTCACAGCTGTAAATTGAATGGCATGCTCTAATCCTTGCAGTCTAATTTTCGGAACCTTTGGTCCGCGAAAGAAATCAATGAAAAGATTTTTGATCCGTTTCATGTCCTCGTCAGAGTCAAATTCTGCCCCAGAAAATAGCAGAATTGGTTTAGTACCAACGGGGATTTTGTCCGTTGGGAAGTCATGCAAAGACTTAAAGTCTTCAATGCCAAATTCAACCATGTCAAGCATCTTGTGATCAAACAATCTCCCGAGGATCAAATTGTTGGGTCTTTTCTTGTTAGAATTGCCAAATGCAAAGAGACTGGCATCATTCTTTTGTCCAAAAAATTCCAATTTGCTGAAATTTTCAAAGGGTCGAATGTCATTCTTTTGGTTGTAGAATTCACAATCTGGTTTCTTCAAACTATGCAATTCCTTGAGGCATTGCAAAACAGTTGCTGAACAGTTGGTTCCACGCACGATCAAGGTTGATTTGTTGTTTTCAATCAATTTTGCCTCACGGTCTTCTAAAGCACGTTTGCTTTTTTGGTTCCGAGGTTTGACCACTCTTTGCAAAACTCCCATAATGAAAAGGGAAAATGTTTCACTAATGACAAATTCAAAAATTTCACACGTTGATTTGTTATGTTTTGGTTTCAGGTTTTTCACGTACGCAACATTTCTAACAAGAAATCCGCAACCTCTCGTCTCTGGAAACGCTTTAGAAAAAGTAAACAAAAGTTTGGCGGTAAATTCTTGATTCTTGAAATCTTGAATCCTGAAGCTGAAGTCTGAAACTTATCAAACTCAAGATCTGAATCATGGATTCATTTTTAAAAACAGGAAAATTGGGCCAAGGTGAACAAAGCAAGAGTGTAAAATCTCAACTGCCTGCCAAGCTTGTACCATGGGTTGAAAAATATAGACCGAAAACAGTGACCGACGTTTCTCACCAAGAGGAAGTCGTGTCAGTTTTGAAGAATGCTCTCACTGGATCAGACCTTCCTAATTTGCTTTTTTATGGACCACCAGGCACAGGTACACCTTTTTTCTCTCTGAGATTTTAATTGACCTGGTATGTTGTAATGTATTTGATATTGTAGGAAAAACTTCCACCATTTTGGCTGCTGCTAGAGATCTCTTTGGCGACTTGTGGCGTTCAAGAATCTTGGAGCTAAACGCTTCAGACGAGCGAGGAATAGCAGTCGTTCGTGACAAAATTAAGACCTTTGCTCAACAAACTGTGTCTTCTAGCTCCAATGCCAAAATACCTCCTTTCAAAGTAAGGCGATTTATTTTTAATTTATGCTCGAGGAAGACATCCTAATTGTTGATTATGCCTGATTTACTTATCTAGATTGTCATCTTGGATGAAGCTGATTCGATGACTAAAGATGCCCAATCGGCTCTACGTCGTACAATGGAAAAAGAAGGCCGTTCAACTCGTTTTTGCCTCGTATGTAACTACATCTCACGAATCATCGAACCTATCACTTCAAGATGTGCTAAATTCAGATTTAAACCTCTTTCTCAAGAAGCTATTAAGCAACGAATCAAGATGATAACTGCAGCTGAACAAATTCAACTTGATGAAGAAGAAGCCCTTGATCTTTTGATCAAGACCAGTGAAGGGGATATGAGAAGAGCTATCACCACATTGCAGTCATGTGCAAGGCTCAACTCAAATATTTCGCGCAAAGATATCTTCGAAGTAAGTGGCTCAGTTCCCGACCATTGGATTGAGCAACTCATTGACAAAGTTGGCAAATCTGGGTCTTTCGATAAGGTGACAGCCTTTGTCGAAACCATTATGTGTGAAGGGTTTTCTTTGACACAAATTATTGGCCAAATTCACGACAAAATCGTTGATCATAGTGGTCTCAGTGACAATCAAAAATCTGTTATCCTCGAAAGGTTAGCTATGTCCGAAGGAAGATTGATTGATGGTGCCAGTGAGTATTTGCAAATGTTGGACATTGTAACAATCATCATGAACCAAATAAGCAAATAAAACGTATTTTAACACCTTGACGACATATTATCTTATCTAGTCAAATGTATCCATCGAATGACTCACTAAAGATAAGATGTCTGTTTTAAATTGTCTGTGTCATTCCGAAGGCTCTCCGTCCGTGGTACGCTCCAGCACTGCTAGTCATTGGATCAGATAAAGCAATGTTACCAGATGATTACAATTTACACTTTTTGATATCATTTTTAAGGAACTTAAAGATCACTAATCTATTGACTTAGAAGTTTATTACTTTTTATTCAATTTTTGTTTGCACTTTTGTGCTGAAATTACATTTGTTAAATTCCGCGAAAACGCAAGGAGGTGTATTTGAAAGAAAATAAAGTGGCCGTTTTCGACTACAGTTGACTATTTTGCAGCCAGATCAGCTTAGGAGCGCGTGACTTCACTACTACCGTCACAGCTAACTGCTAGAGGAGTGAACAAAAAGAAGGAGTGTGTAGCAGTGACTCGAACAAGTCTGATAATCAAAGGCGGAAAGGCCAAGTCAGTGTCTCCCTAAAGGCCCCTAATATCCCCCCCACCCTGAAGCCCGAGTCTTAGAAGATATTCATCATGGCCAACCCAGCCCCGGGTAATCGCGGGATGGAGGGACTTATTCCCATCATCAATCGCATGCAGGATGCCTTTACTTCCATGAATACTCATATGGTCATCGATTTGCCGCAAATTGCTGTAGTTGGTGGCCAATCGGCAGGAAAATCTTCTGTTTTAGAGAATTTCGTTGGCAAGTAAGTATTTAAGGTCATGCTAAGACCTTTTTTTTAAGGAGCCTTAATTTCTAAGTCAGTCAGCTGACCTTTATCGATCTGCTATGTGGTAGCAGGAGAAACACCACACACACTCTAGTCTCACGCGCAGAGCCTTTGCGCAGCAGTAGCAAATAGTCTTGAAGGTCACATTTTGATTTTATTTTGCAGAGATTTCTTGCCCCGTGGTAGCGGAATTGTGACCCGTCGTCCTTTGATTCTCCAACTGATCAATGGTCCAACGGAATATGGAGAATTCCTGCATTGTAAAGGGAAAAAGTTTATGGACTTTATTTCCATTCGAAAAGAGATTGAGGATGAAACAGATCGGGTGACAGGATCGAATAAGGGAATTTCTAACCTTCCCATTAACTTGCGAGTGCACTCTCCCCATGGTATGTGTAAATATCATCTTTTTGATGCAGTCAAAAAACACACCTCTTTTTGTTCTTCTTCACAGTGTTGAATATCACTTTGATTGACTTGCCGGGTATGACCAAGCTTCCTGTAGGTGATCAACCTGCAGACATTGAACAGCAAATCAAGGACATGTTGATGCAATTTATTACCAAGGAAACTTGTTTGATTCTGGCAGTGACACCTGCAAATACTGATTTGGCCACATCAGACGCATTGAACGTGGCCAAGTCTGTTGACCCTGATGGTCTTCGCACCATTGGAGTGCTAACCAAACTGGATCTCATGGATGATGGAACGGATGCTCGAGACATTTTGGAAAATAAGCTGTTGCCGTTGAGAAGGGGCTATGTTGGTGTGGTCAACCGGTCCCAAAAGGATATCGAAGGCCGCAAGGACATCAAGGTTGCCTTGGATGGGGAAAGAAAATTCTTCTTGAGCCATCCAGCTTATCGCCACATGGCTGACCGCATGGGTACTCCCTACCTGCAAAAAGTCTTGAACCAACAGTTGACCAACCACATTCGCGAGACCCTTCCTGGGCTTCGCGATAGGCTCCAAAAACAGCTCTTGTCATTGGAGAAGGAGGTCGAACAGTACAAATACTTTCGGCCAGATGATCCTTCCATCAAGACCAAAGCTATGCTACAGTAAGACATTTCATACAGCTTTTAACGATAAAAATCTTTAAAATCTCAATTTTTAAATGTTGGCTAATTTCTGCGTCCAATTCTGTTGGTTTTGATTTCAAAAGTAATTTCGCGAGTAAAATCCATCAAATCCTAATTTTGGCAAATCATCACTCTCTAATCTTTATTATCAGGAGCATACAAACCCTTCAACAAGATTTCGAACGAGCTATCGAGGGTAGTGGTTCCGCAGCAGTCAACACCCTGGAGCTCTCAGGTGGTGCCAAGATCAATCGCTTATTCCACGAAAGGTTTCCTTACGAGATCGTCCGGATGGAATTTGATGAGAAGGAGCTAAGACGGGAAATTGCTTTTGCCATCAGAAATATTCACGGTATGATTATTATTCCTTGCTTGTCTTTCATTGGACAACTGATTTGAAACTTTGTTAAGCGGACAAGCTGCTACATTTTTGATGTCTTTCAAGGTATCAGAGTGGGTCTTTTCACACCTGATATGGCCTTTGAGGCCATAGTTAAGAAGCAAATTGCACGATTGAAAGAACCAAGTCTAAAATGCATTGACTTGGTCGTTCAAGAATTAACTAACGTAGTCCGCAATACGGCTGAAAAGGTAAGACATTGACCAAAGGTAGTCTTGAACACCTTGAACTGCATCCTTGATTGAATTAGAGTTGCTTGGGGACGCGCGCGCGACTTTTTTATTTTTATTTATTTTTATTTTTTTGTGTTTCCTGGTTTTTCCACTTTGATTTTTTCATCATGATCATCATGTATTAGGTGTACGGATTGGTTTGTTCACACCAGACAAAGCGTTTGATGTGGTTGTAAAGCAAAAAATTGATCTATTAAAAGGACCTAGCTTGAAACTGGTCGATTTGGTTGTTGAAGAAATGAAGAAAATCTTCAAAGATGCACTTGGAAAGGTACCACTTCTTCTCCTCTTTTCGTAACTCGCGTCCCTCATCAACCTAATTGTTTTACCAGTTCAATAGGCGGGTTAAAGATTTCCTCTCAGGAACCTGGGAGGGATTTTTTCTCGTCTACTAGACTACTACATGCTACATATATTATGACTTTTTTAATATTGATTGCCTAATTGTAGATGAACCGATATCCACGTCTACGGGAGGAGACTGAACGAATCATTACAACTTACATTCGAGAAAAGGAATCAAAATGCAAAGATCAAGTTCTAATGCTCATTGACTGCGAATTAGCTTACATGAATACTAATCATGAAGATTTTATTGGGTTTGCCAAGTAAGCAATTTATCTAGGTCTCTTTATAAAAACTCACCATTAACACCAATCTTAATTTTTTAAAGTGCTTCGAATCAAACTCAAAACACCGAGAAGCAAGGACGGAAATTAGGCAATCAGGTCATCCGTAAAGGTTACATGGCCATCCACAATTTGGGGATCATGAAAGGCGGCTCCAGAGATTACTGGTTTGTCCTGACATCTGAATCTTTGTCTTGGTTCAAAGATGAAGAGGAAAGGGACAAGAAGTTCATGTTGCCTTTAGACAGCTTGAAGTTGAGGGACATGGAGGCCGGGTTCATGTCAAGGCGTCACATGTTTGCCATCTACAATCCCGAAGGACGCAACGTCTGCAAAGATTGGAAGTCCCTGGAATTGTCATGCGAGGGTCAAGATGATGTGGATGCATGGAAAGCTTCTTTCTTGAGAGCTGGCGTCTACCCTGAAAAAAGTGGAGGATCCATGAACGGCGAAGGCGAGGTCGGTATTTTGAATTTTCTTTCCTTAAAAAAAGGCTTCTTTCTCTCCTTTATTTCTACTACGCTCATTCTTTGCTTCTCTTTCAATCTCTTCTACATGTGACAATCAATCTCTGATCTGCTGATGGTTTCATCGCTGCTGATTCTTATAGGATGGAGTAAGAGCTTGATGCCGAAGTCTAGTTTATGTCCAAGATCTTTCTAACTGAACTGTACTTTCAGGAGTCAAAGGATCAATCAGGAGGTTCAGTGGATCCTCAACTAGAACGTCAGGTGGAAACCATTCGTAACTTGGTCGATTCCTACATGAAAATTGTGACGAAAACGACGAGGGATTTAGTGCCCAAAACTATTATGTATTTAATGATCAACGATGTCAAGCAATTCATTAATGGCGAATTGTTGGCCAACCTCTACGCCACTGGCGATACAGTAAGTGATAGAGAAAAAAAAATCTTGACTAAAGAAGAAAATTATATATATATTTTTATCTCTTCAGCATTCCATGATGGAGGAAAGCGCTGATGAAGCTTTAAAAAGGGAAGAAATGCTTCGTCAGTATCACGCATGTAAAGAGGCCATGAGAATCATTGGTGATGTGTCTATGGCCACTGTCAGCGTGCCTGCACCCCCACCTGTCAAGTCTGACTGGATGCCAGCACCAAGCTCAGGGTAAGCTTATCCTTATTACTGACCATTCACTTATTATATGCGCCGATCTTTATACTTTTTTTAGGTCATCGGCAAGTGCTGCTCCATCTTCGCCCGGCAATGCCCCACGAAGGAATCCACCTCCACCAGTCAGTCGGCAACCTCCTCCAAACCCTGGCCAGCCCCCGAGAGCGGCTCCAGCTGCTCCGGGACGAGGACCACCACCTCCTCCGGGTAGAGCTGGTGGCGCCGCCCTACCACCCCCAATGATCCCCACGTAAGTCCCTTGAAAATGTTTATTTTTTTAAGTTTGTTGGAGGGTTTTTCGTTGGATTTGAAGTTTTCTCGCCATAATCAATAGCCTGAGTTGTATGCAAAACAAACTTTGCTTAACTTTTTAATTTTTCATCCAATTTGCTGCTGCGCTCCCAATACCGGATAATACAGTAGACGTTAAACCAAAACCAGAGACAAGTACTTCAACATCAATTTTCTCCTTTTCTCCACATTTGCTGCTAATAAACACCTCAGTCGTGGTGGACTCAACTCAACCATGGAGGCCATGGGACAGCAAGTCCAAAAGGCGGCGACCAACGCAGCTGCTCAAGCAGCGGCCAACGAAGTCCAAAAGCAAATGTCTAACGCAATTGGTGGTTTCCTAAGAAAATAACTTTTATTGAGTCTAACTATTAACAACTAATACAGAAAAAGAACAAAAAAACCAAAAAAAAACCTGTTAAAAAAAAAAAGAAGTTAGGATCCAAGTCGGATTGAAATGATCATGATAAGCATTTAGTTTGTTTTAGTCTATGACAGAAAAGTATTGTAACTACAAATATGATATGATGGCTATTATAATGGCACACACACCATACCCAATATTGCAAATAAATGTTAGTTATTACGAATGCTATCAAAACCATGTCAAGTATCATGATAACAAATCCTTAGTTAATTTTTCTCTAATTTCTACTTTTTTGTTTTCATCTCTTTTGTAGACGAACAGTACCTAATGTTCCACCGAGGATACCAGAGAGACCGGTCATGGGCCAAGGACGCTGAAGACCACCTTCGCCACCGTTTCACATTTGCTTCTCTCGATGTCTGTGATTTACATACTTTTTTCTAAAAAAGACCTGTCCTTCCTTCCTTCTTTACGAAAATCATATTTTTAGCACCTGTATCCTGCAACAGCTTCTGCAGCACGTCAGTGTATTTTTTAAGTGACACTAGCAAAATGAAATTCCAAGTCGATTTCAAAAGTTCGTTTTTCCCTCAGATGATTTTTTTACAAAGGAAAAAAAAGTTAAAATAATAAATGAACTTGTCTTGACTGAAAACAATCATCATGATTTCATATTTAATTGCGAGGCCTCCGGCGGTCCCAGAAGCATCGACGAAGAAGGCATGATTCTTCATCAAAGCGAGCGTATTCATCATGTCAAATACCCAGATATCCTAAGTTGATCTGGAAATAGACTGGGTAGCTTGGAAGCCAAGGATATTAGAAGTTGACCAAAATATTTTCATGGAAATGAGAGGAGTCCCAATACATCGAGGTATTTTTACCATTGGATCTATTTCATTGGATCTCCAAGTGAAGCAAGGAAGGTCCACAGGTTGATCCATACCTTGAACTGATTAATGGAGAGGGTGCACAAAATAGAAAGATCCGTGTTTAGGTTGTTAGCCATAGGAGGCCGGCCTCCGCGACTGATCGCGAGCGAAGCGAGCCAGGAGGGGGGCACCGGAGGCAGCGAATTGCGAGTTTTGTGTAGAGCGAAATAGAACTTTGATTTATAATCTGGAACTCAAACATTCTCTGTATTTAGTGTACTTATTATTTTGAAGAAAGAGCAGCTATATAGACTACCCATGGAAATCAATTTGCAGCGAATTGCGAGTATTGTGTAGAGCGAAATTGAACTTTGATTTATAATCTGGAACTCAAACATTCTCTGTATTTAGTGTACTAATTATTTTGAAGAAAGATAGAGCAGCTATAAAGACTACCCATGGAAATCAATTTTCCAGTACATAACCAGAATAGACGACGGTCTTAAAAACCACCAGCTGGTCGTATTTGCGGGGTTTTGTGCGGATCGCTAGTGCCACCGACGTACGTACGTCCGTCCGTCATCGCCGGGGTGCCTCGGAAAAATCAAGGCTAACACTACTTTTGCGCTTCTGACGCACATTTCGTGCATTATTCCGTAATCAAGACTCGTTGAAATAATGTCTCGTTTTTCATTTTACACATTACTTTAAAAATCATGTTAAAAACGTGCTACATAGCTGTGATAATCCCAATTCTCCTGTGCCATGGACCTCAAGCCTCAAAAGCGAGGCCGAGTGATTTGGACACTTCAGTTTTTTCATTAGACTATGACTATGATAGTGAACCTTACTTGCCCACCAATTTAGGACTTAAAGAAGCTAAAATGGTTGATCCATGGACGTTAGACTTCAGACATAAATTGGCCTCACGAGAAAATATCGGTAAGTCTCATTTGGCGAACGCAACGATGCTTCAAGCCTACACCCAAATATCCAAATATTTGAATGACTATCTAGCGATAAACAGAATCAAAATATTCTTTAGCACGAAAATTCAAATCAGACATTTTCCCGGGGTTTTATGTAGGTAAGTAGGTATTTTAAAATGGTGCAATAGCAATGTGCAGTTTCCTGTAGGATGATGGATATTATGCAAGGAGGATTTGCATTTTCGATTTTTTCCCAGCAAAATAATTATTGACATTTCTGATTGCGACTTCTTGTTATGCATGAATCAGAATTAGGTTTTCCTCTTCTTTTAATCCCAAATACAACCATAAAATTCTAATGTTACAATCAGGTTAGGTATATAAAGGTCATTTTGGGCGCGAAAATTCAAATGTTTGACAAACTAGTGATACAAACAGCAGCATAAGTATTGTTGACACGAAAATTGTAGCATCAAATGAGACTTCTAGTTTAGATGGCAGCTTAGGCCAAAGGCCATAATTTCTGATTCTTTATTTCCAAAAAAATTGTGTTGGTACTGCTGAAGGCGACAGATTTTAAAGTTGACAAATTGCCAATGAAACCGCATACTGACCCCTCAAGAACTATTTAAAAAAAATAGTCATAGAAATGAAATTCGCACGCAAACAGTGAACACAAGCGCACTTTTCTTTTTTCTTTTTCACTCGAAACAAAAAGATGTACTCTAGCCATTTTTAATAGCTTTGGCTAAAAACCACCATAATACGGGAGGAAAGAAAATTCCATTTTTGAATTCCTTTCGGGAGGGAGCATGGCAGAAGAGAAAAGAAGAGATTTCACTGATTTTTGTCTTCAAAGGCTTGAAAATAGCACCATTAGTACCATAGTAACCAACATGTAACTGTCCTTTTCAGCAAGCTCCGTCATTATTCTGACCCTGACTATTCAAATTAGTTATCTAGGTAGGAGTGAACGGTGTTAAAAACCTCAAATTGCAAAAAAAAAAGCGGCGGAGAAAGACTAAAAGACTGAATTTTTGAGAGAAGAAAAAAAAATGTGTTGAATCATCATTAGCATCCTCCTCCTCTTTGTCTTTGAGAGATGAAGACCTTGTTTTGTGGTCGTTGATATCTTGTAGTGTGTAAAAATGTTAACCTTGAGGTGATATATATCAAAATGGAGCATTAGTGACTGCCATCTGTTATAAGTAAAATAGCAGCAGCAGCAGCAGCGAGCTTGCTGGAGGAGCCAGCAAGCTTTGCCTAGTTTTCCATGCTAAAACCATGCAATACCGTTGTCTACTTCTTGACTGAAGCTTCTTACTGCTTGGACAATAAGGATTCAATTCATTGCAAAACATTGTGTAAATCTATGAGGAAATCCGCATGTGCCTCCTGACAAAATGGATATTGGATCATGAGCTACTGCCATCAAAAATAAGGCTTTTTTTTTTTTAAAGAATGTTAGTTTCTGCATTTGTCAAGACCCTTTGACAATTCTGTCCGGAGATAAATCATCGATAGTTCACATATAGCATAAGAAAAGTTCAACCTTTTGAAAAAAAAAGTTGAGTTTGGGTTGGGACTTATTTGAGCTTTTTTAACGACAAGCGCACGTTTGAATGGAAAAAGGCAATTTTCACGCCCTAGTCCCTACATTACTCTATGGTCATGTAACGGACTAGTTAATGGTGGCAAGAAGGGGAAGATCGTTATTAGATGCATTTTCACGACTGCACCGCATCCATTTTTCATTGTCGAACTTGACCCTCTCCTTCAAACTCGTGGATGATACTCCTAGGATAACAGATGATGCCAAGGCCGTCTTTTTAAATTTTCTTGTGCACCCAATTGCACGATGTCTCGGATATTTGTAATGATGGTCTTTGGTGGTGAATATTTCTCTATTCACAAATAGTTTTTACGGAATGGGTTGAAGAATTTTCAAATATTTTTAAATTGAAGAGGAAAGAAAGAAAAAAGGGAAATCAGCTTCTTCCGAATGATTGGCTAGCACTTTTATGACGCTGTTTGACGCACCATCACAGTGCTTGAAAGTCTTCAAATATGTCGCATAAATTTTTACTCCCTAAGTACTCTATGTCGCTTCCTGATTTTTGAATGTAGTTGAATTTCGTATCCTAATTGGATTTTAATAATGGAAAAATGGAACTTTTGGAGTGATTTTCAAACAGTGTGACCACAAGCAAATGATTGCCTAAAGAGAAAACAGACTTGTAACCGAAGGATGGATGCGTTTTATACTACGTATTAATATTGCTGCCATTTGGCATTGATCTTGAACCAAGACCAGAAAAGAAGTGCATTGTGTCTGTCGTCAGATTGGATTATTTCCCCAAAGGCAAAATTAGAAGCGTGTCCGTCCGTCCGTTAAAACTCAGATGTTACAAAGTCAGGGTCAATTTTGATTTTCCTCAATTATAGTACTACAGCTCAGGAAAAGAAAATTAGTAAGATTGCACACTATTCTAAAAGTCAAATATTTTTCCAAAAATTCAATTTTGACAAAACATTTTTACGAGTTTTTCACCCAATTTTTTTGACAATTTTTCTCGTGAAATCAAAGTTGTCAACAGCTAAAAAGTCCAAAACCACAACATTTTCACGAGTTTTTCACCCAAAAAGATCGGCAATTTTCTCGGGAAATCAAAGTTAAATTTTTGGACAAAAAATGAAGATTTCGAACAGTGTGGATTGCATGCCCTTCTCAAATCATCTCTTCTACCTTGGATGATGATTGGTGAGAATAAGTAACAACAGTCCTTCACATCATATGGAATACAGAAAGCAGATGATGATCACTTTTACCAAAAGCGAAATTGATTACAGAGAAATTGATTTCTTGCAGTCCATATTCAAAGGCAGCAAAAAATAGGAATTTTTAGTGTGCATTTATCACATCATAATTGCTAGCTGCTCGCTCGGGTTTTCGTGAAAAACCACCGGAAAGAAAGATTCAAATTTTTTGCTTAACCCCCAAGGTGAAAATTGTGTTGAAAGATTATTATGGCGCTGGGAAGAAATGCACCTGACCATAACAATCTATGTAAATCTTGGTTCTTTGGCCCAAGTACAATATCAGAACTCACATAATTGCTATAGAATCAGCAGTAGAAAGAGTTGCAGGCACAATGTTCGAAAGTCAATAAATATGTCTCATCTGATGTCCAATTATGGCCCAAATTACACCTTTTAGGTTTTATATTAATTTTTGATTAAGCGAAAATTCAATTTGGAAAAAACGCTTACAGATTTTAAGTACATGATTTAAAAAATGAGATTTTTATCTTTATTTTCAAACACTGTGACAGGTGGGGAAAAAAAGGATTACCTCATCATGTTCCGAAAGAAATGCAAAATATTTTCTCGACTTTTTCCAAGACAATTTGTCAATGCTAATAAAAAATAGAAGAAGGAAATGTTAGTAATCGGCGTGTGTCAACTGATTATACATAAACGTAGTTTTTAAAAACATATGAAGATCTATTGAGCAATCAAACAGCTTGTTTAAAACTGCGGTTAAAACTCTAATTTCATACCTGCTATATTGCCACTTCAAACCAATTCATTTCTCCGAATTTTTATTCTATACCACACAATATGCTACTACATATTACTTGATTAGATTATTATGTCGTCGGTGGGGAAAGTAGCTAATGGGATGCTGCATATCACACGGAAATGATGATTTCTCCAGGCACAAAAGGCTAAGTTTTTGTACCTAAGAAACGTGCGAGTCTAACAATTTTGAAAAGCTAAGAAAAACCTAAAAGTTTTGAAAAGCTAAGGANTATAGAATGAAAGAAATAAACTTTGAAAAACCTAAGAATCTTGAAAATCTATCTAAGAAAAACGTAAAATTACGCGAAAACGCGTAAAATATTACGCGAACTGGAGAAAAATGCTGAACAAGAACAAGAAAATGTAAAGATGTAGAACCGCGAGCAGCTATAGCTCGCGCTTAAAAATGGCATGATTTCCAAACTTAGGAGGATTGTCTTGCAAATACTATGACTGTACGTTTATTTGACACCTTAAAAAGTACTTTGCCTACTGTTGGTGATGATGATGCACTTGCACCATATGTTCTTGGCAGTAGTAGTCATTTTTCGCCTAGTAAAATAAAGCAGATAAGAGAATATGAATTTTGACAAGTTTCTCAAACAAAAATCCGTTAACCTTTTTCTTTCTTCTTTCAAACAAAAATATCTTCTCATGGTTATAAAAATGACTTTGCTCTGGCTTGACACCTGGGAGTGCTAGCGTCTATCTATTGTGCTACTATAAGATAGGAGAGCAATTAGTCTTGGCCTTGATTTTGGGAAAATCAATTGAATCTCAATCTTTTTTGCTTACAGATACTTTTGCGGCCAAGGTGGCTGCTCCGCAAGCCCAAGCTCGGATGTTTATCCAGGAGCCAGTTGCAGCAGCTGAAAAAGAGTCATCAAGCTTAGTTCCCGGTCCATCTTCGGCCAAGTTGATTGACAACCGTATTCCCAATGTTGTCACTGAGGTGCCATCCATCGAAGTCCCAACCAAGTTCGAAGGTTTGCTAGATGATCCCACCATCGTATTCAAAAGTTCCTCCGGCAGCGAAAATCGGGTCAACGCCAAAGTCATCCGCCGGTTGAAGGACAAGAAAAGTGCGATGGATCGGGCTCGGGAAATGCTAAGAAAGAGATTGAATACCGGCGGCGGTACAGACAGCATCAGAATGAAATCCACCACTACTCAGTCCCCTTTTATCAGTGTGGTCACCACTAATCCTCGCGGAAGACCCAAAGCTTTTTCTAGGCTGCAAAGCTCCAATGTTGGAGGTGGAACTACATTGTCATCACTGATCCAAGCTAGCACAACAGTCCCACCAACTCCCAATAGAAATTTGAGCGTTCGGGACAAAATGGTGGCTGCGCGGAATCGGTTACGGCTGCTGATGGGCCAAGGACCCATTGGAATAACCAGCACACCTCGAACCATGCCAACTACCCCAACCCCCAGTACACCTACCAAGATGGAGATTGCCCGACAAAAGGTCAAAGATCAACTGGAACTAGAACGGGAATTGGAGGAAGCTTTCAACACGACTGAGATGGATCCGGAGGATGCCAAGCTGGTTTTACCCGACGATTCGCAGATTGCGGTCACACCGAAAAGTACCAAAGGCGACGTTGAGAATCCTGAAATCAACCCCCTTGTCCTCATCTCGCCAACCTTTCCGCCAGGCAGTAAAAACCCATTTTTGGCTGAAACGGGCACAACGACGACTACGACTACTACTACGACGACGACGACAACGCGAACGACGACCACAGCTTCCACGGCCAAACCGACGGTGAAAGAGATTCTCGATGCCACTACCACCACTCTCAAAAGTCTTGATGACGTCCTTGATGTGCCAACCAGAATGCAAGACACTTTGATGCGGTTGATGAAAAAGACAGGAGGGTTGAAACGGGACCCCTTTGCCAAGTTAGTTACAACTGCCGTCACTCTTATTGACAATGACCAAGACTTTGAAGACTTTACTGTGCCTGCTCCCCATCAAGACCCCTTTTTGAGCCAAAATCTACGTGGTCAAGAAGATGGCCGCTTTCAAGGCCTTTCTACGCCCCCTAGCAGACAGAATCCTCTGCTTCGTCAACTACAAAAAGAACGGAATGAACCCATAGAATTGGATCTGCCCGCGGACCCCCTCAATGACCCTGGTTTCCACCCGGCCCGGCCTCACCAACGCTTTAATCCGGACGCTCTAAACTTGCCTCGCCGAAGGCAAAATCCATTACTCCGTATCCTGAGATTTGACAGAAGAGAAAATATTTTGAGTAAAGGTCTCTCGCCTCCGCGATACCGACAAAATCCCCTCTTCAGGCAACTGATCAACACCCCGCAAAGGTACACCAATGACTTTTTGCAGTTGCCTCCCAAACAGCAAAACAAGCTGCTAGCTATCTTGAAACGACACGGTGGGGACAACTTTAATGCGGATGCACTCCTTAGCTTACCTCAGCCGTCTGATGAATATTATGATGATGACCAGTACGAAAATGATGAGGAGCCAAAGGAGTATGAAGACTACGAATTTGAAGAATTCATCGTCAACACCACGCCAACGACAACTACGACGCGCAGGCCGATCAAAATGCCTAAAAGTAAGTTTGAAGTTCTGCAAATCCGTGGCCAACCCGTGGAGGAAGTCACTTTTCAACGAGTTAATGAGCCTTTGACCCTCAAGGACAAAAAAGAAGGTAAGGAAGAAAACCAAAAAAAAAAGTATTTTTCATTCCTAAATTTTTCAAATAAGTTTTTGTGTGATTTTCGAACACTGTTAACTTATTATGCATGCTAATGGCTAAGGAAGTGATTATTGAGGGGTACTAATCCATTTGATGATATATCTATCCAATCCTTGTTTCCAGCTTTATCAATGATCATGTTTTACAAGTGGGTCAAGTTGTTGTTACATCGCATAGATAAAAAGTTTTATTGGGAGGAAATCAAAAGTGTATTGAGTGACCTAATCCACAGGAAGTTGAAAGGTGAATCATTGTTCTTTTTTAGATATCATTCAGCTTGAGCCTGCTGCAAGTTCGGTTGCTCCATTCTTCATTCATAATTCTGATTCCGATGTTGCTACCACTGATTCACCCACTACTTTGCTTGAAACCACGACCAAAAATGATGTCATCTTTTTATCACTTAAGCCTGAGGAGCTGGAGGAGGAATCTACTGAACTATCGACCACTTCTACGGATGATTTTTTGCATGATGATTTTTCCTTGCATGAGCATGATGAGCATGATGAGACTACTAATGCAGGTGGGAATTTGAATACTTAGAGTCTCACGCAACCTTTTATAGCTAGGCCGGTCATTACTATCTACAAATACATTTGAATCAAATATTGATTTTTGACATTTTTGATATTAAACAAAAATGTGAACACTGTGTACACTCTTTCCTTGCAGGAATGCCTCTTGATGCGATAGAATTAACAACCGAATTTGGCACCTTGAATTTTGAAGATATCATGCCAACAGCAGAGACACCTGAGGATGAACCTGAAATAGTGCAATCCGAGTACGAAGAAGATTACGATTATGACGGATTTGAGGATCCGGATTTTCAACTTGAGATTGAAGCAGAGGAGTCTGCTTTCGAAGAAGAAATGAGAAAAGTGGTGGAAATCATGAAAATTGCCGGTGATGACTTGACGGCCAATACCATCAAAACCATGGTCAGTGATTTAGTGAGCAAAGCACGCGAGGAGAGTAAGTCCAAAGAGGAACAAATCGCTAAAGTAAAAATGGTCACCAATCTAGTCCAAATGTTCAAAGCTACCAACGCACAAAGAGCAACCGAATCATTTCTTCACCGGAAACCAACAAGCAATCCTGTCCAAACGGAATTTAAAGAAGTCGCGGACAGTTTTCGAGAGAACGGCCAAGAAGATTTCTCGCAAATTCTCATTGAAAAGGCCAAGAAAAGGCCAGTGGGTTTCCGCGATTACGACATCAATTTGGAACTGCCTAACAGACCCAGGCTTCACATGAAACCCAAAGACTTCTCTAACATTCTCATCAACAAGGCCAAAGGTAGACCTGAAAAGGTCAAGGATTTTGATTCCGGGTTAGAATTACCAAGAGCAGTAGCTACGCCAGCGGTTTTACCATCAAGGCCACAAGATTTATCCCAAGTACTTTTCGACAAGGCCAAGAACAGACCTAACAATCTCAAGGACTTTGAATCTGGTTTGCAAGTACCGCCGCAAAACGTGGGCTTTGCCACCAGCAGAAGACCACCCCAGACAGAAGACTTTTCCCAAGTTTTGATCAACAAGGCCAAAAATAGACCCCAAGTGGTCAAGGACTTTCAGTCGGGTTTGGAAGTACCTTCCAGAAGACCACCTCCTCGAGACTTTTCACAGGTGCTGATCAACAAAGCCCAAAAAAGGCCAGAACAATTTAAAGACTTTAACGTAGGCTTACAAGTACCTATCATCACCCGAAGGCCTCAGCAAATAACACCGACAATGACAATGACAAAGACAACGACGACGACGATCACCAAAGAGGAAACGAGTACTCCGCAAAAAGACTTTTCGCAAATTCTTTTAGAAAAAGCTAAGAATAGACCGGAGAATATCAGGGATTTTGACAATGGCCTTGATTTGCCAGTTCAGTCCGATGACAATGTGAATTTGACTGCGATCTTGAACATGCCAACGTCCAAGGAGATGATTGAAGATCATCTCATGGAAATGATCATAGAAAATCCAGAAAGGGCAGCAGCTGACTTGGCAGAACTCTTTGACCTAGACGACAATCAAGCAGAGAAAGAAGAGACCGAAGAAGAACTATTTGAAATGATGGAAAAGGATCCATTGGCCGTCACATCTGCCTTCACCGATTTGATTTTGGCCCAAAAAAATCAACCGGTTGCCACTGATGATGATGATGCCACTATCGACACTCCACCAACAACTCCATTTGAACCTGTAAAAATTGAACCCGTACCAGAGGCTGTCCGAGGACAGATGATGAGGATGACCAAGAAACCTCCTCCTCCCCAAGCACAGGTACAAATCGGCGAAGATCAATTGGACATTTTAGATGACATGATGCAGTTGATCCAAGATGGAGAATTGACTCAGAAAGAGGTGATTGAAGAACTAATCAACAATGGAGTGTTGCCTGTTGAAGTGACGGAAATTGGCAAAATACCCATAATAGTTGGCGGCCCCGGTAGAGGAGCTCAAAAGCAGCCTCAAAATCAGCCTCTAAGGCAATCACAATCTAATTTTGTCTCAATCGGTCCAGGAGTTCCTAGTAGACAGCCTCCTCAGAGGGAAGAGGTCAATTTGGCTCGTTTGCAACAATTGAGAGTGCAAGAACCTCAAATGGTCATGAGGGACCATCATGACATCTTGACCCAAGTCAGCCTCGATGATCCTGATGGCGACTTTGAGATGTTGAAACCCAGTCCGAGTTCAAAAACGCCCTCAAAGACAGAGGATAAAGACATTGAAATTCTTTCGTCTATGATGGATTTGTATGACCAAGGTATGATCTCGGAAGAAGAGTTGGAGCAGATGGTCATCATGATGGAGGCGGAGGGAGTCTTGGATGTCGATCTACAAGAGTTGGGACTTGAGCAGACAAAAGACAAACAGCGAACAGGTAACAAGAAGACAAACTATCCTGGTTTCAGCTACGGCTTGTCATCGGAATTCAATGACGGCGGCGGTGGAGGAGGACCATCCAGACCAAATGATCATGATGTTTTCGGCTTCAAAAGTCGTCCTTTGATCATCCAACCCCAAAAGCCCACGCCCATTTCTTATGCTCACTTTTCCATGTCATTGCCCAAAGGCCACTCCCGCACCACGCCCTTACCTCCGGAATTACCTCCACCCAGCACAGAAAGTGTTCACAATGCACCCTTTTTTGAAGAGTTGCGAATGGATAATCCCTTCAAAGACCCTTTCGAGAAAACCTTTGCCAATGCAGACTTGGAATTCAAGCCCAAGAAACTTCGGACAACAAAAAATTCTCAAACTTTATCAGATGTCAAACCCGGACCGGCGCCGCCCTACTACATGGCAGCTAGGCTCCCAGCTCCAAAAAAATTCCATCCTTCCCCAAGGCCTGTCCCAACGGTAACTGAAGTCCCATTCTTGTCCGACGAGGAAGTGCAACCTCTGCGCATGAGGCCACTAGTACCTGAGGTCGGAGGCGGTAACGCCCCAATCTTTGAACTCTTTGATCCTGCACTGACCAACGGGCCGCGAGAACCCTTCCCTCCACCGGGTGGTGCCGCCGGGGGCTCTTTCAAGAGGCACGTGCATCAACCTCTTCCACTTGTCCTACGAGAAGGCCATCCGCACTTTGACATTCCCTCATCTTTGATCAATCCGGATGAGTATATGAGACATCCCAGAGAGATTATTCCCAAGCAGCCCCATGGATCTTTTGAGGACGCCTTTTTGCGACGCAAGGGCAAAATGATGGATGGCCATTCATTCACGTTGAGCCCATCAGAAAGCCGAATTAGTTTAACGGGCTACAGGCCGGTGGACAAGAAGCTGGACCAGATCAGACAGAACTTTCTCAAAGGCGACAGCCTTGGCTCATCGATGAGTCTAGACTGATGCTATGCTGATGCTGTGATCATTCCCAATCTTTAAATTCCACAAGTGCAATCCATTCATTATTTTCTTCTCCTTTTTGGTAGTTTTATTAAACCTTAGTAGTAATATTGACACTAATAAAAATATGTGCTAGATATAGATAGATACATCTACTATAATAAAGATTGATCAGAATCTAAGAATCGACTTAGATTATCAATGTCTTTGCTACGCCAACTGTAATTCAGACGTACTCGTTCTGTAGCCTGCTGACAAGCAGTTTCAGCACCAATGAGGAGATCCTTGTGGTTGGAAAATACTTGGTTAATCTCCTGCCAAGCCTCCATCGAAGAAAAGTTCTCCGTGAGAGCTTTCAGGAGCTTGGCCATCAGGAATAGACCACCAGCGTACCTCTTAGAGATCTTTTGGATGTTGTTGGAGAAAAAACTCCAAGCTTGTTGGTATCCATACCGGTTGGAAGCTACCGAGGCCAAAGTGACTGTGGAGGGAGGGGAAATTTGTTACTTTTAAAAATCACCACAATTACTATAATCTCAATATTCTCACCTATGGAGTCTTGAGGTGGGACTTCGAGGGAAATGGCAAACTCTAAAACTTTTTGAAGAACATCCGGATTTTGCGAAAAACCTAGAAGCAAAAAAGAAAATTTGCTGGGACTTGAATCTTTAACTTTCATAATAAAAGGGAGACTTACCAATTGCATGAAGAATACGATTTTTTTCCTCCGCTAATTCTGCATTTCGATATAAAGTTTTCATCTGATTGAAAGTTTGTCTGGTACTTGCCCCAGTCATCACAGCTTTGTATACTGCATCTTTCATCCCCACTCCAATCAGTTGTGTACCTTCAGTATGCTTTTGAAACATCTGCATGGCTGCACGTTGCACTTCAGTCTCTCCTAATGTCGCTAGGTAGCCAAAGAGAGCGGACCGGCATTGTTTGTCACTATTGGGTTCTTGAGAGCTCCCATGTAATCCTAGCTCATCGAGAAACGGCTTCAAAATACTGATGCAGAAGGAATCGATTTTGTCGGCGGTGCCTTGATCATTTTCCCAGGTCAAAGATCGTATCAAGTGCAAAATACTGATGACGGCCCTCCAGACAGTGTAGCTTCGCTCGTATTTACTGAAGTGCTTTGCCATTTGAAGAAGTCGGACGGTTGATCCCGTTTCAGTTTGTACCATGGCCACTTGGTCGTCAAACAGTCCCATGCGATCAATGCAAGTCAAGTTGACGTTGCTGAGGTTGTCGAAAAGACGGTGAAATAGTTGTTCTGAGTAGTGGACGCGGTAGAATCCAGTTAATCCGGGATTGATCTTGATCCAACAGTTAGGGTCCGTCAAGTCAACACCGTCCAATTCAATGCTGGTTGTCTTTTTGTCAAAGAGAAATTCGAATTTTTCCAAATGGATCCCATCTTTCATGTAGATGCCTGCACAATTAGTAAGAGTAGCGATGATCGATTACAAAAATAATGGGAGGAATTCCTACCTTGAATGGGAATATTCCACAACACGGAAGAAGATCTTTTTCTTCCTCTCCCGCCACTGAATCTCTGTTGGCAGAACCTAAGTGTTACCTTTCCACGATTTTGATCACTATCCTCGACTTCAACGAAGACCACAGGGTACCTTTGGTTAAAACTGATTATTTATCTGGACTTCTGATTTGTCATAGTTTGCAGACTACATACCCCATCTCTTTGATCCAACACTCCATCAACTTTCGAACATCAAGCTGTGATGAGCATGACTGGCTGAGAAAGTGCCACAGGTCGTCGGAATTGGCGTTGCCGTAAGAGAAATTAGAAATGTAATCTCTGATCCCACTTTTAAATCTTTCCGGACCCATGAATTGATGCAGCATGTAGATCACTGATGCGCCTTTGCAGTAAGTGATTTTGTCAAAAACTTGTGAAATCTCCGAGGCATCTTTCAAAGTTACCTCAATAGCGTGCGAATTCTCCAAAGCATCCATACCCAGGGCCTAAAATTGACAATAATTCTTTAAAAAGTTTTATCGGTCTGGAGCCGGGGATAAAACTCACCGGAACAAATGTTTCCGTACTAAATTCGTTGAAGACGTCGAATTCAGGATAAATACTGTCGATAGCCAGGTATTGCATGAAGGTGGCAAAGCCCTCGTTGAGATATAAGCAGTCCCAAAAAGTCATCGTTACTAGGTTTCCAAACCATTGATGGCTTATTTCGTGAGCGATCAAAGTGGCAATTCTTCTTAGGGTAGATGGGCTGGCATCTTGGGGGTCGACTATCAAAGCGTTTTCTCGACAAGTGATCAGCCCCCAGTTTTCCATGGCCCCTACAGACAGCCTTCGAAGGGCTACTAAATCCAGTTTTGGTAGTGGGTAGTTTTTGCCAAAGTAACTATTGAAGAATTCCAGACATTTTTTGGCCACTTGCAGACTATATCTGCCTTGTTCTCGTTGGGCAAAGGGGGTGTAGATCCGTATTTTGGTTTTACTGGCTTTGGTTTGAACAAAATCGTATTTGCCAATGACAATGCAGACTAAATAGGTAGACATTTCTTTGGTCCATTCAAATATGTCCCTTCTTTTCTTCCTCGTTTGGTCACTGCTTGAAGCGACGGCTTCACTGTCCATCACCGGCATATTCGAGATCACCATTAAATCACTGTCCACTGTCACTTCTATAGCGAAAATTGCTTTCAAATGAGGCTCATCGAAACAAGGAAAACAACTACGGGCTTCAGTAGCCGCAAACATTGTGGCTGCGCCGATTTGAACGTTGCCATCTTCATCGGTGTACGGATTGCAAAAGAAGCCTTCCAGGTTTTGACTTAGCCTTCCGTCAAAGGACATAAGAAGCCAAGCCCTCAAATTCTTCTTTACAGTCTGAGGAGGAAAGCTTAAGCCAATGCAAGACTTTTCAGGCACATGAATGATTTCTTGAGCTTCAATTGGTAGCGCAAAATGTGACAGTTGAAGATGTGCTGAGGAAATGTCCAAATTCTTACTGTGCAGCCAAATTGTACCGTCAGTGTCTTTTTGCACATGAATTCGAATATTGACTCGACCTTTGTAGCATTGTTTCAGAAGGTCAACCTCTAGCTTCAATTCGTATCGTTTGGGTGTCACATCATTTGGAAGTCTTGTCAAGTCGGGTAAAGATTCCTTCATAGTCTAAAAAATAAAAATTTTAAGTTCTTTAAAATCTTTATTTTGCTTTTCTTATTTTTGTTTACAAAACAATAATCTCAGGCCAGCTGAGCAGGACGTTTTCGACAATTTCTAGGCAAAAAATAATGACTTTAAACTTTAAAAAAAACCCCGATATACAATGAATTGAAAAAATCAAAATACGAACTCAATAGTGCCATTATGTAATATTATTTTCTGATAAAAATTGGAAAGTGTCAAAGAAAAAAAATCACTTTTCAGGGAAAACATGACTGACTGAGAAATGGCTTGACTTGGAACTGCACCGTCAAATTTGTAAGCATGATTCTTGTGTAATGTAAGTAAAGTATTCTAGATTCGGTTGTCACTCAAGATTCAAGAAGAAAAGGAATTAGAATAAAAGACAAAAGTGAAAAATGTTACTAATCAGAAGATTAAGTAACAGGCATATGTTGGCCAGAAGTTATGCTTCCACCAACGCCAAAGACACTGAAGAAATCCCAGTCGAGCGTATGAGAAACATAGGGATCTCTGCTCATATTGATTCCGGTAAAACTACTTTGACAGAACGTATTCTGTTCTACACTGGTAGAATTCAAGCTATTCACGAAGTGAAAGGCAAAGATGGAGTGGGTGCCACCATGGACTCGATGGAACTTGAACGGCAGCGAGGCATCACCATCCAATCCGCCGCTACCTACACCATGTGGAAGGACCACAACATTAACATTATTGACACCCCCGGCCACGTCGATTTTACCATTGAAGTCGAGAGATCGCTGCGAGTGCTGGACGCGGCAATACTTGTTCTGTGTGCTTCGGGAGGGGTACAAAGTCAATCGATGACTGTCAATAGGCAAATGAGGCGATACGAAGTGCCATGTATAGCCTTCGTTAATAAACTTGACCGGATGGGAGGGGATGCCTTCAAAGTTTTGTCACAGTTACGCAGCAAATTAGGCCATAATGCTGCCCTTCTTCAAATTCCAATGGGCAGTGAATCCGATTTCCATGGGATCATCGATATTTGTCGCAACCGAGCCATGTACTTTGATGGGTCATATGGCGAACAAATTCGATATGAAGAAGTACCTACCGAGTTTCGGAGTCAAAGGGAGGATTTGCACGCCGAATTAGTTGAACATTTGGTTAACTCCGATGACATTATTGGTGACATGTTTTTAGAAGAAAAGACTCCCACGGAAAAAGATATTCAAGCTGCCATCAGAAGGGCTACGCTCAGTCGCAAATTCACTCCTGTGATGTTAGGTTCAGCCTTGAAGAATAAAGGTGTTCAACCTTTGTTGGATGCAATTTTGAACTACTTGCCCAATCCTACCCAAGTCCCTAATTATGCCTTGGACTCCAAAAAGTTGGTTATCAACGATGACGGCGAAGAAGTTCCCACCAAAGTTAGAATGAATCCTGAAAGAAGTGACGCACATCCTTTTGTAGGCCTCGCTTTCAAATTAGAGCAAGGTATGTACCATCAATGTACCAGTACGGGGATTTCTTCCTCTTATGATTTTTTCTTTTAATAGGAAAATTTGGCCAATTGACGTACTTGCGGGCGTATCAGGGCACCGTGCGAAGAGGCGATAATATATACAACACACGTACTGGCAAAAAAACAAAAGTATCGAGGCTTGTGCAAATGCATTCCAATAAGATGGAAGATATTTCAGAGGTAAGAAAGAACAAAATCTAGAATTTTATGCTCTTGAGAATTACCATCGTTAATTCTCCAATTACAGGCCAAAGCGGGAGATATTTGTGCCCTTTTCGGTGTAGATTGTGCGTCTGGAGATACTTTTGTCTTAGACAAGTCTCAAACTTTTAGTATGGAATCCATTTTTGTTCCTGATCCAGTCATCTCCTTGTCCATTAAACCAGTTGACAAGAAAAACAGCGACAACTTTGCCAAAGCCATCCAGAGATTCACCAAAGAAGATCCCACGTTTCGCGTTTCTTTTGACAACGACATCAAAGAAACCATAGCTTCCGGCATGGGCGAATTACATCTTGAAATCTATGCCCAGCGCATGGAGCGGGAGTACAGCTGTCCAGTGAATCTGGGCAAGCCCAAAGTAGCTTTCCGTGAAACAATGTTTTCGCCAAAGGTCAAATACGATTACTGGCATCGCAAGCAAACGGGAGGCCGGGGTGAGTATGCTCGCATCATCGGTTACATGGAACCCTTGCCAAGTGCTTCCAATACTTCCATTGAATTCGTTGACAAAACTGTGGGTACAAATATTCCCAAAAACTTCATTCCTGCCATTCGCAAGGCTTTTTACGAATGTTGCGAAAAAGGCCAACTCTCCGGACACAAGGTGGTGGGTCTAAGAATGGTTCTGCAAGATGGTGCCACCCACGAGGTCGACTCTAGCGACTGGGCCTTCCACCAAGCCACCCAATACGCATTTGAAGACGTTTTTGAGGACGGCACATGGGTGATTTTGGAACCCATCATGACAGTTGAGGTGACAGCACCGGAGGAATTCCAGGGGGCTTGTGTCGGAATTGTAACTAGACGAAACGGTGTCATCAAGGGGGTGGAATCAAGTAACAATTGGTTCACCGTAGAAGCCGAAGCTCCTTTGAATGATATGTTTGGCTTCTCCACCGAACTGCGATCAACTACCCAAGGAAAAGGCGAATACTCTATGGAATACGCCCGCTACGCTCCAGCCTCCTCAGAAGTGCAAGATCGCGTCGTTAAAGAGTACCACCAAGCCACGGGGAAACTTGATACCAAGAATTCCAAGGGTAGTAGCAAAAAGTCGAGTCGCAAGAATTGAATACTTTTGAAAAATCCCTTTTTATATACCTACTACTGCAATGCCTAGATTATCTTATGCTCAATTGTCATTAACTTGAGCAGCACCTCTTCAGCTGACCAGACAAAATAAAATCTATATCATTCATGCTGGAATTCCTTAGGTAAACTCAAGCACAGTATTTGAAAGTAATTGGAAAAAGTCTCATGTCCTCTACTCATCCGATATGTATTATGCTTCCAACAAAAACGATGATAAATCAGATGTCATGCCAAGTGGTCTTTTATTATTCAAGCATCCTCATCTGCTTATTCAGTGGCAGCAGCGGCGGCAGTAATTGCAAATGCTCCATGTTAAATGTAGCATTCACACTTTTTATCTCTTCAATAGATGTGATGTGGCGTGAACCACATTTATTGGGTAAACAGACACGTGGCTTTTTAAAAAGGACTCCATTCCTACAGGGTGGCTGAAAAATATGTCTCCCTAAACATTTTCGCTTGGCCAAACGATTGATTTCGGTGGCAAGCACTTTTTCTTTTTTATTTTAAGTAGGGGTCAACAGGACTGTCCTGAGGAATTTGTACGGGTAATCCATTGGCAACGCTTCCCCTCCTCCTCCTCCTTCTCAACTGCTTGCACCTTGGGGTAGCTGCCAAAGTGAAAAAAGGCACTGGAGATGTCATTCCGCCTTTTTCACACCGGAAAAAATACGAGCTTTTTTCCTCTTTATTATTTTCCAAGAGTACTACATGGACTCTTGACTGATTTGGCCACGCTGTCACACCACCATTGTCAAGTGACAATAGGCGCACAAGCACAAAAAAGGGAGTTGACTCTCTTGTTCAAAAACCGATTTGTTGTCCCTCCATACCATGGACAGTTTCTAAAATTGAAAAAAAGCCCGGAATTCCTTTGGAATCTTTGTTACTTCCAAAGAATAATGTACTACCTTTATGCTACGAAAAATCTTCAGTAGAAAATAGAAACACACAGTGTTTGAAAATAGCCAAGTTTGCTTACCTATTTAGCATAAAATCCCTAAATGTCAAAACTCAAAACCGGCGAAAAAAATCGTGAAAATTCTATTTCCTTTCTAGCTATTTAAGTTGTGCACTTCAATTTGACGATTTTTTTCTAAGATTTTTTTTTTTTTTCAAAAGGTTTCCATCCAAAACTTTTTTGGACGACTTTCACCGAGTAGAACCTAATTTGCTTTTAGACATTGTAAGAACATTTTCGTTGGCGATGAGGCTATTCTACGAAATTCTTGGGTTTTCAACGTGCCTTGCATTTCTCACACGCTTATTATTACGCTGAATTGAACTTGTCTCGCTCGGTAGTCTATCTCGGTCGCTGGCGCGCGCACGTGTTTGCCGCTAATCTGACCCCTCTTGGATTTTCACATCTGTCATCGTCCTCATCAAAGGAAAGGAAGGACAATTGATGTATTCAAGACCCAATTAGTACACCCTACTACTCTACTAAATGTTGTAGGAGTTGAGGGTGCTGATTGGACTCTTTTCCCTCCTTTTTTTACTCTCTCTGGTGGTGCTGCCATTCTACCATTCATCTTTACAAATATGCATTCCATCATTTTTATTCAGTGGAATCTCCAAGCTTGAAAAGGTCATACAGGTTGATGAATCGATTTTCATTTTTAAAAGGGACCGACTTTGATATAGCGGTAGAGAGAAGGGTTGTTGTACACAGTTGAAAAAAAAAATCCACCCTCGACACAATGTTTGAAAATCCCCCAAAATATCTCACTTTGCAACCTCCCCCAAAAATCTTCATCATTTCTACATTTATTGGCGAAAATTCAAACATTACGTAATTTTGCTAGCTTAAGAATTTAAATGAGACATTTTTGGTGATTTTCACTTTCATTTTGATTGATGATGGCATCTGCCACTATGTACTACAGTATCAAGGACAATCGTTTGGATCGCCGAAAAATATTGGAACACTATCTATCTCTCTGCTCTACATTGACGGTAATAATGGGAGAAAAGCCATACGTTTTGCTCCGCCGCCGAGAAATCTGCAATATTGCACGGTAGGCAGATGGAGGTACTACTACATACTACTGTGGTGGTGAAAAAAATTCCAAAGAGTCACTTTTCCTGCTCTATTGCTGGTTTGGGAAGAGAGCGCTGCATGGCCGCCGCGAGTGCTGCCTTCAATAGAAGTCTGATTGGGCTTTTGAATGGCAGAGGGGGGCTCTTGCAGCCATAATAGTCCAAGTTGTCACTGCATCAAAATGTCCACACCGCACCACAGGAGGGGGAGACAGAGAGGTTCGAACACGCCATATTAACTTTACAGCCACCACATTTCAACTCACCTTAGGATTCAAACTTGAGTCAAAATATGATAGAGGATTGCTTAAAAGGAAACACAATTTCACGTAAAAGTCTCATTTTAGAACATTGAAAATCCAATCCGTTGTACAAAACTGACAACCAAGAAGCTACTTCATTTATTCAAAATCTACAATTTGGTTGATAAATATTGCTTGAGTATTTACAAAAGAATACAGTCGACTCTCGATATATTTTTGACCGCTCGTAGCTTTGCGAGAGAGGTCCTACAAGTAGCAAATTCCTTTGACTTCTTGCATTTTTGCTCAATCGTTATGCGAAGTAACGTCATTTGGACGTATTTGTACATCATTTAGATGTTATGATGAGCCATTTAGATAGTTCAGATATAAGTCGGAGAAAATCGCAAATATTTCAATTTATTTTAGCGCGAAAACTCAAATTTTTTAGACAAAAATATCAGAACTAATTTTGACGCAAAAATTCAAATCTTTTTCGTTTAAAAATGGCAAGATTGTGGATTTTTGCCGTGAAAATTCCAATTTTTTAGACAACGCAAAATGAAAGTGTGTAGCTTATTTCACACTTTTAAATGTAGTAAATTAGTAGATATTTATTGGTTATTCGCTTTTCGAGCGGTCATTGACTGTTTTCAGTCTTGTTTTTTCGAACTTCCAAAGTATGAATTTGAAACATTTGAAGTCAGAAATGATACCTTTTACAAAAAATCAATTTTCTCCATGAATGCCGGAGTGATTAGTGTTCCAGTCATTTGTCATATGAGTTGGTTGGGTAGGCAAAAGATGATTTATTGCTAGTACTATCTAGATAGATTCAACTTTGTCAATTGAAAGCAACTTGCAAGCCCCGCCTTTCAACTTTTTTTCTCTCCGGTAAAAGTTAGATCATGCTCCGCCCCCAACGCAAAAACTCGTCGTAAAGTTCCGAACGGCGAACGGCGCCTTCAACTGCCGGCTCCACAGTGTCACCTAGTCATCTGCGGGCGCTACTGTCAGTTTGGCGATGAAAGTGCTGCAGTCAAGAAGAGTTTTATCAAAAAAATTTTAAGTGAATGTGCAATTGAACTTACTTTTTCAAGTCCTCCTCAAGACGAAACAATCTGTGTGCAATAAAAACAGCTTTTCTGCTATTTGTCAGGTAAGACCACAACAAATCCCAACAGTAATGATCAAAAATGACTCCTCATGAATGCATTTTCGTCGGAATTTTTCTTTTGCCCGACGCCATGTTTACATTTGTGTGGGATTTTATTCATAGGTTGATGATCGCCAATGAAGAAAAGGCTCAAGATGACGATGTCGGTCAATGACGAGAATTCCGCTGGAGCCGCTAATAACAACAACTGCAGCAAAACCGATCTTGACCACTATGAAACTCAAACAGACCTGGGAAGGTCTTTGTGGCCTCCCTGTCCTCCACCACCGCCGCCGGCACCGCAATCAAGTGCTGCCTGGATTGGAGGACCAGAGGGACCGGAAAGCGGAGGACCTACCTATACACCTTTAGTCAAGGTATGAATTTGGCTAGATAGCAGGAAGTTTTGCTAGATTGTTTTCACTGCGTGATGCTTTCCGGTGATGACTCTTGACCATGATCATCACCGTTGAACAATGCTGAACGCAATTGATATGCCCCCCTGCCAATTTTTTCATTGATTGTTGGACTTGTGGACAACAGCGCTGTAAATTCCGAGCTGACGGATTTAAAAATAGGCTGATACTAATAGCATTGACAATGTTGATCAGCACGAGACTTGATGGGAAACATTTTTCGACACTTTACAGGTTGAGCCTCCAGCTGCCATGGGAATAGGTGCTGGAGGAGGTTGCCAAACAGGGTTGAATCCTTCTTCTTCGACAAGCAACACGCCTATTTCCACCGACTGTTCTGGATGCGGGGATTTGATTACGGATCGGTTTATCTTACAAGTGGCCGGGCGGTCTTGGCATGGTCATTGTCTCCGATGCGTCGTCTGTCACAGTCTGCTAG
Source organism: Oithona nana (assembly GCA_900157175.1). Lineage (NCBI taxonomy): Eukaryota > Metazoa > Arthropoda > Copepoda > Cyclopoida > Oithonidae > Oithona > Oithona nana. The sequence continues at coordinate 456,308 of LT727921.1, read as the reverse complement.
ATGGACATGCCTCGTGTTTTCTAAAAGATGAACAACTTTATTGCAAAATCGATTACACCAAGTAAGTCATTTGAATTTTCACTTCTTTGTCAAGAATGACATCTGTTCTAAGCTCTATGCAATGTTGTCCTTTTTGTGTAATTTTCTTCAGGAACGTTATTTATTGCAAATTTCAGATTATTTGGAGCCAAATGTTTCAAATGCAGTCGAATGATTTCTCCAGCCGATTTACATATTTCTCCACTGCATTTTCCCATCCAGGAATAAAGGTTGACACTGTCACTGTCTTCTCTGTGTATCCGATTTTTTTGTCCCCGAACTCTTGAAAAAACTTGATGTAGGAAATTTTTTTCAATGACTCATTCCAAGACTTGCAAACTTTTCGACAAGTCTCCAGAGTGTCATAATTGAGGTATCCAAAAATATGCTCTTGAAGATGCCAAAAATTCTCATTATTCATTAATTCTTCCATTTTCACCAATGCAGTTCAAGCAGAGCCCAAGTAAAAGAAAAGTTGAAAAATGGTTTGTTCGGTTTGGTTTATTTTGCTAAAGTTTGACAGATCTTAAAAAAATCGTAACGAAATTGCTCATGTCGGCATGACACTTGTCATCATGACTTTGTCAAAGTGGTTTTATTACAACAAAAATACTTTAAAAATTGCTAAACTTTGTAATTTGACTCTATTTTCAACGTTACTAACTATTTTTTACATTTATCATTTGAAGAAAGAGATTTTTTGAACGTTATTTTTGCCTTAGAATTTGTAGTTTGATACATCATATAGAGCTTTACTGAAAAGAGACCAAAGCAGAAAAAGGGAAAACAAACATCGTAACGCGCTATGCCAAAAAACAGGAAACAGTTCATGAGCCTCAAAAGTTGAATTTAATTTATTGAATTATAACTTAAAAACGTATTTTAAAGTTTCAAAATCATCAAAAATCCCCTAAAAAATTAATTTGACGAATTTTAAAATCAATTTTTGCATTATTCAATTTGTTTTGATTTTTTCACGAATTTTCATTTCATCGGCCCCTCGTGTTTTCGTTCTTTCTTATTTCCGCTCAACAGAAGGTAAGAAGCGAATTTTCATTTTTGATTTTCAAAGCCGAATTTTAGTGCTTCATTCCTCAAGTTTTACCTTTTCAGTGCGACAAAATGTCTCCCAAGGAAAAGAAGACCTCCACCATGGGGGAGGTGGTGACCCGCGAGTACACCATCAACCTTCACAAGAGGTTACATGGCATCGGCTTCAAGTACCGTGCTCCTCGTGCTATCAAGGAGATCAAGAAGTTTGCCGAGAAGCAAATGGGTACCAATGATGTGAGGATTGAAACCAGGTTGAACAAGCATCTCTGGTCCCAAGGTGTTAGGTAAATCATCATTTTTGACATGTCTCAAATTGCGAAATTTTGCCACGAATTTTTCGTCAAATTGATGTGGTATTCAGGCTACGTAGCGCATGACATCAGTTGATTTGACGAATTATTTTCTTTTGTTGTGATCATGAAAAGATCTGTTGAAGGCCTTTGCAATGACCATTTTCCAGGTCTTTTGTGGCCTTTTTGGCCTTTATCAATCACAGAATAACGTTAAGTTGTGCACTTCATCTATTTTTCATTGTTGAAAGAAGGCGATGCACTTGTCATCTTGAACGAAAAAAAAGAAGGAGCCTTTGAGACTTATTCTAACTCGTTCTTTGCAGGAATGTTCCCTTCAGGGTTCGTGTTCGTTTGGCTCGTATGCGTAACGAAGATGAGGATTCCACCAACAAATTGTACACTTTGGTCACTCACGTCAACGTCGCCACCTTCAAGGGACTTCAAACAGAAAATGTGGAGACCAGCAGCCAATGAATAAAACAATTTTGAGGAATAACATTTCTCTAAAGAAAACATATATTTCATTCTTTATTTTCATTTCTGGGCATTCGCGTTTTCTTATTCTTGATGATACTTCGCCTTTCGTTTGAGGACAAGTCGAAGGTCGGCGTGGCGTAATTGGCAGCCGAAGCGGTGCTCCCAATGTCTGTTGGAATAGACGATATTTGAACGGGCGATAGCATCAAAGTATTGGGTCTTTCTCGTGGCCTCATCCTTTGATGACTTCTTTTCTCTGGAGAGGCGAGGCTATGGTTGATACCATACAAACCGTAAATTAGCACACCTAAATCATAATCAATACATAATTATGATAATGTATTCATTAAACATCAAAATACCGGGTGACCCGAATTTAGCAAAAAATCGAGAAAATTTGCTTACATTCAATTTTTTGGACATTCTTTCCAAAATTCTAATTTCGCGAATTTGAGTTTTGGACATGAATTTTGCGAAAAATCTCAAAAGACGAAAAAAGTCGTGAAAGCTAAACAGGAGATTTCCCCTCCAATTTGACGAATTTTTTGAGAAATAATTTCAAAATTAAAATTCTTATTTCACGAATTTAGCAAAAATCTCATTAGGCGCATTAGTCGTACGAATTTGAGATTTTCCTTCATCATCCGGAACAAGTTGGGACACCCGGTATCAAAATTATCAATACCAAGAAGTATCCAAAGGAAGAGCTCAAGCGCAGCGGAATGTAGCACGCGAGCCATCAGACTAAGATTTAGGAACATTGCCAAAGCGTGCGACCAAGGTGCCAAAGGCATAATGAAGGTAAAATCCGTCCGGCCTCGTTCCTTATCCACCGGCTGCTTACTGATCACCAATAAAAGGACAAAAACAGCCACCGAGATGCCAAGATTGAGGATGACAGCATTGATCATCGTAGAGCTCTTGACGCTATAAGGGAAGATCAACTTTAGTTTCAATAGAACCTAAAATCGCCGCTAGATATCGTCTGTCACAAAAGCCAAAATTTGAATTTGTGAAATCTCGTCAAAATGAATGTAGCTTAAATGTAAATAAAGTTTCACGAATTTTTTCTTGAATTTTTGCTATGTAAAAATTCGGCTTTTGTGTAAGTATCAAAACGTCATCTAGTGTACAAAACTGTCATGAAGTTCAACTTGAACATTACCTATCCAGGATGATGAATTGGAGTATGAAGGACATGAGGAGGACTCCGGTGGCCATGATGACAATGTTGGCCGTGGCCTTTGAAGGTTTGTTCTTGTTAGTCTTGGGGTACTCGCGCATGTGGGTGGGTAGGGAGGCCTCGTCCCGGTACTCGTTGACTATGGTGTCAATGTCAGTGTCGGCATCGCCCGATGAGTTTTCCGAACTGTCGGAAGTTTCAGTTCCGTAACCCGACGGGGAGCTTTCGGTTTCGGATTCTTCATTGAGGCTTTGTCCGTGACCGTTGGATGCCGTCGGTAGAGTCATTGATGCTGTATCAGCCGTTTCCTTGCTTTCCTCTTCACTCGTCCGTAAAATCTGGTGATGCCTGCAAAAAAAGCATTTTTCTCGTTTATTTTTATGAGTCATCTTCTAAGATTACTATCCAGAAAATAAGAACTAGAAGTCCAAAGTCCAACTCGGAAGATTTGAGGTGGAAACATATTCAACTTTACGAGCGAATGAAATGTTTGAATTTTCGCGCAAAAAATTGACATTTGAATATGCAGATGCAATGTTGTCCTTTTTTGTGCAATTTTCTTTAGGAACGTTATTTATTGCAAATTCCAGATTATTTGGAGCCAAATGTTTCAAATGCAGTCGAATGATTTCTCCAGCCGATTGGGTACGAAAAGCACGAGAACAGGTGTACCACTTGGCCTGCTTCGCCTGCGATTCCTGCAAAAGACAATTAAGCACCGGCGAAGAATTTGGTATCAGTGAAAATCGAGTGCTTTGCAAGTCGCATTACATGGAAACAATTGACGGAGGCTGCACATCGTCCGATGGTATGTATTTAGATTAGTTCTACTATGTATGTTACAACAACAGAACAGAAATCTCAAGTGCACCATGTTAGAAATTTTAGACAATGGTGACTCAGAAAGCCACACCAAGAAAAAGACCAAAAGAATGCGGACCACTTTCACGGAGGAGCAAGTACAGATTTTACAAGCCAACTTTCAAATTGATTCCAATCCGGATGGACAAGATTTGGAGAGGATTGCTCAAATCACTGGCTTGAGCAAAAGAGTCACTCAGGTAAAAAGAAAAAAAAAGTCTAGTGAAATGCAAGTTTTTGGGTGACTTTTAAAAATGTACAATTAACTCCTAATTGATCTTTCGATGCAGGTTTGGTTCCAAAATTGTCGAGCGCGTCAGAAAAAGTACATCAATTCCGGCAAACGATCTGGCTCGGGAGGATCTGGTGGTGGTAGCAGTAAGTTGGGTTGCAAACAGATGAAAGTCAATACTAAATGTCAATTCAATTTTTATTCAGACAAGTCCTCCATTCCTATCAACGGCCTCAGTCCGGTTCCGCGAGACCAGTGTGGAGCGGGCAGTACCATGACGGCCGCGGATATGCATCCCATGTACTCTTCCTTCAGAGCGGTGCCTCCGCCAAATCCGACTCAAATTCCGCCACCGCTACCGCCGCCGCAATCGCACAGTGGTAAGATTGTTTTGAAGAAAACGGGCGCCTAATTCATAATACTAGAAATACCTATAGGATACCTAGATATTTTCAATTTCACGATGTAGAAATTTGAGGAATTAGGTATTTTATGAGCGCGAGCTCAAGCTGCAATTCCCAGATTTTCAAAATTCTTAGATTTTCAAACTTTTTAACCTTAGCTCGCGCGCTTATAGTTTGAAATGTTTCAAACTTTTTACCTTTGCTCGCGCTTAATGTTTCAAACTTTTTTCCGTGTAACCGCGGCTTCTATTGTCAGATTTCCGGCGAAAAAGTCACTTAACTTTTCAAAACTATGTTTCAGAAGGATCGAATGATGCTTCGGAAGGTACTTACACAACTCTGGGAGAAGTATGAGTAACTCTGCTTTTGGTTGTTTTCCCTCTCCTGTCTCCGCCTCCCATCTAAGTATCTCTGGACAAAAAGAAAAAGCTTGTGAGAGTAGCGAAAGAAAAAAATGTATTTGTGTAAGTACTAAATAAGTAGTCTTGTTATTATACTCTTTCTCTAACAAGTATTGTGTTTACTCGTGATCTTTCTGTGATGTTGTGATATCTCCCACTTCTCTGCTTTGAGAGGGACAGTGGGAAGAAGAACGAAAATGAAATAAATAAAACCCAATCGATTTACTCTCTGAATAGTAGATATAGTACAGTCATCATTTGTTGGTACAATAGATTCCATACTCCATAGTTTACACGTCTATGGCGGCGATCCCCCGCCGGCCTAGAAGAAAGACGAAGAAAAAAAGGAAACGTCGACAAATTGGATTGGAGAGGAGCAGAGCAACATCTGTCAACGTGTGTGTTCTTTCTTCTTTAGTAGCCCTTCTTATTCACTGTTGCGTGGAGATTGAGATCCTGCGGCGGCGGCTATGTCGGCCGCCGGCCGGCCGGTGCATTATATCAGTACATAGTAGACTACTACTGGTAATTGCATTTCCTACCAAGTCTTATGATAATTTTTGGGGTTCTCTGCTCCTCACCACCAGAAAAAGCTCCCCGAGGGAGCCAACAAGATCATTAGACTGTGGTGTTGTGCTACGGGTCAGTGACATTTTCTGGCTAAAGCACTAGGTCGTAACCCCCTGTGGTGATCAAGGCAGCTATGGCCCATAATTCTCCGAATGTTTGAAAGCGGAAAAAATGGAGTGTCCAAAATTACTACATGAGGCATTATTGTCAAAGCCCTAGCACACAGTGTTTGAAAATCCCTCACAAAGGCATATCGCGAGTCAAGCCAGCAATCGACGTTCTTTTTCAAAGTGAATGCTTAGGTCATAAACAACCAAATTTATATTTACTAAAATTCAAATGAGCCATGGAAAGGTGATTTTCAAACACTGTGAAGTAGCAGAGCTATCAGATGTAAAGGGCCTCCTAGCATGACTTATGATCCGCTATAGAAATGGAAGATGACAATAGCCTACTAGCCAGAGAGAGATAAATGTTGGGAGAAGATTTTTTTTTTCAATCGGAAATTAGCTGCTTTTGTCGTCAGAACTTCAGGAACAGAACGCTGCAGTCCTTGGCAAACAAAAGAAATTGTGTGTTTGCCGAAACGATTCACACATCTGTGAACACATACCCCTTCGTTCCTTCTTTTCCTTTCCCATTGCATTGGCAGGAAGAGGCGATTTAAAAAATCTTCAATCGGAGCATTTGTTGGAATTGGGGGATGAAGGGTTGTATATGTAAAGTGTTGATCGGATTAGACCGCATAGTATTTAGTACGCACAGGCATGATGATGATGGTCATGTGGCATGTGTGCGCAACCTCTGAACCGCAAAATCTTATTAACGACCGACGACCTGGACCTGTCCTATAAACAAGATTTTCGTGGCAGCGCTGCTGATCTGAGCTTTTTTCTCTGTCTCTTTAAAAATCACACTGTTTGAAAATTACTATTTGAAAGGTCACATTTCATGATATTGAAAAGAATTTTTGAATTAGTTAACAATTAAGTTTACAAGTAGGATTTGAGCCACCATTTTTGGCGAATTGCAAATTCAAATGAGACACATTTTGGTGATTTTCTAACACTGTATTTACGGGGTTGATCAAAAGATTTCTTCTATCTGTCAAAATTGGATTTCCCTTTCTACTTTTTTGGGGGGTTTCTACAAAATCTACTTCTAAGTAGATTGGGATGGTGTAAATTCAAGAAAATTAGAGAGAATGTTAGTGATTTCATCAGCGCGGCTGTAAAGTACACTACATATCTCTTCAAGCAGGAGGAAATTCATTAGAGCATGAACATTGATACAATTTGTGCTACTCCTCGTCCCCCTCCTTCTTCTTTCTCAGTCAGCGGTTCGTTAGGCATTCAGCACGTGGGTAAGCAGTTCATCAGGAAACTTGGAAAGGAAATCCAATTGCCAGAAAGTTCTCTGCTTCTCCTCTCTTCTATCCTCCTGCTCCAGGGCTGCATACCAATGTAGCAGCACTGCTTGTCCAAGGGAGCTGAAACTCCGACAACCAACACCACTCTTTTGTCAAAGCCATCTTTGGGATCTTGGGGAATTTAAATGGTGTACATATTGCAGTGGACTCTATTTGACCTGATTTACAACTCACATCAACTTGATGATCCCCTCTTCAAATGGAATTGGAGAGCGCGCGCGGCGGGCGCAGTGTGACAACATTTTGTCGGTCATTCTCCAAAGGCCCCATGTGGGTGTGATAGTGATCTCCAAACACGACATGATATGTTGGATGGGAAGAAACATGCTTGCCAGGCTAAAGGCAAAGCAGCCGCCAAAAACCTTTTGAATTGAAGTCTGGAAAATGGATGGTGGTTGACCCGCTAGCATTCAGAAGGTCAATCTTTCACCGTAGTTTCTTATGCCTACAATAGCTTTGACAATAAGTCTGCTGATACTGCTGCTCTAAAGATCCGATCGAGCATGACTATTCGAAAGAAGAAGAAGTACTACATAATGTTAGAGTGACCCAGTTATTCTTGTTCAAACAAGGCTCAACCAAATTCAAATGCATCCAATTTGTTTTGTTGTAAATGCGACTTTTTGAGTGGCTTTCAAACAGGGTGAGTTATTGTTCTTCAAACAAGACTCACACTACTCGTCCATCCGGTATTCCAATGATAATTACATCGTTGTACTAACTTTTTTGTCAAAGTAGCCATTGAATAATACAGTTTGTCATGGGTTCTTTTCTCTCTAGCGCCGCTTGCAGATTTGAAAACAAAGTTCGGTTAGTCTAGGGTGACGCCCGTTACATTTTTTCCATAGATCACCGAGGAGCTAGGGAGAGAGTGAAAAGGTGTCTCAATAAAAGTGGTGTTCAAAAGTGACTGTGTCGTAGACCCCCTGATGTGTCAAGCTGGCCAACAGCTAGAACTTGTCAAAAGGCCGCAAAATAAACCCCGCCAACTCTGGTATGTTGATATGCTCTCCTATCAAAATTTCGTTCTATCATTGTGTTGAGCATCACGGGGCAAGTTGTTGCAAACAGACCAGCATTGACAAAAGGTACAGGTCTACAACAAGAGAAAGAGAGAGAGAGAGAGTCGGACCATTTATTTCTTTTTTTCTGTCATTGAAAAACACGTGTCCAACAAGTCCCCAAAGGTAAAAAGGTAAAAAGACTTCTTCTTTTCACACAACAGTTTCCACATTTCGTTCTGCTTCAAGACTAAACTTCTTCTTTGCCGCTACTGCACAGTGTTTGAAAATAACTCAAAAAGTCTTTGGTCACTTTGGAACAGCATTATCACAAAAAAAAACCATCGTGAAAAAATGGCGAAAAAAGAAAGGGATGCGAAGCAAAAAAAAAAAAAATGCTTTTGGCAAAGTGAAATTTGAATGGAACTTTTCTGAGGATTTTCTAGCACAGTGTTCTGCTGCTGCTTTTCGAGAAGTACTGGGATTAACCTAAGTTCAAAGTTGTACATATTTCATAATCAAGAGACAATTTGGCTTCCTCCAGTCATGATGGCATCCTGCAGACTCATCTAGGAATGAAAATATCACCCACAGCATTGAAGCTGCTGGACACCCCACACATCATATTCAAAGCAACTTTTTTTTTCTACGATTCACACAGATGATCAATGATCCTTACCAGTATCATTGGCCTCATCAGAGTGCTGGGAGAAAAACACCTAGGGTCTACAACACTCTACATTACTGTCGAACAGGGGGTTGGCCAGAATTCAAAAAAATTTGAAAATGGACCTCAAAATTCAAATATGAATTTTCACACAAAAACCATGAAAATTCGCATATTTTGAAAATTACTTCAAAGATTTTTATGTGTGAGAGAATAAAGCAAATGCAGGGTAGGGATATGGTAGTCGACGACTATGTTGTGTATATAGTATTGTGGTCCTCAAAAGGAGAATAATGCTTCTCATCATTGATACCACCACATAGTACTCTCTCCCTCTTGAAAAGAAGAAGGAGGAGAAGGTAAAAGTGTGATCTGCTTGGAAACCCTAAATTCTGCTGGATAAAGAGCTCAATTTGGACATGGTCGTAATTTCTCTTTTCATAGTGGATTTTTGCATTAGACCGTAACATTGTTGGCAGAGAGAGAAGAAGTAGGACCAGGAGGAGGGGCCATTTTATGCACACAATCAAGTATTCTTGGTGGGCGGAAAAGGTAATTGCACGAAGCCACCGCAATAATGTTGATGGGACTGTGCGATGAAAAACGGCCACTTAATGAGCTACAAGTATACAGGGTGGTTGGAAAAAAACTCTCGAAAAGTAGAGTAAACAAAACTCGTAAAGGAAATTTTTATAAGGCAATGATAGTATTTGAAAATCATAAATCAACTGAGATATTTGGGTGATTTTACAATATTGTAATCGAAATAAGATATTTTTGACGATGTTCAAACATTGTGAAACAAAAGAGGAAGATAGATGACATCACAATTTATTTCGCAGAAGTTGATATAATTGTTCTCTTTTTAAGAATCACACTGTAGTATCGTTCGTCGTTAAGTTTTTGAAAAAGGTATGCATAAGAAGAGGTTTTTTGTAGTTGCGTGATGATGATGGTGGCAAAATCATTGGGCTATGAGGGAAATAAATTTCGCCTTAACGAGCTAGTAGTACCTGAGCAATCACTACTTCTCGCATGAAAAAGAAAGTATTCATAAAGTAGAAGCTACATAGAAGCGGAGGAGGAGCGGAAACAGCCACTCCGCATTCTTCAGTCATGTTTTGGCTACCATTACTCCCAGGGCAAGAATGACCCCTCATTAAAAGTCAGACAGGACTTTAAATGCCATTTGAATTTGATCAGCCTCACTCTTGGCTTCGGTCCGTAAATACATGCGAGGACAACTGAGGTTACGACAAGAGTCGAAAGCTACGTCACAGCCTCTACAGAGGCTATCCAAATGAAGTAATTGACTGTCCCATTTTCTAATGCAGTCGGCGAGAGTATGAACAATAAGATTTGGCTCCTTCATGCAACTTGAACAAATGGGTTGAAATGGAAGTGTCTGAGGCTTCTCATGACATATGAAGCAGACGCGAGTGGAAAAGAATTTGGGCATCACAACCCTAACTTGGCCAGTACCAACCTCCTCCTGGTCCCTGATCATGTAGGGTAACCTCGGAAACACCCGGATTCTTGACAAATCGGTGTACCTAAAATAATTATATTTTTTGAAAACGAGATAAAAGTAGTTTAAAAATCACCAAAAATGTCCCATTTGAATTTTCACACTATTTCTTTGAGAAAAATGCATTTTAAATTACATGGTAATTGATTGAAATAAATTACCAACTGATTACGTCAACTCCCATGAGCGAAAGGCAACGCGAAAGTGGTGGCACAATCACTTTGGTTATGTAATATATGGCGTTTGGGCGTAGGACTGTTTCCCCTTGATTAGTATTCCATTTTTCACAGAGCACTTCTTCAGGTGATCGCACAGATTGAATCAAAGGTTTCCCAGGCTCCCCGTAGACAATGACATAGGGAACTCGCTCGCCAATGTTGGGAACACGCATTCGATCATGTTTACAAAACCGTCTGAAAAATCAATCAGCAAAGTTAAAAAGAAGGGTATTGGCCTATTGTCAAAGCCTTACCTTGTCAATTCTAGCGCAGGAACGCAAGCACCAGGTCTGTACCCGTGGAGCCCTCGGAATTCTCGGGCGAAAATAAGCTCTTGTAAGGATATTCTTCCCGATGCAATCTTATGTATCTGATTTTGTACAAATTGTTTGACCATACTTATGTTCTTCGTCTCGAACAATATTCGAAGACTTTTTTCCAACAACTGAAATGACAAAAAAAAAATTACCTAAAATTATTTGGGAGAAAAGCGCAAAAGCTACCAACAAGGTTTCGTGACTAAAGAAATTATTTTTGCGTTCTGCAAATTGTAAACAAAAGTTTTCTTCATAAAATTAAAATGCCGCATGACAAAATTAAAGTTCTTGAACTATTTAGCGGCATTGGTGGAATGCATTGGGCCTTAAAAGAAGCTTCCCAAGTAGTAGGCTTTGACTTTGAGGTTGTTCGCGCCATTGACATTTGTGATCATGCCAATGAAGTTTACGCCTACAATTTTCCAAACGTTGATGTCAGAGCAAGCAATATTTGTGGACTGACAGCCGAAGAATTGAATAAGCTGGATATCAATGCCATATTTATGAGTCCACCTTGTCAGCCATTCAGCCGCCAAGGAAATCAGAAAGATACAACGGACAGTAGAACTCAGCCTCTACTGCACATAATGGACAAACTACTAAGAAATGTGAACACATTGAAATATGTTTTGCTTGAAAATGTCAAAGGCTTTGAAGTGTCACAAGCTCACGATATCTTGACTAGCGTCTTAAAATCATGCGGCTTTAAGGTTCAAGAATACCTGATTTGTCCTAAACAGCTGGGAATCCCAAATTCAAGACTGCGATATTACTTGATAGCCTCCAAACTGGAAGCCTTCGTTCCAAAAGACCATTTGATTTTAAACATTGTTGATGATATCGACTCAAGTTTGCTTAAAGTTTTTCAAAAGCCAGGCTCCAATCTGAGTTCTTATATGGATTTTGAAAGTGTGGCATTGAATGATGACTTTTTAAGAGTCGAAGACAAGTTGCTTGAAAAGCATGCCGAAGTCCTTGACATTGTGAACAGTCAATCCAATGGGTCTTGCTGCTTTACCAAAGCTTATGGAAAATATGCAAAGGGCACAGGCTCGGTCATCCAACAGAGTGGAGATTTAGATCTAGCATTCCAAAGCTTAGGTCAAGCCAAAGAGAGAGAAGAACGGTTGCAAATTTTGGAAACTTTGAAATTGAGATATTTCTCGCCGAAAGAAGTATCGAATTTACTTGGATTCCCAAAAAATTTCACCTTTCCATCCAGCATGATGAGGCAGAATGGTACCAACCTAAGACTTTGTTTTCGCCTTTTAGGCAACAGTTTGAATGTCACCGTGGTTGCACTTTTAACAGCAATATTATTCAAAGACTACTCACCTTGACCACAGCTGGAACTCCATCTCTTCTAACAGTCTCAATACCTTTGGCATCGTATTTGGGCTTCTGTTGATCACGAGATTCATACATGTACCCAACATATCGTTTCTTAGTTTGTAAAATACAAGGATGGTAGACTTTTTCGAATTTGAGTTTAACAGGTTTGGGGTTTTCTTGAGTAACAACCTTTGCCATTTCGTCGCCAATATCGAAGGCTTCCTCTCGATTGCGGCCGGGCAAAAGAACAAAAAGCGAATCCGTGTCCCCATAAATCACCTTGGATTGAAACCGAAAAATAAATAAAAATCTTGGAATACCAAAAATTGGCCTCAAAAGTTAAAACTTCCTTGTACTTACGTCTTCAGATCATTCATGTCTATTGTCTTGAAAGTGTTTGTTTACTTTTTGTATTTATGACAAAGTAAGTGGGAGGAGCTTCTTTAGTGTGCGCACCAATCAGAAGCGAGAACATGACAGAGAGGTTGCGTGAAAGAGGGCGCGTGCCGAGTGGAGACGGCTAAAAGCGCACCCGCAACAAAATGGCGCCCGCTTTCGAGTATAAAAGCCGCGACTCTTGGATTAGTCTTCAGTCGGACGTAGGACACCCGACTGTAAAGAACTCCATGCCAAATTTTTTTTTTTTTTTATGATTGATCATTTTTTTATTTTTTATCGTCCGACACATAATTATTATACCAAAGTTCAACTTTTAGCATTAAATGCATCAATAATTCAATTTGTTTTGTTTTTTATCATGTCCAAAGTAAAGCGATTTCTTGAATCTATGATTATCGCGCATAGGGTGAGGTTGGGAGGCGTATCGGAAAAAATGTTCCGGTTAAGAAATTTCAAAGAAATTTCTCGGGAAATCAAAGTAGTCAAAAACTCCGGAAAATTGTGGTTTTACTAAACAAAGCTTTGAGGCCTTATTGAAATTTTCATTGTTAGACACCGAAATTGGTACAAATCCGGAAGAGACAAGTGTCACCAATCGCTTGGCAATCACCTCGTTGCTTCAAATAAGTGGCCGAGATTTCTTTTGTGTTAAAAGCCATTGCCACTGTGATAGTAAAAAAAAAGTGATCAAAATGCCTCAAAATAATTTCCAAAAGTCCAAAAAGTCAAAAAATGGACTTAAAAAAAGGAAAAAAGAAAACCGAAATCCGGAAAAAGACAGTGAAAGTGACACTGACAGTAGCCTTAATGACTTTGTCATTAAAAAGAAAAAAGTGACTTCAAAAGTGAAAATGGCAGAATCGGAAAACAATAGTCAACAAGATCCATCTATAGATGAAACAACGGATCTGGTTGCATCGAATTTGCCTTGGGAATTCTGCACAGAACATATTAGCGACTATTTTAGGCTATTTGGAGAACTTGTTTTCTGTCAATTTGAAACAAGATTATGCCCTCAAGTATTCAGTGGCAAATGCTACTTAAGATACAGAAAAATTGAAGTTACTAGTCTCGTCTTACATACTCGACACTACATAAATTGTACATGGATTGATGTCAAGATAGCCGAATCAAGTTATATATTACGACAAAACATTGATGTTAAAAGACTGTTCGATTGTCTCAAGCACAATTTGGAAATGTATGAAGAAACTAATCGGGAAGACTTTTGGTTTCAAAGATCGCTCAAATGGTCTGAAAAATGTGCGGAAGCTTGTCAAATCGAACATCAGAAAACGGAACCTAAAACCCCGGAATTTTTCAAGCCTCAAACGCAAAATAAGGAAATACTACAGATGTACAGAGAACGCTATAGGTAATGTTAACATTGCAAGGTCATCTGCACAATGTAACCAGCTCTGACCTTGCCTCTTACCACAGCAGGTAGCCTTTAAATAGGAGGGAGGGAAAGGGGTTTCCGGTTGATCCGGAAAAGTAATGGCAAGGTTATGTGCACAATGAGAGCCACCTCTGACCTTGCCTCTGAATCCGGAAAAGTATTGGCAGGTCATGTGCACAATGAGAGCCACCTCTGACCTTGTCTTTAAAATTATCTTATGTTTCAGGATTGGCGAAATCGTATATTCAAACGGCATCAGATACCGATATGTCGATTGTAATTCATACGGTTTTCGAAAGGCGTGCATAGTGGATAATTGCAAAAGTAATAAGCACAACTCGAACTTCTCGGACATGTGCAAAAGACATTTCAAGATTTCCGGATTAGAGAATATTAGAAAAATTCGATTGATAAATCGTGCACCGGGAAATCAATTATGTTCAAATTTGACATGTCCGACTTGCGATTTGCATTTGGAGACTGGATCTGTTTTTAAATCGACAAGCACTCAGAAGACTTATGAAATTGAAGAGCATGTGACTTGTTTGGCAAAAAATCTTGTATACCTACTTACGTGTCGAGATTGCCTAGTGCAATATGTCGGTATGACAACAATGGAGTTTCGAATCCGTATTGCTCATCATAGGAATTTGAAAACTGAGGCTATGAAAACTCATCTTTCTATGTCCAAGTTATGTACAAGCTTTAAAGCTCAAATTATTGAATTAGTTAATCCTGACAATGGCATCAACCTTTTGCTTGAAAAAGAAAGGTTTTGGATTACAGAATTGAAGCCACAATTGAATGAAACTCATACAAAAACGTACAAGACATCGCTTGTACAATTAGAAAATGAAATGACAGAATGAAGACAAATTAGGTAGCCTAGAAATAGGAGGGTGGGATAGGGGTACAATTATTATTGTAAAATTATTTTTGTGAAATACACGAATCCAAACTTTTCGTTTAAGCCAGGCACAAACACTTCTACTTTATGGGACGTAAGTACAAGGAAGTTAAAAGGCCAATTTTTGGTACTTACTTTGACTCCCGGCCATCGACCTCCTTCGATGGTTTTAATAGCTCTCTCCAGCGTTTCCCTGCCCTTACTGACAACACTGTCACCAACGTCAATGCAAGGCATCCTGCCCGAAAAGTTTGCCGAGGTGTATCCATAAGTGACATTGGCAATCAGTTTCAAACCTAATTGTCTGGCGTGTAGAATCCGCTGGAGCTTGGCATTTTTCTTGGCCAAAGCTAAAATGATAATGAAAAGTAATACAATTGGCTATTGCATTGGACAAGGACACCTACCACTGTCTTCTTGCGCCAACTTGTTATTTAGCTTTGCAGAGCTCTTGACCATAACTCTAGTGTCTAGTATTTCTTGCAACATCCGAGGAAGAATTCCTTTTCTGAGGCTTGGCTTGACAAAACCAATGCCTCCCGGAGAAAAATTGACGTTTCCTCGCAATTTTTCCAAGTGTTGGGGGGAAATTTTCAAACGGGTGCATCCCAAGGTAAATGGTTGGCCAAGCGGCCCGTTACTCATATGATCAATGATGCGGCCAAGACAAGTAGAGTAGCAATAATTGTAGGCCATGATGATGGACGGATAAAGGCTTTGAAAGTCAAGGACTATCACTGTGATCAACCGAAAATAATTTTGTACATAATATGGATGAACAAACCTAACAGATGTAGTACCTACCAGGATCGTTGTAAAGCCTTGATTCCGGCTCCATCACTAGTGGCAGATACTCGGGTGCTCTCATTTGGGCACGCTGTTGTATTGAGGGCGAAACTGGGATAAGATTTTGGGCCCTGGCTAATCTCAACATGATAGATTCCACTCTAAATTGCGAGCCTCTGGTTAAAACTTCCAAGAATTGAATGCCAAATAACTTGGCTAATTCCGATGTTCTTCCAAGAACGTCCAATTTGTCCAAGAGTTCCATGGTCCCACTACTTCTTTTGGTCAGATAGTCAATCACCATCCATCGGGTATGATTCAAGGACCACATCTTGGTTAAAGTCTGAGAGGAGAATTTGGCACATCTTCGTTTCAGCACGTGCCAAACAACATTTTCATACGAATATTCTGTCAAAGTGACTTCTAATTTCAAAAGTCGCCAAACATTGAGAATAATTCGTCCACCGATTTTCAACTCGGCATCAATGTCAGATGCTCTGCAAGTACACCGTTGACATTAGCGATGATTATTTCAAGATTGTACATCAAAAGAGGATTAGCGAATTACCCTTGAGGTCCAGCGAATTTGCTTTCAAAATTAGACAATGGTATCCTGGAAAGTTGTGTTGGCAAGTCAATGCGAAAAGCTGAAGCTCTGCGACAAAGGAACCCCCAAGATGTCCTTTGAGTGTCATAACCCACTAGGATGTCTGGATCTTCTGTTTTGACAATGTCAATCAGGTTTTGGATCAGTTCAATTTCCGTTTGGAAAATTTGTATACGACCTCCTTGAAAATGGTGTCCAGATTTGTCCAGAAGGTTTGACTTCGTGGTCGCCCCACCATCATCATGCATCACATCAAGAGCAAGTAATCCTAAAAATGGACGAAGACTTTTTTTTTCTCAAAATTTTTAACCATTTTTAAATAATACCCATTGTATTTGGTCTGGGTCCGTCATGGCATATGGAGTAGATAATGCATGTGACAGCATCAAATTCAGGATCGGGGAGCAAAGTTTGCCTGGTACTAACGAATATCTCAACCAAAAATGATGTTACGTGATTATATTCATCCACCTCATTAACGCCTCGAAGACTTGTTTCCTTGTCACTTCTCAATTCCGATGAGGTCAATGTTCTCCCCGATATTTCCAAAGAGTAACGTTTGGTCTCCAATGTGCCGTCAAGAGCATCAATGTCGTTACCATCTAAAGAGGATGGAGGTGACATGGACATCTCAGAACCTATGGAATCCTCCGAATCCCGTCTTATTCGAAGACAAGTTTTGTTGCCAGCGTTCAGGGTATCTTCCTCCTCGTCCTCACGGTGGTCGACGACATTGGAAGTAGTAACTCCCAACTGTCGTGATCGACACCATTGCAAGATGTCACTCTTGGAAGGAGGCTTACGTCCGAATCTCAGTTCAAGAACGGGCCGAGGTTCACTGTAAGGATGCCAATTTTCTCCAAAGGCCGAAGGCAATTCAGGCAATTCATTCTTCCAAATGACTTTGATGCGATCAACACCCAGGTCAATTGCTAATGGAGAAACATTTACCTCATTGTAAGATTACCGCTCTAGAACTATTAACAAAAAATGCTTTACCATCAGAAAAGTCAGCCTCCAACTTGTCTAAGTAGTGAATACCATAAGCTTTCATTTCTTCAGTCCGTTGGTGATACAATTCCGAAGGCATAGAGATTGAAACATCTTGGTAAGAGGGTGGCTTTGTTCCCGTTAAATCTATCGCTACGGTTGCCTCGTCTTTGGCAAGTTTAGGTTCCGGGGCTTCCACGTCGATGTCTTCAACCTTCGTTGTATCAACAGACTCCTCCGCTTCTGCAACCGAATTCTGCGCAGGAGAGTTGTCGAGTTCAACAGTGCCAATGTTGGCTTCTTCTGGGTCTGATTCTGAAAAATAGGCCATCTTCCACAAAGCATCCTCAAGAAGATATTTGCTCTCCATCTACCAATCAGCCATCCTTACTTTTTTAATCTAGAAGAAAAGAATTGGAGTCAATAAAGTAGATCAGGTGGAATTTCTCTTTATCCTTTTTTTTTATTGTACATCAATTGTAATTATGTGAACAATATTCATTTGAATGCTTCCAATTGATCCATAAAATGAGGAACATTAGCCTTGCCTCCAGGCCTGGCAGTTAAGACTTCTACACCTTTGTCTGTAACCACCATTGTTTGTTCGAACTGAAAAGAAGGACGATGGGTTTTGTTTGAAAATTGCTGGAAATAATACCCAAAAAAATAGAGAGAGAGAGAGTTTACCTGTGCCGACAGTTTTCCATCTGTAGTTACTGCCGTCCAATTATCAGGCCACGTTTGGTCTGTCCATACTCCTTCCGAAATCATTGGCTCAATAGTGAAAGCGTTGCCCGGTTTCATCACACCTACTGCTTTGTTCTTGGCATAATGTGGAACGTTGGGTGCACAGTGAAACAATTTGTGAATACCTACAACCAAATTGAAATATTTCACTTGCTATTTTAGATTCGGAAAATTCAGGCTTGCAGTGGCTTGATATCTCATTATTTTCTTGTTCTCTTGTGGGATTACGATTTTTCTTCTAAGCCTTGATTGTTTGTGTTGTGTTTGTTTGCTTACCATGACCACAGTAGCTTCGAACAACGGAAAATCCTTCACTTTGAGCATGTTTTTGAATCAGGTTGCCAACGTCGCGGAACTTGACGCCAGGTTTGACAGACTCTACAGCCTTCTGGAGGCATTCCCATGTATTAGTAACTAGCTTCTTGGCTGTCTCCTTCGGTGTACCCACAAAGAAAGTCTCATTCAAGTCTCCGTGGTAGCCTCTCTTATACACTGTGACATCGACGTTGCAAATATCACCATCCTAAGAATGTAAATTTTGCAAATTGGACACAAAAATAGGAGACCAAATAAGAAATTAAGTACACACCTGCAATGGTCTCAAGTCGGGTATGCCATGACAAATCACTTCGTTGACGGATGTACAACAGCTTTTGGGAAACTGATAATAGTTGAGGGGCGAGGGATAACACTCTCTGTCTACAGAAGCTTCATGAACAATGCGGTCAATTTCATCTGTTGTAACACCAACAGCCACAGCATTAAAGGCTTCGTCTAACACTTCACGTCCGAGCTTGCAGGCTACGCGTAGATTTTCAATCTCTTCATCATCAAGTTGCTTGACGTACGTGTTGCCCTTCAGCTTCTGCTCTGAGATAGGGTAGCCTTCCGTATGGTCAGCATAATCAGGTCTCCGAATATGGTCGGGAACTATTCTTTTGCTTGATTGTTCTGCTGGTCTAAGCTTCCCAGTAAAAACATAGCCTGGCCAAGGATTATAAGACCGGTTTGGTTTACTGCAACTTGAAGGGTTACCCGACTTGGCCAACTTGTGTAACGCTTTGTGAAGGTCCCAGCTACCAAGAAAGCATTCCTGGCTACAGAAAAAGGAGCCCTAAAAACAATTTACATGAAAATACTTGAGTTTTAGACTGACAACTTGTAATCCACAAATTACCTTAATTTGCAGTTTGATACATGTGGGACACTGAAGCCTAGCTTCTTTTTCGCAGCCTGGTGTCTCGCAAGTTTTCATACTCATTTCGGGTTTTTTTTTTCAGATTTTATCTTGAATTTAATTCTTTTTCTCTAACCACGAATATAGAAAAACTTTGATAGACATTAAAAAAAAAGTTCAATACTTCAATATTTGCTTCACACGCGGGTTTCAGCCTGTAGTAATAGTTATGTTACTAAAACCTTGATAAAAGATTCAGTATTCAACAAAAAATGCCATATAATGAAGAAAATTAGCGAGAAAAATGCACTACTACAACATGTTGGTGAGCGAAAACAATAACAAACTTTTTACGATCAAAAACGACGGGTCAGATGAGTGTTTCTCTTTTAAGATAGCGTTCCTCTTCACCAAAATACTGAGTCTGCTAAATACGCTTACAGAAGAATTTCATCTCATCTTGTGACAAAAGAAAGAAAAAATATCAAATTCATCAAATTACAATCAACATGATATACTAAAACGACTTGAACGTCATTCAAAAACCCCAAAAATAATTAGACCGCATTTCTTTCATCACAATTGTCCAATGACGTCTGAGGGCTTTGTTGGTGTCCACATTGGCGCTGGTCAGCATTCCGAAGCTAGAAAAGAACTTTACCTTAGCATTTGTGCCAAAGCATGCCAAAAAGCAGTAGAAATATTGAAACAGGGTGGCAATGCCATTGACGCAGCCGCTTCTGCTACGATGGTATTAGAGGATGCCGGGGAGACCAACGCAGGATATGGCAGCAACCTCTCAGAATTAGGAACAGTCGAAATGGATGCTGGTTTGATGGATGGAGATTCTTTGCTGTTTGGAGCTGTAGGAGCTGTTCCTGGTATCAAGAATCCAATAATGGTGGCGAAGATGCTTGTTCAAGAACAACGCAAAGGGTTGTTGCCTTTAGGCAGAGTACCTCCAGGATTTCTTGTGGGCGAAGGAGCACGGGATTGGGCCCAGAAGAAAGGTGTCCCCGTTGTTACCGAGAAAAGTCTAATCAGTGACAAGGCAGCCAAACTATACAAGCACTACAAAAAGAAACTTGATTTTTATAGGCAACAAACGTCGCAGCAGAAAAGGCCATTAAACATGTCCCACAATGAATCTGGTGTGCACTCCAAGAGACCTCACCATAGTTTAGATGATCATGTTACTGACACGGTAAGTAAATACAACTGTAACTTTAGGTTTTGAACATATCTTCAACTATTTTTTGTCATAGGTTGGTGTCGTGGTACTGGACTGCAACGGAAAAGTTGCATCAACTGTCAGCAGCGGGGGAATAGCCCTAAAACAACCAGGACGGGTTGGTCAAGCTGCCGTATTTGGATGCGGTTGCTGGGCCCAGAAAGGCAATCCTTCGAAATCAGCTTACACCGTAGGCATCAGTACAACGGGTTGTGGCGAGCATTTAGTCCGTACCTTCCTAGCAAAGGAATGTGCCCTGCACCTAAGAAGCACTCGGAGGCCACTTCTGTCCTTGCAAAACTGCATGAAAGAGAAGTTTGCAGAGTCAGATTTTCTGAGTATGTAGTACAATATTTGAAATGTCGTGCAACTTTCAATGACTAAAATTTCTCCTGTAGATGGAGTTCCGGAAAAACTTGGTGGTGCCATTTGCATGCATTATGACGAGACTCATGGAAGAGGACAATTCTTATGGACTCACACGACCGCTTCAATGGGCTTGGCATACCAGACTACAGCAGACGCTAATCCGACTACAGTGATGTCTCGTATCAATAACCTTCCTTTAGCCAAAGGCGCTGGAATGTACATTCTCACGGAGTCAATACCCTTCACTACCAAAAAAGGACATGCAAATAGCAAGGGACCTTGCTCCCTTGATAGTCAGGAATCATCATCAACTTGTGAAGTAGAATCTGCATCAGCCAAAGCTTGAAAAGTGCGAAAAAGTCTGGCTTAGTTTGCCAATCACAAATCATTCCAAAATACTCGTGCCACTTTGAATAACTAGTGCCAACAACAAAGTTTCTTCCTCTCGTTTCTTTCTTTTTTTTAAAAGTGCTTTTGAATGTTGATAGGAAAGACGATGTATCAGTATTGTTCGCTTTCCATGACTTAATTTTATCATTTGTCAAATGAAAAGAATTTGTCGCCCATTTTTCCATTTCTTAGATTAGCAGATATTTTACATGTACCTATTTGTCTGCCGCGAATAAAAGAAATTAGAATTTCTTGGAACAATTCATTGCTTGGTATACGACAATTTCAAAATTAGGGATTAGGGGTTATGTACTATGTACAATTGTACATAGAGTCGTGCCTTAGATTTCTCTGTTCAACGCCAAATGTCAGTGGGAGACAGGCAGCCGAAGTCACTTGTCGGAAAAAACTCGGGAATTGTGAAAGAAAGAGGACAATCCATAAACAAAGAAAAGCTTTTTCATCTGAATTTTGAGGCTACTCTCCTCTTCATTGTAGAAGCATAAAATGACAGATATACGTTCATTGGAACATCCAACTTTAAAGGTTCCCTATGAGATTTTAAACAAAAAGTTTAGGATAAGTCAAAAGACACTCGACAGAGAGATCAGTTATGTCCAAGGATCAGTGGCCCAAATTGAAGAATACATCAAGCACTGCGAGGGTGATGTCAGTGGAATTCCTACTCTATTAGAATCATTGGAGGAGAGCCTAACAAAATTGGCTGAAAAGTAGGGTCCTTTGTGTCCTTTCTACTCTGTACTCTTTATTTATTCATTTTTCTCTTTACGTCAGGTCCAAAGAGTGCATAGATGAAGAAATTACTTCAGCAGAATCATGCAAGAAAAGATCAGAGCATTTGAAGATTGGATGCACACCACCAACTCCAGCCTCAGAAGCACAATGGCGGAAGAGTCGGGTGGATCGAATGCTGGTTGAACATTTCTTACGAGTGGGCTATTATGACTCTGCCCTGTTTCTTGCCAAACATTTTGACATTGAAGATCTTACCAACATCAATCTCTTTCTTGTAGCCAAAGACGTGGAAGAGGCTTTGGCTAGCAAAGATGTCAGTAAATGTTTGACCTGGTGTCATGATAACAAGTCCAAGTTGAGGAAAATGCGCAGCAATTTGGAGTTCAATGTTCGTTTGCAAGAGTTTGTGGAAATGATCAAGGCTGGCAAGAAGATGGAAGCTGTCAAGCATGCTCGTAAGCACTTGTCGACGGACGAGCCGGATCAGCTACCTTTTATTCAGAGGGGAATGGGACTCTTGGCTTTTCCCATTGATACCGAAGTGGAGCCTTACAAAGGAATGCTTCGCGATGATCGATGGAAGCAGTTGATTGAGCAATTTCGTACAGAAAACTACCGTCTTTATCAATTGTCCAATCAATCAGTCTTTACTGTGGCACTTCAAGCTGGCCTTTCAGCCTTGAAGACAACGCAGTGCTACAGAGCAGATCGTAATAATGAATGTCCCGTCTGTCATCCTGCCTTGAACAAATTAGCTTTTCCATTGCCTTTTGCGCATTGCTCACAGTCTCGTCTTATATGCTACATCAGTGGGAAACCCTTAAATGAAAACAACAGGCCTATGATGTTGCCAAATGGGTTCGTTTATGGAGAACATGCTTTGGCCAAAATGGCTTCGGAGAATGATGGGCAGATTGTTTGTCCGAGAACAAAAGAGATCTATCCATTATCAGAAGTAGAAAAGGTGTACGTTATGTGAAAAAGAGGAAATAGAGAATTTTTACTACCAAGTATTGTCATTGTTGAGTTTAGGAACATAAAAGAAGAAGTACTTTCGGATACCGAATAATGCTTCCTTGGGATCACATTTAGGCCATGTATGTACAGAATTTTGCTCATCACTCGACGATTTTTCGCTTGGTTTCGCTGGTCGATATGGTGCTGGCATTGATTGCAAGCCTTCCATCGGATCAATCTGATTTTAGGCAATTTTATGTACAGTAGAGGGCCTATTTTATTCTTAAAGACGTATATATTAATTATGCCTTTATGAACCTGTAAAGGTTGTAATGTAATCAAATACAAAATTGACTAATTCTTGCCTTCAAACTTGCACGATTGCTTTCTAGATGCTGCGTAGTCATCTTTTTTCTGTCGAATCGGATCGGACAAAATACAAATTGAACTGAGTGCCGACGACTGAGAAGCGTTTCAGCGTTGCAGAAGTGCCAAGAAATTTGCACTTTGTGTGCCAAGTGGCTTTTACAGGAACTTATTGATTCCTTTAAAACAAGTTAGCTTTCCCCGCCAATTTGATTCTGAAATTTCTTCAAAGAATCAATATGTTCTTTTCAATTCACGAAAAAATTGCTTTTACTTTTCGAGAAATTAAGTCCGCAAGACGTCAGCATTGTGTGGTCTGCAAGGAAAATAATGTAACCGACTCGACTTTAGGCAACGGTGTATGCAAATTTTGTGGAGACATCTTTATTTTGGTGGGTTTATTCCTTAGCCATGGAGGAAAATTGGAGACTTGCACACAACTTTCGAATCCGACGGAGATGCCACCCGGAAAATGGATGAAGCCATTCTGTCAATATGGCATTGATGTAAGTACCTTTTTCATAATTGTTTCAACCATTGAAACATTCTTTTTTAGTGTTTGCCCTGTGTTTTTTCCCGTGGACTGTGTAGCGGGCTAAACATTGAAAAAGTGGTCAACGACAACGAGATGGACAAAGCATTGGAAAGTACTTTTAACAATAACAAGGTGATCTTCAGGGCCGAATACATCGACGGAACTATTGGTTTACGGCCACAAAACACGGTCTTGCATGGAGCCGCCATTGAAAACCAAGCCCAAGATACGCCCGGCCCTTTTGTTCTTCAAGCCAATATTCACGTTTCCAAGGAACAAAATATCGCCAAGGATTCAACAAAGCTGATCCGGATCCAAAAGGCCATATCTGTAGAAGATACAGATGTACGTGTCGTTGACTTCAGTAAAGACCAGATGATAAGTCAACACGTTACAGAACAGGGAACCATGCAAACGATGAACACCCTGCGAGACGATGTGAAGTTGGATGAAGAAGCAAAGAAAATTCAGAATAGAAATGCCAACGAAGAAGCTTTTGTGGAAAATAAGCTAGGCAAGAAATACAACCTGGGCCCGTTGGTAACAGATTCTATGATTTTTGAATATGCTACTTTAGAAGGACCATACCCAGACATTTTTCTTACTACATTTACGAAATGAATATTGATACTAAAATGTTTCAACTAAGATTTTTTCCCAAAAAGAAAAGAATAAAACAGAATAAATAAATATAATAATTGATAAAAGTGTTGTCTTCGGTCATTCTTGTTCACACAGCATATTTCTTGCTGAAATCCATTGTTAGTTTAATGCTAGGTGCAGCCGGTTGGTTCAGTTTTCCTGCAGCATTGTCTCTCTGTTTTTCAGATGATGATTTATGTCGTTCTTGATTTGCTCTCACTGCTGCCTCGAGTCGGCCGCGAAGCAATTCATTTTGCCCCATCACAGTTTTGAATTGTGCAGGCCAAGTTTGGCCAATAAGTGTCAATTTTGTCAGTGCTTGTTCGTGCAAAACAATCCTTAATGGACTAGCTTCTTTGATTTCCTCTGGCATCAACAAATGACTCACCAATATAGGTATGAGAAAGAGTTGAAGCTGACCAACACGTTTGTCATCTCCTGATAATGGGGCTAGATTGGACGAGGTCATGAGCACATCCACCAGATTAACACATTCAAGTGTCAATGCCAAATCAGCTTCACTTTTGGCCGATCTCGAAGTTTCGTCGACCAGAAGGAAATCCAGTATTGGAGCTGCCATGGCTTGAGCCAAGGGTTGGGCTAAATTGCGGTCCGCAAGGCCCAATACCGAGGACACTGCTTGTACTACTCTTCTTCTGGATGCAGGATCATTGAGGGTTTGTTGCTGAAAGGCTCGAACAAATGCATTGACCGCTGGATATTTCAATCCCGGGGCCTCGTCCATCACATTGGAAGGAGAGTGTAGCAGAAATACAGCAATTGCCATCAGCACGTTAATATCACCACTGCTGTCCCCATCACTCGTCTTGGCCAGGTCCAAAAGCCTTTGCAATGCACTTTGCAATAAACTTGTCCAACGTTCAACGGATTTTTCCTCTGAAGTATGCAGTTTTTGCTGGAGAAGGTATTTCAGAGAATGTACGGCTCCTGAGGCATCTTCCCCGTCTCCAGCAGATTTGATGACACCAATGAGCAACCACAAAACAGAGGGCAATACTGCCAAGGACCCTTTAGGTGAACACAGTCCAGGCAACCTTGCCAGGATTTCCACGGCCCGAGTCACAAGATCGCCATGGCCTTGCAGGCTTCGATGTAGGCCTGCTCTTGCTCGTAAGGCGGCTGCGGATGTCAAATTGGCTGCTCTCGGAGAGAGTTCCGGGTAATGCCGAACAAGCACACAGAGGCAAACTTCAAGGGCAGAAAAGGAGACGGAGGACCCTGGAACCAGAACACCATCGGAGCCTCCTTCGCCAAGGACGTTCAAGGCATCAACCGTGGCTTGGTCATTGTCAACAGCAACTCTATTGGCAGGAACACCCAATTCTCTACTTTTGCTCTTGCGAGCCACCTCTAAGACATCTTTAGCCGTAATCAAAACAAGGCGCAGCACATCCAAGGCTAAAGATTGTATTGCTACGGTCTCTCTGGTCAAGACAGTTCTATGCAAGACATTGCATAACTCCACGAGCAGTGATTTGGAAGATCCTTGGTTTTGCTGAGTAGCCAGATATTTGCGAACCCATTGGTGGTCGAGAAGGGCCAATAGGGTTCTCAAACAGCACGTTACTTGATCTTTGGTCAAATCGGCCGATCGGGTGTTGGCCAGCCCCTCTATGCAAACGCCTAGCAAAAGATGAAAGTTGTCCGCTTTCAATTCCTCGGCAGTCTTTTGTTTTTGCCTCTCACTATTGTCATAATTATCCTGCTCCGCTGCTGCTGATAAATCTTGGTCGTCTTGGTCAAGGGCTCCTCCATAACTCAGCCAGATTGCTGCAGCATGTAAAATAGGCGGCCAAGTAGATCTGTAATGCGGCCTGGCCAAGGCTATGGTGTCATTTGTATAAAATGCACCTCCATCAAACGGCAATTGAGATTTGAACTCAGACGGCAAAGATAGGAGAGCATGATCTTTCAAGGCTAACAACCAGTACTTGGACAGACTAGGGAGTTCGGATTGAACCAATGAGCCCAGCCCCTCTTTCCTTCTACGATTGCCTAAGTCCTTTTCTTCTTTGGTGGCATGGGTGGGTGAGGCCACCACCGAGGATTCTTCAAAATCCCCAAATTCGTCGTCCTCTTGGTTCTCCTCAGTAGGTTCGTCCACCAGGCTGGATTCAAACGTTGTTTTGACTTGAATATCATTCTTTTTCGACACGATATACACCTCCGCCCAAGCTTTGAGAATAGACAATTTTTCCAAAGTCATGGCACTCTCATTGAAAATCACATGCTGCCTTTGGCTATTTAATCTTGGCTTCAATTTAGTCAATGAGGTGACCAGCAACTGGTACACCCGACGCAAATCGCCCAAGTCACGTGCCACTCCAGACCCAATCCAAGCTGAACAGACGTCACAGGCTGCCGCAGTAATGTGGCTGGGCGTGTCTGCCGCAAAGGCCGGTCGGAGAGCTGCACTCACTTGTGCCTGATATTGCTCCAGAATAACGTGCCCGGGAAATTCGGGGTCTTGAGTCTCGCCAAATCGCTCAATCACTACTTCCAACGTTCGAAGTCCCTCTAATCTCAACGGGTCCGAATCAGAGGTGGCGGCCATAAATGCAACACGGATAAGTTCCGACAAGTGGAGGACTAAGTAGTCATCTTTACCGCTCTCTCCGCCAGCTGCTGTCAATTGGATTTCGCGAGCCAAACTCAAGTCAAAATGGGCACGATTGCCTTGGCAGCAGTCCTCAATAATCCTTCGCAGGCAAATGGCTGCAAATACTCGAGTACGCCACCGTGGCTGAATGTTCGACTGCTTATCCTTCTCATTGCCACCTAGAATACCAGCAGAGGCATCATCAAACTCGTCAGCGGCATCTTTCAGCTTGGATCCGTCATTAGCTGTTGTGTTCTCGTCAGATGCGACAGTTAGCACTTCTCTACACATGGCTAGCCAGGAAGAAAGGGTTGGCACCGCTGTTGAATGCATCATGGAGCAGACCGCGTCGTGAATATCCGACGTCAAGTGAGGATCTAGCTCGTGATCCAAGAGCGAAAATAACAGACAAGGTAATCCAAATTGTCGTGACAAAGTCAGTTTGCCTATCTCAGAGTCGTTTTTGCCAAAGTCATCAAAGGCAATAGCACTATTATCGGACTCTGAGTCCAGTGCTTTGGCTATGTCACACATCGTACCAGCCTCTCTTTGGGCGAATTGTCTCAAGCAGGAGACTGAGGATTTTCTCAGAATCCAATGAGGACTTGACAGATTCTCGCACAGTACCGGAACAAGTATGGCTAAATTGACGGCGTTAGGAGCAAACATGTGGAGCTGTTGGAGCCCTGCAATGGACTCGGCCTTGAGAGTCGAATGATTGGTGGGTTGCCCCAATACTGCACAGGCGTTAATGAAGACATTGCGAACTAAAGAAAAAAAAATACGAGTTCATTACAAATTTTAAAAGTAGTAGCAGCAGCAGCATGTTTACTCACTTGCTACAACAGACGAAGAAGTATCTTGCAATTCAGGACCAACTGAGGTGATAAGTGCGGACAGAAGTTTACCCAGGCATATATGAACTTCAAGCAACGAAGAACTCATGCACAAAAGCGATTTCAAAACCATCTGTAGGGTCGGTTCAACGAATCCTCTGAACATTGGACCTCCACTGACAGCAATGGTTGTGAGGGAATGCAAAGCCCATATTTGCACTTGAGGAGAAGCTGTGTCTTGAGCCAAAGCTAAAAGAATCGATACTGATGTCTGTAAATGTTGCGAGCTTCCCATGCCTCCAACGTAACGATGGAGACACCCGAGAGCAACTGAATGACCAGTTCGAGACACCACATCTCTTGCAGATTTCAAGTATTCAAAGCTCTTTGAGGCACTGTCTGTGACAAATTGAGGGTCGCATATGATCTAAAATCGAAAAAAGAAAGTAGAAATGGAAAGGACGTTAGCTAAATAGTTTGTTGTAAGTACTTGAGCAAGACGACCAAGACATTCGGCCGCAGCACATCGAATGTTAGCGTTGGACGAAATGATTCCACTCATGATGATGTTCATGGCAAGTTTTTTCAACTCTTCATTCCCCAAGGTTTTTGCTTTGACGTCCACCAGTCCCTTGAGACTGGCTAAAACAGCAGCGTATATGTTAGCATTGATGGCTTCTGAACGGGAGTTGCCAGCTTGATTCTGGTTGACTTTGAGATGCTGAGTGAAATGATCTAAAAAGAGAACAAGACAATTGTAACATTAATCTGCTGCAAGCTTGAATCCTACGTATGCTGTACCTAACATTTGTCCGCGATGTTTCACAGCTGCCCGTGGAAACACGAGACCAAAGACTAAGATTGAAGCGTCAACAACTGCGACACCAAGGGGCACAGGAACGGGCTGAGGTTGGCCTTCCTTAAGCGGTCTGTAAAGACTAGTAAGATCATGTTCTATGGCAATGGTCGAATTTGACAAGAGAAGTTCTTCAAGACTGTCATCTCCTGAGGTTGCAGAAAAACTTTTGGCATTGAGGGAGGCAGCGGGCATCAGAGGTGACACTCTGGTAGTGACGGAATACACACCGCTAGCAGGTGAAGAAATGAAATGAGAACCAAGGAGAAGTATGTTGTCTTCTGGATGACATAGCGCTGGAAGCAACGAAGTTGCTGTGCCGGACTGACCATCCGCCAACGTGAATTCTGCCACCTGAAATATATACAAACGAGGTATCACTTTGCGCACAAGTGTTTCTATATTCTAACATCCGAAAAAACTCCCTAGTTTGCTCCTTTGAATGACGGAGGATAGTATGAGAGTGTCAACATCTTGGATATTTATCGGACTACTTGCAAATTTGACATCGCCGTTGACCATCCAAAAAGTATCTTGCCCGAACAAGCCGTAAAGTAGAAATTGAATTTAATTCGACAAACACCTTTTAAAAAAATATATTTTACTTTGAAAGTATAGGGATTTAACATGGGATTACTTGCAAGTGGTAACCGTAAGACTACAGCATGGAACAACATTGGCCAGCCTTTGTTTACAGTGCAAAGACTACTATGCCAACATCAAGGTAAATAACAATGTACCTTTCAGACACACTTTTTTCCTCCGATGCTATGTTCATAGGTAGACAAATCTACGAGTATATGTTGGAAAATGCAATTTCAAATGCGACACTTGAAAAATCTATTGAAGATAACTCCTTCCTCTGAAATCCTTTCAAGTGTGTACACCTTTCGATGTACCAAGCAAACTTTGAAGGCGTTTTTGACGACAGATGACATCTCAACAGGAGAAGTGTGCGAGTCCTACATAAGTAAAGGAAATGACCAAGTTGTCGTACTTTACCATTCACCAAATGATACAGCTATAATGGCCACAGCAGATCAGACTGATGATGTCCAATTCTTATTTGGAATTGATTGGAGAAGCATCTGGATGAAGATAGGCATAACGTTTTTCATCTCCAACTGTTTACTTTGTTTGGTAATTGCAACAATAATTGGATCGTTTTATCATGCAAAGTAAGTTTCAAATTGGCTGCTTTCTCTTATTATCACATTATCACATCCTATTGTATTCTGTTATAGAAGATTGAAAGAATTATGGAGAATTTCAATGACACTCCCACATTACTGTATGGACAAAACAAGATTGCCCTTTCACATTTCCAGTTTGGTTCAAGATCATCCGGATGAAAGTAATAGCATTGCTGGAACGTATGTTGCACACGACATGGCAGTCAGAAGCCTTTGTATTTCACATATAAACGAAAAGCTTGATGAAGAGGATGACAACGAAGAAGAAACGCATATCAACGTAGATTTGGAGGGAGTACAAATCGTAAACTACACGCATCAGTCCAACGAATGTTAAAAAAATAGAATGAAATAAAACCACTTACCAACAGCCTTAACAGAGCTGCAAAGTTGGCTTCCAAACAGTTTGGTGGTAATAAAGCTAATGTTTCAAACAATCTCAGTCGCAACATTGCCAATAAAGCTCGCAATTCATTGACATATGGCTTGAGAAGACCGCCTTGGTTGACTTCGCCCAAAAGCATCAGCGCACCTTCGATAGGTGAAGTAATTCTTCTGACGATATCCTCGGTAACCAATTCAGGTGCATTCTAAAGAGATTGCAAATTCAATTTAGGCCTAACTCATCTTTTGGTACAAGGACAAATAAAAACCTGAAGAAAACCGTGCATTGAAGCGAGTGCTCCTGCTCTGGCTTCAATTGAAATCTTCCATGTGAATCCGTCGCCTCGAGCACCTTCACTCTCCAGCTCCTTTTTCGTTCTGGGAAATGCATTACGCCAAAGGAGCATCATACGTGGCAATAGGCCTTTGACTACACCGCTGCCAAGTGTCATGATCGAGCCTATTAAAAGCCATCCCGCTTGGGTTCTTTCTCGGCTAAGTCGACTGTTTTGACTAGCTGTACGCAACAATTCTTCTCCAACGTTAAAGACCAGTTTTCCTCTGGTCTGCGGAATGCCCAAGGGAGTGTGTCTGGAAAGAAGGACAAAGTGATTGGTAAAATTTGAGTAGAAAAACTCATAGTTATGCCAATGCTGCACTTACCTGACTGAACCCATCAACGCGGCCAAAGCAGAGCTGTAACCTACCACCGCTTCCGGAGATGAACGTAAGTTCTCCAATCCTTCCAAGCAGACGTCAATTGCTGGTGTAAGGTGAGTAGGACAAGCTATGGCCATGCATCTGAGACACCAGGCTGCTGCGGATCTGGGTGCTCCACTACTATGCGGTAAAACTGAAACTAAAACTTCCAGCAATCTAGTCGAAATCATGGTCACTGCAGGTTTTTCGGCTGATTCTTCGTTAATGGAATTTGGCACTACTGTTGGAGTTAGCAAAGAAGCTGCAACGACGGATCCTAAGCGGACCATAAGGTGCCCAAGCTCCGTCAAAGCCACTACCAAAACATGTTGGTGACCTTCAACCAGACTGACGATGGCTGGAGAATCGGCCGATACGCCCCCGGTGGCCATACCCAAGTGATTGTTGATTAAAGTCACCAATTCCTTGCAAGCTGCAAGTTGTGCTTTTTCACCGAGTAGGTTACCCACAGTCAATCTGACAATGGAGCCGACACACCTTCTGGATTGGACTGTATCAGCATGAGACGTGGCAGCTTTGGGATGGGAAAGTAAGCCCGAGATCACATGATGCAGGAAGACGGAAATATTGCGCTCCAACCATTTTCCCCCGAGGCGCGTGGCCAGGGCAATGTAGCTCAAGGAGACACCTACACGGACATCGGGTCCTATTGTTCCCGCTCCCTTGGCCAACATCAGTCCTGATCCACTAGAACCTCCTTTGACGTAGCCGAGGAGAAGGACGTTTAACGCATCCTCGAGTGGAAGGGTGGCCGTTTTTCCAGTTTTTTGTCCTTTCTTCCCCCCGGCCGAGAGCAAGTAGGAGGTTGGGGGCTCTTGAGTAAAAGCCACGAGCGTTCCTAAAAGTTGAGACAAGGCTTTTCGAGCCTGACCATTGGCACCATCAAAGGCTCTAAAGATAGCTTGGCTGACCGAATCTAATTCGGTTGTGTAGAGTGCATTCCAGTTGTATGCCAATTGTGAAAGGCAATCTGCTGCCGCCGATCGAACGGGGAGTGAACGATCGGCTAATGCAGTCTTTGACAGCTTGTACAGGTCTCGGTGCAAGGCAGAAGCAGCACTTCCTAATCCCGTGCATATTTTACCTTCAAAGAAAAATAAAATAAAATTGGAAGAATAGACCTCGTGACAAGGAAAGCAGAGCAGGAGTGAGTAGTACCTAGGGCAATCATGGTTTCCGTTCGAGATGTTGACTCCGCACTTTTCCATCCTTTATTCAATAGTCCAATGGTTTCTTCGAATGAACGACCAGTCATTCGACCAAGCCTTTCATACATTGTTCCCAATACCTTGATGGCTGTCAATCTTGTGGACAAATTGCTCTGAGAGTCGTCACGATTTTTTAGCATATCATTGCATCTTTAAATAAAGGAGAAACAAAGATTCTCATTAAAAAGAATCCTTGAACATTTTTTAAAAACTAGCTTCAAATGACTTGACTTACTTATTGATAGTTTCAAAGAGTAAAAAAGTATCTCCAACAGTGAAAAGGGCTACCATGCAATCCGCAATAAGTTGCCTAGCAATTGGTCCAACTGCGACGGCACCCCCATTCTGTATTAATTTCATTAGCTGGGCCACCAAATCTTTTTGAGCCTTTCGTATAACGTCTTTCTCTTCATCTTGTGATGCACGTTGGTGAGGCTTTGCGACCCTTTTGGAAGACGTCAAATTGCTTAGAACCGCATCGAGTCTTTGGAGCCATTCAAATAGAAAACTGGGTTTGAGCGATTCTTCGAGGCTATTGAATCTGACCTCGTCTAGCAACAAACTTTGGGCGTCCATGATGCTTAAGCCAATTACTCAAATTGGGGCGTATCAAAAATCAAGCATAGCGTACTAAATGTCTAATCAGATTACTTTTTTTTTAAAACTTCAAACTTTCTGTTTCTGAAATGTCTGCTGATTTTTAGATCAGTTGCTAGATCGAATTTTATGTCGGATCAGGCACAAAAAGTCGAAATTTTATTATGATGACAACTTTCATAGATTTACGAAAAAGAGAGAATACGAAAATTAAATTTGTGTTATAATTCAATTGTCTTTTCACAAGAATTATGGGAAGAAAAAGGTAAAGAAACCAAAAAAATTACACCATTTTTGGCCTTCCATTTTTAGTGTCCGCAAGATTACACTCAGCTGGAAAAATGTAAACATAAGGAAAAAATTTTTGGATTCGGAACTTCATCATGCTTGAAAATTAAAAATGGACAGAATAAACGTTGAGAATAAAATCTGAAGTACAAAAACGTATGGAATGGATGCGAAGCAAGATTTTCGTTGGGACCTGCAAGCTCTCAGATCCTTCAAAGATGACGAATTCGTTTCCAAATTCAATTCCTTCTTTTGTAAGAATGAAATTGAAGATGATTGGATGAGGCAGACGACAATCGACTATTTCATGGAGAATGGGTGCCTCAAAAACTTGAAACATGTGTGTGAATATTTGCATCGCATTGGTTCAAATGACGGAGATGATTTACTTCTACAAAGGCTCATCAAGACACATGTTAAGACCCGCGGGAATTATTGGCGTGCCAGTGAAATTATTGCCCATCTTAATATGCAAGATGACTTTTCGTTTGATGAAATTCTAGTTCCGCTCTTTGTGGGAAGTCATGCGGACGTGGATTTTTTCGAGCAGTACATTGGGAAAAATAATTCCGCTTTACAGATCAAGCTTGTCAAATTCTTGGACTCGACAGAAGACTTCAATAGACTTTTGCTCACGTCATATTCGGAATGCAAAAAACCTTGCCATGCAAGACTTATTAAATCCAAGCACGGATTTCACAAGTTTCTTTCCAAGTTGGTTGAAAGATTTGAACTGAATTTGGAAGAGGTCGCGCCAAACTTTTGTATATTGGGAAAAAAGAAAGATATCAAACATTGGATCAAAGGGATCAACTACGAGAATGTTGTGCGAGGCAACTGGCGTGATTTGATGATAAAGAAAGTCGAAGACAAAGAACCTTTAAGAATTTTTCTTATTGAGGAACTAGTACGCACCAAAAACAACGACTGTTTAGAGGAAGCTGCTTACCTTTTAGACCGTTTGAATTTGGAGCTGGACAAGCTTACTTCTAAGGTGAAATCTGCAATTGAAAATAGACCTCAGCATGATCTAACCCCCTCATGGAAAGTCTACTTAACTGATGAATCAGCCCAATACCTTTTAATGAATCCGGGTCTGGAATATTCAATGGTTGATGATGCAAAAAGTCTCCAAGGGCTTTGTGCTTCATTGAAAAACCACGTAAGTTATTGCTTTTAAAAGTGGTTTTCAAAACTAATCAAACTAATATACATTTTTTTTTTTTGACTGTTTAGTATTTATGGGGAATGGATTGTGAATTCAATGCTGATGCAATGGACAGCAAAGTGTCTTTGTTGCAATTAGCCAATAATGATCAAGCATTTCTTCTCGACGTGACTGCATTAGTTTCAACTCTAGATAAAGATGCATGGAATGACTTTGTAGACGTCATATTAGATGGAAATAACCTATTTCTAGGTTACGACCCACGGGAGGATTTCAAAAACTTGGCTCGCACAACAGATGCATTTAAAAAATTACAAAATTGGTCGTAAGTATTTCACATTTCAACTAGTTGAGAATGAAAGAAGGAATCTAAATTGTAATTTTATTTTTTTTTTTACTTTTAGAGATTTGCGTAACTTACTGGATATAAAAGCTTTAATTGAAAGTGCCACTCAAAAAGGAATATTCAACTTAGCAGAGCCTTCGCGGTACCGTGGACTTGCTCGAATGTCAGAGTTTTTCTTAGGCAAACCTTTAGATAAAAGGCAGCAAATCTCCGATTGGGACAAGAGACCGTTGACCCAAGCTCAAAAAGAATACGCAGTTTTGGACGCTCAAGTTCTTATCTCCCTCTACGCAGCTATTTACGATAGAGTCAACGACGTTGAGAAATTAGCTTTGTCAGATATTGAATCAATTTTGCGGCGAAATGGTAACAAAGTGATAATGCAAAAAAGTGATAATAAAACTCGAAAAGGCAGTGACATCGACAACCCAAAAGACGCGGAGGAACAAAATATGGAATCAATGGAGGAACCATCAAATGAAAGAGAACCTATCAAGCCACCCGATTTGCGAGTTGTCTGTGATAACATGCTCGAGGGTTTGTGTAAACAGCTTAGAAAATACGGAGTGGATGCTATTGCAATTGCAAGTCATGATGGCGTGGAACAATGTGCGGAAATAGCCAATATTGAAAACCGTGTAGTGTTGACGCGAAATAAGCGGCTGCAGCAACTCTTAAAGATTGTAATCCATGGCCAATGTTTGGCATTAAAAGGAGATTGTCCAAAAGACCAGCTCAAAGAAGTCTTCAACTTTTTTCACGTTATCAATGTCGAAAATTACATCTTTAGCCGCTGCATGAAATGCAATGGGTCCAATTTCAATTTGGTCACGCAAGAAAAGTTGAAATCTTTGCAACTCAATAGCACCCAGAAGAGGCCACCGGAAGCTGTGATAGACAAACACCAAGAATTTTACATTTGTGATCAATGTAGCCATGTCTACTGGAATGGCAGTCATTTAGCCCGTGTGCAAGAGGATCTAAAGGAAAACATGTGTTCTTAGAAGAGGCCAGAAACACACACATGGTTTGCTAAAAAGCTACAGAAATAAAAAAAGAAGATATGGAGAATATCCATCACCAGCCAATCTGCTTCTTTTCGTCCATAGAGTTCCAAGAAAGGATGTTTAGTAGTCTAAAAACACGGATTTTAATTTCAATTACTCATTTCATTGCTTTTCAAAAGCTAACATTAGAGGAGGCCAGATTAAGATCACCGTCAGACCAGACCGCTTCAGTTTCACTTTCTTCCAATTCAGCCTCGTCAGAATTCATTTCTTCCATTTCTAAATCATACGACGGCTCCAACACTGTGTCAGTAGCGTGTTCCATTTTTTGTAAGCCCTCCTGTGCAGAGATATTTTTAGGGTCCAAATTCAAAGCCACATTATAATGATGCATGGCCTTTTCTTCGTCATGGTTTTTGGCCATCAAGTCGGCCAACATTTGGTGCAACTTGGCCGTTGATTGGGTTTTCAACGCCTTGGATAAAAGATCTCTGGCCTTTTCTCCTTCCAACTCTTGGTCATAGATTTCGGCTAGGAGGTATATGGCTGGTAAGTAGTGTGGATCGGAATGGAGGGCCTTTTCCAACAACGTCTTGGCCTTGGCTGTCGACATGTTGACGGGGTCTTTGGCCAGGACAGTGGCGAAAAGAGTTAGTGCCCGCTGTGAATTATTGAGTTGTTTGCAAGCCGTGGTAGCCACAGATATTGCTTCGCGATGTCTTGACTGGGCCAAGTAACAATCGACGAGGCCCTTATGAGTTTCATATCGAAAAGCGGCAACTGATATGGCTTCCCTGAAATGATCCATTGCGTGAGGCAATTTCTTCATGTCCAGCAGAAGATTGCCTTTCAACAGGAGAGCTTCAATTGACTTGGGCTGCATCATGCATGCCTTTTGTCCAAAGTACTATTTAGAAAAAATAATAAAATAGTTACAACATCTCTCGTTGTTGTTAAAAATCTTGTAACCACGTACCATAGCCTTATAACCTTTTTTGTTGGTATAACACCAATAACCCATTGCGATCCAGGGTTCAGGGGCCTCCTCGGTGACGCTCATCAGCCTATTGGCTAGCTGTTCCAGTTCTTTCAGCTTTCTTTCTTTTGCCAAAAGCACAGCAAAAATATCCATTCCTTGCAAGTGGTTGGGATCGAGACGATGAACACGTTGAAGAGTTAGAGCAGCAGCGGAGAAATTCCCCGAATAATGCTGGGCTCTCCCCAAAGTCACCAATAGATGCAAGTTATTCCGTAGGAGAGGGTTGTTGTCCTCTAGCTGTTTTAGCAGCCCAATGGCATTGGTGTAATCGTGGTGATAAAAAGCAGACAAGCCTTGGATCCACAAGTTTAGCCAGTCAACATTGATGTCCAGCATCAGTTCACTGATCTCACGCGGTTTCACGCCCAACTCCATCAGTGCTTGACTGGCTTCTATTGCCATTGGACACACCTTGAGGACTTCTTTGAAGCAGGCTATGGCTGGTCTTTCCGTGTCGTTTTGTTTATACAATTTGCCCAGAGCTAAATTACATTTGACGGTTCTAGCTTTGGCCGGTATGCTGTAACATTTGTTTCAAATCATATCAATTCATTTAGACGTTTCAAAATGTTACAAGTACCTGGTTAATGTATGTAATGCTGCTTGAACTTGGTTAGTCATTAGGTGACAGATATGAAGTCTATACTTAACCTGAAAGAAAATTAGGTCAAAATTTGGTTTGAAACTGAAAGGTACGTGGACGAAACTTACTTCTACATCTGATGAGTTCAACGCCAACCGGCCTACTTCAAGGTTGTCCTCCGAACTGTCAGACTTTTTCATGGCTTTCTTTACTTGAATGGCTTCTTTAAACAGACTCTCGGCTTTTTTGAAATCTCGGCATTCATAAAATGCTTCTGCTAACATTACCAAAGCCAAATGTCTTCTGCGAATACCTTTTCCATCTTGTTCAGAGTCAGAATAAGGAAGTGTCAAATACGGAGCCGCTGAACATATGCTGTAACATTTGTTTCGTTGGATTTTAAATCATAAACTACATATTCACATGTTTTCAAAGTTTACCTGGTGTAGAGACAGTTCTCATACATTTGTTTCAATTGTTCAAACATTGCTGCAATTTAACGGATTTTCGATATTGAAAACGACAAAAAAACACTCGGCAGTTTTGTTTTGATTTCTTTATTTTTCGGCGGAACTTCACGCCGGAATTCACTCAACTCACTAAAAAAAAGTTGACATTCTGACTGACAGGTACTCGTATGGATTGATGAACAATGGTAGCGCCTTTTCTGGCATGAGACCAATTTACTGATCCAAGAAATTCAAGACAATAATCCAATAGTGACAAAATAAATAGAGAATAGCCATTAGAGGTCCTGCTAGTCGACCACATTCCCAATGATGTCTGACTCTTTTAGATAAAGATTTGGCTTCACTCTTCATAATGGCGTCGTAGACAACTTCGGTGCGTTCAGCCACATTTCTCCAATCATATGTTTTCCTTACAAATGAATGGCACTCTTCCTTTGAAGGTTGTCGGTTTGCTATCACTTCTTCCACTGCTTTGACTAGACCTGCTTCAATGCTAGCAACTTCTGGTTCGACGAAATGAATATATCGCTCGGGTAAGACTTCGGGAATACCTCCAACCTTGGTGCTTACCACAGTTAAGCCACAGGCAACAGCCTCTAAAATGGCCATACAAAAAGCTTCAGTAAGTGATGTGTTTAGGAAAATGTCGCCCTTGATCAACAATTTATCACGCACGTCTGAATGACAAAGCTCTCCTAACATTTGGACTCTTGATTGCAATCCGTAATGCTCGATAGTTTCTTCAATGACAATTCTTTTTGGTCCATCCCCACCAATGACAAAATCTACACTGATTCCGTTAAAATCTCGTTGACACAACTTTGGCAAAATGGGCGCGACTAAATCAATACCCTTTCGGTAAACAAGTCTGCTCCCTATGACAACTATAACCTTCTCACGTTGCTTGTCATCAAAAGTATCCTCAGCAAAGTTTAGTTGTGGTTGGAAAATGTCACAGTCAACAGCATTTGGAATGACGGAGACATGGCTCTTCTTCACACCAGATCGCAACACTGTGTTTTCTTTGCCTGTGTGAGAAACACAAATGCAATGATCCGTGTTGGCCAATGTATGCCTCAAGATAGTGTTTGTCACGATAGCACTTGCATCAGCAAAACCAAAAAGGGAATGGTCTGTGAAAACAGTGCCAAGACCTAGGAGGCTGGCCACGAAAAGGGCCTCATGAGCCAACGTTGAAAATGCTGAATGGCCATGCACAATTTGAATTCGTTCCTTAATAAAAATGTGTCTCAAGAAAGGCAGGGATCCCACAATCGTTGGCAAAATCGCTTTGTTGTAAAAAGGCACGATAGGCAAGTAGTAAACTTTCAAATAGTTGGCCATCCAACGAATTCCAGTTCTATTGCCGTAGCTGGAAAAGAAAGACTAGTTATTCCTGTAGACAATTTGTAAACGTTTTGAAAACTCACGAGTGAGTAACAATCACCACTTGATGTCCGTTCTCTAGTAAACACTGGGCTAGTTGATACAAATGGGATTCTACTCCACCCATGTTCGGGTAGAAGAAATCCGAAACTAAACAAATTTTGTACATCTTCATAATTTTTTAACTTTAGCTTGAATCTCCACTGGAAAAGAGTCAATGTTCAAAAGGCCACAATCTTTGCACACTCGAAAACGGTAAAAGAGACTACAGCCAACACACACCGAATTGCTACAAAATCCACATTTGCCACCAATGGTTAAGAAATGTGGGCGGCCTTTTTCACGGG
This sequence comes from Oithona nana, assembly GCA_900157175.1. NCBI lineage: Eukaryota > Metazoa > Arthropoda > Copepoda > Cyclopoida > Oithonidae > Oithona > Oithona nana. The sequence goes on along the minus strand of LT727921.1, from coordinate 416,997 downwards.
GACAAAATGGATCCATCATTACAAAAGTGTCTTCTTTGAACTCTACTTGTCCTCGAGCAAATGGTGGCTTTTTGCCATAAAAGTGACATAGTTCGTTCAGACCGCAAGCTGCACAGAGAAAAGGGACCGGCTTCTTTTTTTGCTCCTCTTCTTTTTCGTTCTTCTGAGGATCGAGTCCGTACAAGTGCTTATCTTGAAACGGGTAGACCTCCTTCCCTTCCTCCGCGGTGCCTATGTCCATGCTGGGACTACCGCCACATTGCCAATTCTCTTATCTTTTTTTCGAATTTATCAATGAATAAGTCAATATTTTCGTTTGCTGTTCTGTTAATTTGTTTACCAACAAAAAAAAAGTATTGCTCGATGTCGGTCAAAGACAACGGCTATGCATTTCTTTTTTCCTTTATTTTTATTTTCCATTCTTCAAAACACATTTTAATTTCAATCTTTTTTGAGCTAAAATATTTTTTGCCACTCTAATTTCCATTAGAAACTGTCAAAATTTGAGAAAAGGTATTGACTGATTTTGAAACTTTTTGGCTCTTTCTGATTGTAACATGACTCTAAAACAAAAATCGGCGTCAGAAAATTGTGCTTATATTTTCTGTCTGTAAAATTATTCATTTCAGTCTGATTTGCCGCTCTCTTTATGAAGACATCATGGAAGTTGGAAATGGACGGGCTAAAAAACGAATCAAAATTGATTGGATGTGTGTCAATCCTAATTGCACCAAAGGTAAAGCCGACACGGTTGTAACTGCTAGACCTTTTGTAGTGTCTTACTTCGGGGCCAAACATGACGATAAACGTAAGAGAAAAGTTTGTAAGGATTGCTTAAGTGAGGCTGATTCAACACTTGAGGCAATCACTAAAGGTGTCAAGAATGGAGATAATATCCATCACATTCCTTTGCCAAAAATATGCGAAGCCGCGGTAGTCCTTGATGATTCCGACGAGGACGACGAAGCTAAAACAGACGAATCAAGTGAATCGGACATTGAAGTTGAAGTTGACGAATCGGAGTCCTTAGAAAGTATGATAGAAGAAGCGATGCAAAATCTCAATATTCCAAGCCAAATCGACAACATGATCTCAGACGTGTCTACCAGATTGGATACTTTAAATGACGACAAAGAGGATATCACGTCTACCTTTGCAGAGCTAGAAAAACAAGTTGACGCAATGCGTTCAGCTCTCTATGCGCCTTTCAAACCTGTTCTGCAACACATTGACCCAATAAGTATCAACGATGTGGCATCTGAATCAGCCTCATCCACATCAGGTACTTCCGCAAGCACCTCTGATCTACCAGCACTTCCTCCCAATGGAATCCTCAAGAGGCCTAATTTGAAAGTCGGTGAAAAGGTTTTAGCTATGAAGGGAAAAGACATCCTTAGTGTTTGGGATGAAGCCATTGTCTCTGACGTTTCCACTGACGCTGCAGAAAATCCTCTACCTTATAAAGTTAGGTTTGATCACTGGGTGAATGGCACTCGCAGGTCTGCATTTTACAAAAAGCTGGGGTTGAAACATATCGCTTACAATTCACCTGCCACAGTTAAGCTTCAAGTAGGTACCAGAATCATTGCCGTCTATGTCGATCCCGATGCCCCCGATGCCAAACTAGATTTTTACTCTGGTATTATTGCTGAACCGCCAAAAAACATGAACAAGAACAGATATTTGGTCTTTTTTGATGACGGTTACGCTTCGTATGTTTGTCACAAAGGTGAGTAATCAGATTGACCAACGATAATTTCCTGGAGAAAATTTGAAAATTTACATTTCCTTCACAGACATCCGTGTGGTGTGTTCCCAAACGGAGAGCGCTGTGTGGGAAGACATACACCCTAACTCGAGGGCATTTGTCAAGCAATACCTGCAACAGTATCCCGAAAGGCCAATGGTCAAGTTAAATGTCGGACAGCATGTGTCAGTTGAATGGGAAGGAACATGGTGGCATGGAGTCAAAGTTGAAATTGTAGATGCTAGCCTTGTGCATGTGGTGTTCAATGTTAACCAACGGCGAGAGGCTATTTACAGGGGTATGACAACATTACCGACAATAAAAGAACCTTTTTACCGAATCTCAACTCAATAATCTTTAGGTTCTACACGTCTTCTGCCTCTCCATAGACAAATGCAGATGCAAAAAAGAAGAGCTGCTGCGGCTGCCGCAGGTTCCAATCAACACATTTCCAGAAGAAATCATGGCTCTGGACGACAAATCGAGTTTACCAGAAATGACGACGAACACTTTGGTGGAAGTGGTAAATCAGGCGATTCTTCTTCTGCAGGAGCACAACCTAAGAGGTCTGTTGCCCGTAAATCTACAACTGCAAGCAGGAAAGACAATGATCTGCGCACTAATAAACCAGACACCATCAATCGAACAAAATGGGAGTCAAAGGGTTCAGTCAAAGGTCTCACTGTTCACTGTGCAGAGGGTATGAAATTCACCAAACATCAATGCTCTACTCTTTGCATCGACGATCCCAAGTACATCTATGATGAAGATAAGCAAGTGACCAAAGATGAAAAGTTGAAGCATTTCAGTCCACTCCTGATACCTATTATTTTGGGATGGAAACGACTCTTGACTAAGCACAAGAATTTGGGTAGAAGATCCATTCATTACGTTTCTCCCTGTGGAAGACGTTTAAGGAACTTGGAGGAGGTTCACAGGTACCTCCGCGTCACCCATTCAACCTTGGAAATTGACTTTTTCAATTATGAATGGTACGTTCACGTCTTCAATTTCTTCACTCCCGAGCGTCAATTTTACAAGATTGATGATATATCCTATGGTAAAGAAAATGTGCCTGTCTCTTGTGTCAATTCCTTGGACAATAACTATCCAGAATACGTTGAGTACAGTACCATCCGATTACCCCAAACGAATGTCAATATTCCCCTAGATTCGGGCTTCCTCACCTGTTGTGATTGCGAAGACGACTGTCAGGATAAAGGTAAGAACAGCATAACGTTCGCATAGGCTTGATATTTGACATTTTTTTTATCTTATAGGTAAATGTTCATGTTGGCAACTGACCATTCAAAGCACCGCAGCTTCCAATTCTGATGCTCAAATTGATCCAAATGTGGGATATGAATACAGAAGGTTGCCAAATCCGGTCCCAACGGGAATTTACGAATGTAACAAGTTTTGTAAATGTAACAAAACTTGCTTGAACAGAGTGTCTCAAAATCCGATTCGACTACCTCTGCAAGTTTTCAAAACAGATCGTCGAGGATGGGGCATTCGAAGCTTAGCCGACATTCCAGCTGGTGGTTTTATTTGTATCTATGTAGGTAATTTGTACACCAACGAGGAAGCCAATAAGCAAGGTCAGGATTTTGGAGACGAGTACTTTGCTGAATTAGATCTCATCGAAGTGGTTGAAAGCCGAAAAGATGGCTATGAAAGTGATTATGAGGGCGATGTTGAAGTGCTCCATGACGATAGGAACTACAAACCCAACAGTGAGAGCTCAGATGAGGACATGGATGAGCGTTCTTTCGGTATGGGGCACTTAGCTCTTGGAACCTCTGAAACTGACAGACAGACACGAAACAAGAAGAAAATCGATGACATTGACAAGGAAGAAAAGCCAAAGTATGTGTCCACACGTAAATATTTCCACAAAGATGAAGATTTTTACGTTATGGACGCCAAAAGTATCGGCAACATTGGAAGATATCTCAACCATTCGTGCAACCCAAACGTCTTTGTACAAAACTGTTTTGTGGACACACATGATCTGCGATTCCCATGGGTAGCTTTCTTTGCCAGTTCTCACATTTCAGCCGGTGATGAACTTTGCTGGGACTACAATTATCAAGTAGACCAAGTCCAAGGTAAAGAAATTTATTGTCAATGTGGAAAGGATAATTGTCGAGGACGTCTTCTGTAAACTGCTCTATTTAGAAAAAGAAATAAAGATACACACCGCTCTATTCTTGATTCCCTTCTTGTTCCGTGTTATCTAGTGGTGCGTAGTTACAAAAAATAATAAAGGTTCATAAAGGCTGACATTCCAAAGAACACGCCGGACGTGGGCAAACTTTCCTAGTGCAAATGCATACTTTTTTTTTAATGAAAAGGAGTATATTTTCATTTACTTGCTTAGATGCGGTTTAGGTGTTTCAAAATGTTTGAAAATCCATATGTGAATTCCAATACTGTTAAATAGTTAGAGCTTGACATCAGTCGCTGAATCAAAATCTAATGAAGAATCCGTTGGTGTGCCCATGTCTTCGACATCTACTTCTGATTCGGAAGCGTTAAGGGCTGCAAGTGTAACGTCTGCATTTTGTTTAGATGATGAGATTTGACCACTGTTCTGAATGGATGTGGGATTTTGTATCTGAAAAGGAATCACGTTAAAAGAGGAAATTCGCATTTTAATTTTGAAAAAGATTACAATTTGGTGTGACTGAGATTGAACTTCAATGCCGGCAGCCTCATACGCCTTTTTCTGTAATGCTCCTTTTATTTGTGACACTGTGCGAGACCGAATGGTATCAGAGATGAGTTCCAGATCGTTGGCAAAGTTTTGCACTGCTTGTGCCAAAAGATTGACTTCCTAAAACATATTCATTACTTATAAACGGAAGGTTAGAGGCAAAGAAAGAGAACTTGTACTTGGTCTGTCCATTTGGTTGCGTTTGGTCCCGATGACTCTAGTTGAGAAGTAAGCTGCCCCAGTGTATTAAAAGCTTGTCCAGCTGTTTTAAAAATGTCTCCAACTCTTTGTGTATTGGACCCACTCATTTTTCTAACTTCTTAACCGGTGAATATTTTTCTGTGACACTTGAATTTGACAAGAAAATTATTCAAGCAAAACAACTCAAACCAAAACAAACGCTTAAAAAGCAATCGGAAGATTGTATATTATTCACGCAACCTTTCTAATAATCAACGAAAGAAAAAAAGCCTCTTCAATTCCAATTGCCTGGCAATTATTGCCATCATGAATGGATACCATTGCGACGAAATTGGCTTTAAAACTGATTTAAGGACCATTACGGCTCATTGCGGCCATCATACATTCATCCCAATTCTTTTGGCAGGCGGAAGCATCGTGGCATTTGAAAAAGGTCCAAAGACAGTCAACTGAAAAAAAAAAAGAATTTTACGATACTTTGAATCAAAAACTATTATGAAAGCACATTCTTACTTAAAGATGGGCTCTTAGAGCCTTGAGATGTGATAACCGGCATGGGCATATTGTTATTATCAGTACTTTGAGGTTTGGATGAAGCAGATGTTTCTATTGACATAAATGGTCGCGGAATTTCGGGCGAAACAGGTACCATTCCCATTACGATCATTTTGCAATCATCGAACCGGCGGAAGCAAGCCGCGTCATCCATTCTTTGCTCGTAGTGACTTTGAACACAGCAGTTGAATTGCCAAACACATTTGATAAGTGTGAGTGGGGCTGTTGGAGAAGTACAAATAGTTGCTCTTGTCGTTGTGGTTGTTGTACTTGTTGTCGTTGTAGTTGTCGTGGTGCTACTGGGTATTTCAAGGGCTGGCATTGTCATGATTTGTATGCAGCACTGATCAAATCGGGTTTGGCAGCAATATAGATCTTCCTGCTGTGAACACTGTGCAAAATCCCAAAAACAGTCATCTGAAAAAAGTAAAAACCTTAAGGTTATAGTATACTATATATACATAGTAAGTAGTTAGACAGAGAGTAACAACCTCCCAAAAGTTCAAGACTTACTAATAGATTGGGCGGGTCGGCCACTAAAAGATCCAAATGAAGAAGGCATGGAGCACTCTTCTCTTCCACTTGAAAAGCATATCAAAACTGTAACAAATCAGGATTGATGTCATTACTTTTTTCCTGCTAAATAAATGTTGTGATACATGATAGTAGAGGTCGTAATTGACACAATTGACGCCTCTATACCAATTCTTTCAATCATACCATTTAGCACAGTAAGAAGTTTCAGAACCATCCTCGTAGTAGTTCACTTTTATGTCTCGAAAAATAGAGAGAGACTGTGTCTGCTACGTGATACTTTACAATGGAAAGATTTTTTGTGTTACAAAAAATGAAAAAAAATAATTCAAGCACTAATTTTCTTTTTCTCCCATATGTAAAGCTTTATTTTACAACACACTCCTGCTCTGCATTGATTCACTTCAGGAACTGATGTGATGTCGGCCATAACCCAGGGAATTTCCCGATGCCGTTGACGTTCGTTTTTTCTTTCTCGTCCGTCAAGCCACCGCCGCCGCTTTTCCGCCTACCTACTTTGGACGGAACTTGGCATATCGGAACGTGCGAGGGCTTATGGTTAGGCCCATTTTGTTTTACCTAAGGACTAGGCATACCACACCACCCGGACTACTAGGCGCTGCCTATTGCATTCTAACGACGGAATTAAGTTTGCCCACTGATCCATCCTTGTTTATATCCTTCGTTATTGAAATTTCTTTTGCATTTTGATTAGCTATGGCCCATGACGAGAGCACGCTGATGACCCGGTATCTTATCGAAATGATGATCCATATTAGGCATTGATACTAGTAAACATTTTTTGCTCCTTTACTGCTGGCTCAATCATAAATCAGGGGCGTATTATAAAGGTCATCGGTAGCATTGAATAATGCGAAGACGTGAAACTTGGCATGACAAGGTCAAGTTGCTGTTCTCCTTCTCCTCTGTTTTCTTCCTTCTGGATCGTTGCAACTCTTTTTTTTTTCTTAATAGCGCTGCAGCGGCAGTTGAAATAAATCTGATTTCTAATGCCTAGATTTATTACCTCAGATATTTGAAACTGGGTAACGGCAGTGGCTTCAAAGATAATGATCAGAGTGTATTTGGAGGTCAGAGATTGCCTAGGTCACTGAATTCCTCAAAAAATGGAGCATTACTCTCTTCGCTGCATCAGTCCTTTTAAAGTAGTAGCTGAACGTGTGTGACCTTTTCAAAATGATGTCAGTGATGTAGCACAAATGTAAATTTCCTCACCCATTTGTAGAAGATAGTACATATATAGGTGACCAAAGTTTGGTAGCAAACTTTGGAGGTTCGAATGTTTATTCTTCTGAAGACTTTAAAAATGTTTTTATAAAAGTTGTAACTTGTGAAAAAATTCTATGTCATTTTTTGAAATCTTCCGCTCGTTAAGTACGCACACTCGGCGCTGCTGCAACCGAATCTTGCCTGCTCCACTCGAATTGAAGTGATGTGTTTGTGTGTACTTATGCAACTAACAAATTGCATCCACATGGAAAGAGGGGAAATTGGATAATGTTGCTTAGTCTACATAAGGGAATTAAGCCTTCACCATGTTGCTAGTTCTTTTTGTCGTGGCTTTGCCTTTAGGAATTATCTCATCAGCTTCAGGAGAGATTAGAGAACCGACTGCGAAAAAAGTCATCAGAGCAATGGATAAGGCAATAAGTGACCACGTAGCTTGGAACGATTGGCCCAAATGGTCATCTATCATGGCAGAGTATTTTACCGAAGACATGGTTTACGACACAAATTATTTTGATGGGACTAATCATTTGCTGGGAAATGGCACTGGGCTTCTAAGCTGGTATCAGCGCGAGCACATTCCAATGAACGAAGCATTTGATAACCAGACCTTCAATCAAATGATTTTTGCGGCCGAGGAAACATTGGCTACAACCACAACATACGCAGTGACACCTTGGACCAAGGGACCATTTATTGGAGTTGAATCGCCCAACATCACCGTTCGTTACCGAATCTTTGACTTTTACAAGCTTAGAAATGATAAAATTGAGTAAGTATTTTTTGGGATATTTTCCTTTGCTTGTTGTAACCAATATCAAAAATATGGAATAAAACACAGGTACAACTGGATGGTTCTAGACGCAGTACATCTGCTTTATCAGGCGGGATATGATGTTCTTCCAAACAACCCTTGCCCACTAAAGCAGGGATGGGTTAGACCTCCCAATGCAATGGATGGATTTCCAGCACCCACAAGTGTACTTACTGATCCTACAGATTCGGCCATATCAAAGGTGACTAACTCAGTACTCACGGCTGCTCGACTAACCTTTTCTTAAGACAAATTCCAATGACTGCTGTACCCAAATAGGTAATTGCCAGAGAAGCTATGAAAAACGATCTTCTTTCCAACGATGGGAAAGCTTCAAATTACTGGAGTAATGATATGATTTGGTATGGGGCTCATGGTCTTGGAGTTTGCGAATGCTTAGCCGACTATGAAAAGTACCTAATTGGAAAACTATCACAAAGCTTTACCAACAGATCCTTGGATATTGACATACTTGTTTGCGAAGGAGGATATTGTGGAGCTCATGGCTACTTGAACGCCATCTTCTCCGGACAGTTTCTAGGTGAAGAACCGTCCAACATCATGACTCGCTTAAGATTCGGTTTGCATTGGCACATTGACCCCAAGAGTCGGAAAATAATTGAGGGCTACGGTCTTTTTGATCTGCCAGGTTTCTTTGCTCAATCTGGAATTGATTTGTTCAAGCGTGTGGGGTCGTCACAAAAGACAAGAATTGATCTGCTAGACGACGATATAAATGGCGTGGAGGAGGAAGAGGCAATGATCTATACAACACTTTCGTAAATCTGTTTTTTTATTGGACATAAATGTTTTTTCTTTGTATGTACTACGAAATTTTCTGTAATATATGTTTTTTAAAAGGGAAATTTGTTTTTGACTCATTTGACACATTTGTGCTGACACACACGTGATAAAAGTAAGGGAAAAAAAACCAAAATATTCTGGACCACGTTCTTCAATTTTTTTTTGTAGTAAACTTATCACAAACATTTTCTCAATTCCTTTCACAGCACGATCACGATCATCCTTTGTGAAGGGGGAGGCCGGAGGAGAGGGGGACGACGACATTGTACTAACGATTACGATGGGGGTACTATCTAGCTCTTGTTTTCTTTTTCTTTCATTCTGTTACTCGTACTGCTTCAATTTCACCAAAAGGATCTCCTTTTCGGCCACCAACTCCATGTTTTCAGCCTTAGCTTCATCCAAAGCAGCCTTCAGCTGGCCATTCTCTTTCTCCAAAAACGCTGTACGGAGGGCAATTTGATTCTCTTTGAGGCGGCGGGCTTCCCGACTTCGTCGAGCAGCCACGTTGTTCTTTTCTCGCTTCTCCCAGTACTTGCCATCCTTGGCCTCACTTGGCACATACGATTTCTTCCTTTTGCGAATGATGGGCTGTGGTCTTAGTTCATCTGGAGCAAAGCTACGCTGGCGAGGATCAAAATTCATGCCTGGAACAGTGGCAAGGGCAAGCTCTTGTGGAGAAAACTCAATATCATTGACGTTTCGGTTCTTCTTTTCTTCTTTCTCTCTCTCCAACCGGGCCTTTTTGCTTTCAGCGTAAAGGAAAGTGGTATCCATCGTCTTTTTGCTGTTGCTCTCAGAGGAGTCCAGGGGAGCAGCTCTTTTGGTGGCCTTTCTAGCTGGCATTGGTTCCATATCCGTCTCCATGTCACTAATGGAACGAGGACTTGAGACTCCGATAGATGGCGAGGAAGGCTGTTCTTCCAGATCGAAGCCGTTCTCCGACAAAAAGTCGTCAATGTTCATGACGGAAAAATCATCATTTTCACCGGTGACGGGCATGGGGACAGACTTGCTCCACAACTTGGGTCCTAAGAATGCCGACTCCGGATTGATGACGCCATTGGCCATCATGGTCGGATTGTTGAACTTGTCCTGCTAAACATCAAAACAGATTTGACCATAATGTTTTGACGAAGAATTATAAAGCAAAACACTGTAATGAAAACACTCACCACTTTCTTTTTATCTTCGTCCATGATGATATTGGACAAGTCTACTTTTTCCAGAATCTCTTTGATAGTCAGTCCTTGCCATGATTGATTGGCATGGTTTGAGCTGGCTTCGTTCATCCCTGGCGGCACAGCAATATTCACTTGAGGACCGAAGTTCATGATCAGTATTCTACCTCAAGAAGTTTTTACGATTTTCTGTTCGAGAGATGAAGAGCAACAGCAGATTTTATTTACGCAGAGTTTTTTTCCATAGTTATCACTGAAGCAACAATCGCGAAAGTTTCCTTTTAACTTTAAAAACAGTCACATTCCAAAGAAAACGTGTTCAAATCTGGCGCAATCCAGAGAGGAATCCTGACGTCAGTGGGCCTCTTTCCTTACATAATGTCCTGCAGAAACTCAACATAGCTTACAGGTCTCCACAGTATAGTCATGTGTATCACCAGTAGAGGGTTTTGCTACGTGAGTAAAGACGCTACTCTAAAGCCTGTTACGTAAAATTTTTTTTGAGTGTAGAGCGCGACAGATTGTAGTACTCTACGTAATCATTAAAAAAATTTACCAGAATATGCTTGATAGATTGTACCTCAGTTGACATCGGTGCCTAGTGGTTGAAAAAAAAATTGTATTTTTGAAATATCTTTTGTTCATAATGCTTTGATATAAAATAGCTAGAAATATCTGGTAACACTGCCATCTACAATTTGGGAATCAAAACAAATGTCAGAAAAAAAGAAGGAAAAGAAGAATTTTTTTATCTGAACTGAAATAATTCAAGCTTTTTGATTTTTCTCGAAGAGAAAAGATGTGGGCGGAGGCCAGAAAACAAGAGAAGAAGGTTCGTGGTATTATGGTTGACCATAAGAAGAGAGCTGAAAGGCGACGGGAATACTACGAAAAAATTGTAAGATTTTCAGGATTCCCAATTTCCTTTTTTTTTCTTTTTTGATACAAACATTCATTCTTTTTTTAGAAACAAGATCCTGCTCAATTTTTACAAGTGAATGGACGTTCTTGCAAGTTGCACATTGATTCAAACCCTTGTGGCAAGGAACCATCTAATACAATGTAAGATTTCCCTTTTTATATCATGTGTTTGCCCAATATTTGTGCCTTTCTTCACAGAATGCCGTGGCAAGGGAATGCCGAGATTCTCATTGACAGATTTGATGTCCGAGCTCACTTGGATTACATCCCAGAAGTGAGCAAATCTGAAACTTTTCCTGATGAGGCTAAAGATATGCGGCCTACCAATTATGAAAGATACCGCATCTTGGTACAAAACAATTTCTTAAAAGTCAAGGAGGAAAAGTTTTTGAAGACAATAGCCATGGAGGAAAAGTATGGTTCAAAGACATATCAGGCACAAAAGGCTAGTGATGACAAAAAGAAGGCTGCCCTTCAAAACAAGGCAGCCATAGGTTTTACCTATGATGACTCTACCGGTCCTGCGGCTGACGTTCAGTCTCAGGACATTCAGGACATTCAATCCGATTCTGATGACGAGTTTGATTTTGACACGGTAATTCATTTGTCTGCTCTGAGCCGCGATCAACAGCATGACTTGAACGGTATTGGCAGATCATTTTTCCTTGGCAGAGAAGATTTTGTTAAATATTTAAAGGAAGAAGCGGAGGAACAAGAAATGGCCAAGACTGTGAAGCAAGAAGAGGACGAAAAGTCTGCATTTTCAGGCCGAAAGTCAAGAAAAGAACGTCGCATTCTCAAAGAAAAAAGATTAGCAGGTAGGATACCAAGTCCACCGAGCTACGCTACTTTCCATGAACGAAATCCTAAGCGACGATACCACTCAAGCAGTGAAGAGGACAGCAGTAGATCCCCAAGTCCTGAAGCGGCAAAAAAGAATGGCAAGGTTGAATACATCACAACCTTTGGAGACGATTTTGACTCGGCAAAGAAAAAACGCGGACGAAGAGGAGTTTCATCATCCAGCAGAGGCAGTAAAAGAAAAGCAAGGTCTTCTTCAAGCTCAAGCAGCTCAGACAACGAAAGGTAAGTATTGATTTGTACATGATACACTTGTCATTTTTGCATATTTTTTCTTGTGCTAGAAGAGGCGATGACGGCTCCAAGTACCGTTCAAAGTATCGACGAAAACGTAGGTCTTCGTCGAGTTCATCATCTGGAGGAGTGGGAAATGAGACAATCCAGCCTCCACCTCCACCACCGGTAAAAAGATACTATGGGCGGCGATGCGAAGAATCTGAAGACGAGGATGTGTCATCGGATGATGTATCTTCTGAGTAAGCCGATATTAGAGAGTATCTCTGTATTTTAAAAAGAAATCAACCTTTTCTATTGTTGTATTGCAGGTTAAAAACTGAAAGTTCTAGCCAAATGTATTCTCGTGCCAATGCAAACGTCAGTATCTTCCATTTGATCCAAATACAAATTCGAGTTTCTCTCCTTCTATCCACAGATATGACGCTTGAAACCAATAAAAAGCCTTACAGCAAAAGGCTTTTGGAAATTTGGAATTATATTCCGGTCTTAACTTTGTTACTTTTTATAGGCTGATGCCAAGAATACTACTGCCTCTGGAGGCGTGGCCAGATTTAAAGAGAAACTAAAGAAACGAATGCAAATTCAATTGCAAAAACATTGTGAGTTGGAATTATTGTCACTTATCAGGAGGAAATTATGCTAGAATTTCTACTTCTCTTTCTAGACAAAGCCGATAAAAAGGCTGAAATAAATCGAAAACTAAAGGCTGAGGAAGCACGGGTTGTGCGCGAAGAAGAGCTTAAAGAAATTATGAAAAAGGTTAAGTCTAGAAGGGGATCCGATAGTCTTTCAACTGGTTCTGAAGATGATAGCAATGTTCCCTTGCAACGACCAAACCTTCGACGTAGGAGTAGCAGTGGGCGAAGTAGTAGATCCCATTCCCCATCTGCCCCCATCAGCAATCGTCGACGCTCTCGATCTAGGGATCGGAAGCGACCTTCGCATCGTGATGACAGAAGATCCAGATCCAAGTCAAGAGAGCGACGTTATCGGAGAAGTCGTGATCGCAGTCGCGAACGTGACAAAAGTAGTCGGGCTGGCGGCGGCGGCGGCAGTGGTGACAGGTATCGACGCAACTAGATTTAGGTATGAATTACATATACTTAGTATATATCTATATTTTTTTCTTTCGGTGGAAAATAAAAAATTGAGATCAATAAAACATGCAGAAGCTGCTTTGACGTCACTTTTGAAATGACCGTCGCCGAAGGTGTTTCAGCACGTATATTCCGATACAAATGCTCATTAGCTCGACTAAAGCACAGCCGCAGCTAATGGCTATGATGATGACAAATTCCAAAGTCGACCATTCAAGAATATCTTGTAAGCATCCCTGAAGGAAAAAAAAAAGACAAGTGTAGTCGGTTGATTGAATCCATCATCATCATTACCAATAAGTAACATTTTGATACCTGATGATGTCTGTCCACTCCATTGAGTCTGATATCTGAGCTCATGCATTTCTCTTGATTGACGGCCATGGGATTCAAGTAGCTTGAAAAGTCATTAGCGTTGGATAGTTTACAGCAAGAGAGGGGATACACCAAATCTTCTCCACCCAGAGCTTGTGATCGCCACAAGGATTTGTCATAGTCGCCCTCGTCAATTATGCCACAGCATTGAAACTACAAATAAATGAATGAATCAATAATGGTTTGCAAAGTTGGATAAAAGTTCTTGTTCACCTTGGTTTGTACAAAATCTAAGGCGGGACTGAAGAATTCTCCACCTATTTCGTTGTATTGATTCTGCAGCCTGGCGAGGAGCTCCTCCCGCAAGTCTTCGTGAGCTCGTAAATGAAAAGACACAGCAAAGAAAGCGAGGGTAACTTGGGCGGCAAAAACGATAGTGAGGAACAAAATGCCGATGACGATAAGAAAAACCTGTTCTTTAGAAGTGGACAAAAAGTTGAAGAGACTCCAGAGTGCCACAACGATACCACTGCCAACTATAGCCAATGACAAGTAGTAAAGTACAGGCTGAGCTTGACTACTGGTAATGTCCGGAATGTCTCCAAGATTGACTAGAATTATTTGATGCATTTGGACCCGTTCATCGTCCAATATCCAGAAAACGCCCAAAGAAGCTGACGCTAAACCGATCAACTATGTAAGTATGCAACTTTAAAATATCAGGACCTGAATTGAATGAAGAACTATAGTTTCTCATTTACCAGCAAAACTCCCGAGAAGAATATGTAGAGGGCTTTGAATAACTTGACTTTATGCCTCGATGCTTGATAAGGTATGTCGAAATCTTTGTCAAATTCCGCTAAGGGTGCCAGTCTCACTCCGCCCGAAGAAAGTGGTGTTTCTCTTGGAAGAGGGGTCAACCCATTGTAGTAATATTTCCTTAAAATGTCTTCTTCATTCAGTGTATGATGACTGATACCTTCATTGCCTACTCCTCGCAGAGTTTGGTGGTCCATATTTTTTCAGCTTCTACTCGCGATACCATCCACTTTGCAACTGGCGATCCAGAACTCCTATTCACTATGACGACTATGACGAGAACGCAATGACCGTAACGTAGCCAGATTCACAGATGAAAGAACGACGGTTTCACAATGGTAGTCACCGCCTAACCTGGCATTTCCTATTTATCCTAATGAATAGCAGTAGAAGCCTAATTCCCATTGAGATTCATACTTTGATATGTACAAAAGAGAGGAAGTTCGGGGAGTTCCACTTTTTTTAAAAGCTGCCAAGCAGCCACAAAACAAACCAGAACAGAGGATGATTTCTCGCTACACTTGAGCAAACATTCTCATTAAGGCAAAAACCAAACCATCTTAACGATGACAAGTTGTCATTGACAACAATAATGATAAAAAAGAATATTATATGTGTATTGCTCAATCCATTTTCCTTCGAACAGCTGTGTATCGTTCCAAATATTTGTCATAACCTTCGCAGTCTGCAAATTGCTTTTCGCTGAATAGGTTTCCATTCAGGTTGATTGTTGATACTGAACTGTGTTCGAGTAAATCCTTGGGGATGGCATCCAGTGATAAGCAGTTTTCTTCGAGTTTTAGCGTCTTCAGTCTTGGGCACTTGGAAAGTGCTGTGGAAATTGCAGATATCTGATTCTGGAATTTGAATTTGGAATTACAAAAATGAAAAGTTACGTTTTATATTTTTAGTCTTACTTGATTGAGGGATAAAATGGTCAATTGAAGCTCTTCAACTCCGTCCGGGATAGACTTGATCTTATTAGACGAGAGATCTACTGAATCCAAATTATTCAAACTGGACAAGGCGACAGGGAATGTGGATATCTGATTGCGACTAGCATCAAATTCTCTCAAATTCTTTAGCTTTGATAGAGACTTTGGTAAAGCATTCAGCAGGTTGCCGCAAATGACAAGTGTCTCCAGTTTCACCAGCTGGCCAATTTCTTCAGGCAGTTGAGTGAGTCGATTCATCTTTATGTTGAGAGTTTTGAGTGCTTTGAAATTTGCTATCCATCTCGGCACAGAAGTAATCTTATTGTCAGACAGGTCAAGATTCCTTAGGTTTTTACTGACCTTTTGCAACTCTTCTGGAAATTCTTCCAGTTTCTGTAAACATTTAAAAGAAATTCAACCTACTTATATCTTTACTAAAGCTAGCAACGCCCTTATATACGGACCTTTCCCGGGAAGGCCAATGCACCAGTCTTCGAGGCTGTTTCTAGGTGGTTTGCTAGCGATCCCTGCTTATTACCCATTTTCGCATTCAATAACAGGTCAAGGATAATTTTGACACGGATGAGTCCGAAGAAGACCAGCTCTGATCTGAAGTTTGGCAAGTAGCAACAGCTGACACTCTGACAGCAATGTTATGAGCCACTTCAGCGTCAAAAAAATATTTGAAAACCGCGCCAAAAAAGTCAAAGGAATATATCTTGACAAGTTGATTGTCATCCCAAAATCCCAATAAAACTTCAGATTGGTCAGATCAGATAGGTGCATAAACTGGCATTTTAGTTTTATTTCTTTCGTTTAAAAGATCCATTGTTATTTACAAATCCAAAATTATTAAAAAGTAAAAGAGTTATAGTTTCTAAAAAGTAAGTCTTTCGACATGGTCTGTTTTTCTTTTGGAATTGCGAATGAAGCCCAAGAACTGCAATTCAGACACTGCTCGGCTAAACCTAGCATGAAGTCGTTTATCTACAACTTTGGGCTCCTCTTGGTCTACTTCCATGACGTCACCTTCAGAGCTTCCAACAATGCTAATCCAGCACTGAAGCCAATCATAAAGGTTTATAAGTTTTCCCGACTCCAAGTGTAGTTTGTAGGCGATGCAAATGTCAGGCAAAGATGCTGGAATCTGTTCAGCACTTACGTTAGCCAAATTAGGATCATGGATGTATTGGCAGGGAAGACTTAGTGCAGATTGTATTGATGCACGGGGAGCACCCAGCAGCATCTTTTTGACAGTGGCCACATCGTCGTAGTAGAATATATCATTTAAAGCCCATTTAGAAGGCATCTCATTGAGATAGTCTGTGAATGTTGTATGCAAAAATGCGATTATTTCTTTACGCAAAACTTCAAATGGGTTCAAGCTTTTTTCCTTTTTTTCTTTGGCTTGTTCTAAAAGGGCTTGTTGTAGTTTGAATCTGTCTAATTTCCCTCTAGGTGATTCTGATTTGATTTCATCCAAAGTTTTGGTTTTGACATTGGCAGATTCAGTACCAGTTGCGATGGAGGTACCAATATTTGCCAAGGAATCAATAAATCCATTTGCCGTTTCATAGATTTTCAGCAGTTTTTTGTCTTTAGTTGACTTGAAGTTTCCAGCGAAATTGTGGAGCAAGTTAATGAGACCAACTCTTTCAGACATTTCCAAGTATTGAAAAGCTTTTCTGTAATCATGACTCTTGGTGACAGGCTCGGTCATTGCCAGGTTATAGACGTGATGAAACTGGAAGAGGGAAATTAGTTACCTAGGTCAAATAAGAGTTCTACTTTACTTACTCAAAAAAAAAACCCCATACTTACATTTTTGCCAAGAGGTTGCTTGGGCAAATTGTAAACTATGCTATGCAAAGCAGCAACCATCAGGTTGAATCGTGATGTTTTACGATCCATGCTCTTGAGAGCACCTTCCAAGTCGTTGTATTCTCTGATCTTCTTTTTCTCAATAAGTCCAAAAGCTTCAGTTCTCTCGGGTAATTGGCAGCAAAATACCGACATTTCATTGGACGCAAAGTGGTCTAAAACGCAAAACTTCAAAGCCATCAAAAAGTGCCTGACAGAAAGATCATGGAAGGAAAAGGTTTCTAAAAGAATTTTGAGTACTTTCCCACCCAATTGAAATTCAATGGACGGGTCCATCACAATAGATTCGATGAATTTGGCTAACAGATGAATTGAAGGAGTTGATGTGAAGCTATCGATGGCCAACTTAGATGTGGTTCCGTGAGGAAGCAACCGGTGAATGCTGTCAACTGTAGTGGCAATACCAAAAATAAGACAAAATGGGAGTGCATCCTTACATTCACTGTGAAAAGACCAATAGGTAGATTGTAATCAATTTCATCAGTGAAATTTTCATACGACACTTACTTGATGTTAGAAACGAGATCACGGAGAACTTGGGATGAAAATCCTTCAAAGTCCTCCAATATCAAAACCAATGGAGGTCTTTTACTTTTCCTAGGATGTTGATTCTCATACCAAATGCTCAAATGGGCTAAAGTTGGTAAAAATTTTGCAGACTTCTTTTTCGAAGTCTCTTCGTCTTCATCGTCACTATCTTCGTCGTTGTCAGATTCGGGCCCATCACAAGCATGGTAAAATTGATAGGTGATTCTTTTCACTAACGTCTTTAACGTAGTACACTCGGAGGACCTGACACAGGCAACATGCTCGCTCACCGACTTCTTGAGACTCTTTGACAGGAGCTTGAAAAGATCTTTATGGTCTGGCATATTAACACCGGTGACTAGTGAACATGTTGGTATAAAGTCGGCGTCACGTTCCTTTTGGCAAAATCCTAACACGTCCGAAAGAACTTTGTCAAAGGTCTCTTTTTGAATAGCCTTTAACTTCTCGTTCAATAGTGTCCAAGTAGATTGAAATAGCGATTGCCTAAATCTTCCACTTTCACTGCTTCCAAAAATGCCCTGAGATAAATGTTCGTCTAGTTGATCCTCGGAATCAGACTGCTTCAGCCTTTTCTTTTTTGACTTTTTCTTTGTTCCATTGGATGAATGCTGATTCCGTTTCGTACCTCTTTTGAAGGCAAAAACACCTTTAGAAATTGAATCTGTACTAAGTCCGTTTAAACCATTTTCTTCATCCATATTTGGCAAAGTATTTTTTTAAAAAAAGTAAAAACTTAATATTTGCTCTGTTCTGTTCAAACTTCAATTCGCGGAATATTTTGAAACGGGGACAAAAAAAAGTTTGTCTAATTATTTTTTCAATTTCTGTCGAAATATTTGCAGCAAAATCTCACTGAAAGACACTTTATATTCAAAACTAGTGCATCAAAAAACATGATGTAAACTCTTGTCATAATTTTCTTGTCGCAACAGTGTTGACATTGCCGATAATCTTCAATTGTTGACAGCGACATCTATAATTTACAAACTTTTAAGATTGAATGTTTTTCAAAATTACAAAAATTTTCTCAGCTTTAATAAAACTTGTGCAAAAAAATATATATAATAAAATAAGAAAAATTGAAAAGATTTTCTATATTTTTCAAAAATACATTATTATCATCATAAGTTTACTGAAAAGTAAATCATAGGTGGCGCTGTGTAAAAATGTGGTCAGCTGACAATTGTTTTCTCTTTGCAACTTCCTTTTCCCTCTAGAATTTCGATCTCTTGGACCTATTCGAGGTAAGATTTTCCGAATTTACATGGTTCATAGTGTCCTTAGGCTACAATGGTGCGATAACTCAGCATTTGTAACCCAAAGAAACTTTGTGTGGTCATTTCAACCCTTCAAAGTTTGAAGTTTTCAGTGAAAAAGAGATTTACCAATGTAATGTTTTTTTAGAGTTGAAAAATGGGTATCTCTCGTGATCATTGGCATAAGAGGCGTGCCACTGGTGGCAAACGTGCTCCCATCCGCCAGAAGAGGAAGTTTGAGTTGGGCCGGCCTGCGGCTATGACTAAGTTGGGTCCCCAACGCATCCATACTGTTCGTGTTCGTGGTGGAAACAAAAAGTACCGTGCCCTTCGTCTTGACCAAGGCAACTTTTCCTGGGGTA
Organism: Oithona nana; assembly: GCA_900157175.1. Taxonomy (NCBI): domain Eukaryota; kingdom Metazoa; phylum Arthropoda; class Copepoda; order Cyclopoida; family Oithonidae; genus Oithona; species Oithona nana. Next base: position 397,961 of record LT727921.1, on the reverse strand, counting down.
GTGAAGCCATTACCAGGAAGACCCGTATCATTGACGTTGTCTACAACGCTGCTAACAATGAGTTGGTGCGTACCAAGACCTTGGTGAAGAACGCCATTATTGTCATTGATGCTACACCCTTCCGTCAATGGTATGAAGCTCACTATGCTCTCCCTCTCGGCCACAAGAAGAACGCAAAGTTGACGGAGGCCGAAGAGGCTCTGTTAAACAAGAAGAGGTCAAGCAAGACCCAAAAGAAATACAAAGAAAGGCAAACAGAAGCTAAGGTAAGACTGAATCAATTTGAATAGTTGATTAGGATTGCAACTAATTTCTCCTCTTGTTGTAGGTCGAGACCGCTCTTGAAGACCAATTCGCTACTGGTCGCGTCTTAGCATCCATCTCTTCAAGGCCTGGCCAATGTGGACGATCAGACGGTTACATTCTTGAAGGAAAAGAGCTCGAGTTCTACCTGAAGAAGATCAAGTCCAAGAAGGGCAACAAGTAACTTTTCTGTTAGCTTGTTCCTGTAATAAAAAACGAAATCTTTTCCCAAAAAGTAAATCACAAACAGTATTTATTGTTTCACAAAAAGTCGACGATAAGATTTTGATGGGTTTTTAGCAAGATATGCGTCGATGTACCAACAAGAACTCTTGAACCTCATCTGTTCTTTGACACAAAAATCCAAGGCCGTCTTGACCAGTACTCCTCCAAGCCCCTTTCCTTGTTGGCTAGAGGGAACTTGGGTTGTCAAGAAGTGGATGCAATCTGACAATACTTCGTATTTGATATAAGCTTTGGTTCCATCGCTTGTGATCATAAAGAATTCTTTAGTAGCGAAACTGTGATTTGTAATCCCTTCTTCATGAGCAGCTTCGTACTGCGGTGAGGCAAATCTAGCATATAAAAAGAGATTGGAAATGTATGACGAAAGGAGCATATTTAATGCATACTTGTCTGTGGGAATCTTCTCCAAAAGCTCGTTGTCAAGGGAAAGTAGTTCGCCATTCCACCAAAACTTAGTTGGAGGGGCTTCTTCTCCGTCTTCAAAGACGAACCGTTTTTCCTGTGAAATTACCTAATGAGTAAAATATCTAGAGACCACGCTGAATACTTACTGATGTCCAAGCTATGGCCAATTTGTCGGACAAAAGACCTATCCCTCCAGTCTTGATAGGACCTGGATGGTAAACACGACCAGTCATGGGAACCATGGTGATTTTTTTCGGCTCAAAGTCAATGGCAAGGAATCTGGAGCCGTGATTGTATGAAAGTAATGCGGGCTTGCTAAGTAATAAAACATAGGTATTAGTATTGACAACTCCTTGCCTACTCATGGTCAGCGTACTCTTCAATCAAATGAGTAAATACTATGGGCAAGTCTTCGCAACGCACAAAGTTCCTCTCCTTCCCACAAAGTGACAAATATGGAAATTCATTGGTAAATCTTCCAGTGTCATTCTTTTTCAGCCGCTTGAAAAAGTTTTTCAGAAACATTTGTTCTTTGTAGCAGCAAGTAAAGTTCTTGATTTTTGCATCGTCAAGAAATAACATTCCCTGGTGGTCAATGTAATAGAAATATTCCCTTACATTCGGCTCAGGATTTTGTCCTTGGCTGTAAAAAGATCTGATGAAGGCCGAGGAACCGCTGGTGACCATCGCCACCGGTCTCAAGTCCCTGAATCTCAAAATTCTTGTCAAATTCATTGTCAATTGACTCGCTGCACTCGCTGAAGGTGGCTGAAGGCACTAAACTCTGTTCCCTATCACTTTGTTTGTCTGGAGATTGGAGGTATTACGAGGAAATATCTGGATACGCTGTTGTCTGTCAAGGTCTCTGCAGCTGACGCAAGTCACACGTCATTTACACGAAAAATATTTCATGGATTTGAATTGAGATTTGAAAAGGAAGCAAAAATGCTAGACTTTTTTAGTATATTTAGTAAAGGAGGCATACTCCTTTGGTGTTTCAAGGGTATTGGCTTGGATGAAAAAGACTGGGCATCCTTTACTCCGGCCGTTAATGCTTTTATAAAGACAGTTTTGCTGCAGGTAAGAAGTCATCCTATCAATTTTTCCTTCTTTTTTTAAAAAAAAAAAATGGATGTTTTCTTCTTTAGGAGAAAAGTGACAAAAAAAGTGTATATGAAAATGGATCCCTGGCTCTCAAGTACAAGCTAGACAACGAATTTGAGCTAGTTTTTGTGGTTGGCTATCAAAAGATGCTACCATTGCTCTACTTGGATAAGCTCCTTGATGAAATTCAATTAAGATTTAGAGACCGTTTCGGAGAAGATCTCACCGAGAAGAACTTTTATGGCGCGGACACCTTTGCCAATTTCTCTGAGGAATTCCGTACTACATTGTCTTTGGTTGAGAAAAGGTCTAAAGAGGCTGCTGAAGCAAAAAAGTCTGAAATGCGGGACTGGAATCAATCTTCCAAGTCACAAAAAACAGTGGCTTCCATGATTGTTGACAAGAATAGCAACACAACCACATCCAACGGCAAAAAAGCTTCGACCGAACCTTCTAAAGTGACTCTCGAAGAGGCTGAAACCACGGTAGAGCTTGACGAAGAAACTCGCTTAGCCAATCTAAGTAAATTGGGTGCCAAGAAGAAAAAAGGTCCCGCTCCTTTCACGCCTAAGAGTCCTAAAACGAACAAAACTCCAAAAGCTGGCAAGGCCAAGACAAAATGGGACCCATTCACCTTCAATGGCAAGGGACCTGAAGCTGCCGAAGCTGCAGCATTGGACAGAACTAGCAAAATCCAGGGCCCCAATGCTGCTACAGAACAAGATCTCCAATTTAACCAGTATGTACCCGACACTGACGTGATTGGAAATTCGGCGGTTCTGCAACCAATGGTAGAGGAAGATGATGATGACAGTGATGAAATGATGCTTGAAAGTGATGGAGTCAAAGCCAAAGATGGTTTTTGGTCTTCTTTGTCTTCCCTTGTTGGATCCAAGCAGTTGACCATGTCTGACATTGAGCCCGTTATTAGCAAGATGAAGGATCATTTGATTGGCAAAAACGTTGCTTCTGATGTTGCAAGCCAGCTTTGCGAGTCTGTGACAGCCAAATTAGAGGGAAAAGTTTTAGGTAAAGAAACAATGATTGTATGTAGTACATATGTATATATAAAAACCCACATTTTTATTCTTAGGTACTTTTTCAACGGTGCATCGAACTGTCAAAGAAACTCTTGTAGAATCCTTGATTCAGCTTTTGACACCCAAACGAAGAATTGATATTATCCGGGATGTTTTGGAAGCTAAAAGCAACAAACATCCTTACGTCATTACATTTTGTGGTGTCAATGGCGTCGGCAAGTCCACCAATTTAGCAAAGATTTGCTTTTGGTTGCTGGAGAACAAGTGTAGTGTCCTGGTGGCCGCTTGCGATACATTTAGAGCTGGAGCCGTTGAACAGCTACGTACTCATGTCAAGAGGTTGAATTCCCTGTATCCTGCCCACCAACAAGCGGACAACAAGGCGGTTGTGGAACTGTATGAAAAGGGATATGGCAAAGATGCGGCAGGCATTGCTATGGAAGCCATCAATTATGCTCGCTCTGCTCGCCTTGATGTGGTTCTGGTCGATACTGCTGGGAGAATGCAAGACAATGAGCCATTGATGCGATCACTCTCCAAGCTGATTTCGGTCAATGCTCCTGATTTAGTTCTCTTCGTTGGCGAAGCCCTGGTCGGAAACGAAGCGGTTGACCAATTGGTTAAGTTCAATGCAGCATTGGCTGATCACTCGCAACAACAAAATCCGCATCTGATCGACGGAATCGTTCTGACAAAGTTTGATACTATTGATGACAAAGTGGGATCGGCCATTTCCATGACTTACATCACTGGCCAACCAATTGTCTTTGTGGGCACAGGACAAACCTACACTGACCTAAAGGCTCTCAATACGAAAGCTGTTGTCCAAGCCTTGATGAAATAATCCACTTGATAAATACGAAGAAGCATTTGAGAAAAACACGTAACACTATTCCATTTTCCTATGAATAAAACAGTGGTCATCATCCGATTTTATTTATAGCCTTTGAAGCCTTTTCTTGGTACATATTTTGTTTTGCTAGCATAGCATTTGATTTTTATGGCACTCAGAAAATCCAACGGGACTTAGCATTTACTAGCTTTAGTGGGGGTAGAAGGGAGGTGGGGTTTTTTTTTGAGTTATGTACATCTCTTCAATGACTAGATTGCACTCTTGTTCGGCCTATTTTTTTATGTTTGATGGGCGGCTAATCCCATTAGTTTACATTTTTTTTACAGCTGTCAAAAAAAAGGGGCCATGGCTCGGCACGGCCATGGCAAAAGAAATGGAAACATAAGTTATGGATTGGATTTTCTGTTATAACTAGAAATAGAAGTGTTTTAACATTCATAATATCTTAACAATTTTTTTAGCATTGATTAATCTTTGGTATGAGCTGCTGTATGTTGGGCTTCTTTCTTTTGCTTTCTTTACAGTACATCATCACACTTATTATCATATGGTATCTACAAAATTAAACTACTGACTACTATTTTGTTCAATCGGAATCCGAGGAATCGTCGTTAGGTCTTTCCTCGGGAAAGTCTGGATCGCCTTGAGGAGTCTCTGGCGGAGTAGGTTCCTTGGTAGGTAACTTGGCAGCTACTGCATATGTATTGGCTTCCTTTTCAGTAAACTCAATTTCAAGCTTGTATTCATGACGGGCCAAATACTTGACAAATTTTTCGGGAGGTTCACCAGAACCACCACTGACGGACACCGACCTTAGAACCGTGTTTGACACGGTAGTGGCAGGTTGAGTAAACTCCACATAGAAATTCTTTTCAAACGTTTCGGGAACTTGATCGTAACTGGTCAGTTGCAATTTGCAGACAAATTCGTGGTTTGTGTAAGAGCCTAAAGTAAAGAATATAATAAGTAATAAGTAAAAATTATTCTTCCAGAGTCCATACCTTGGCCATGTTTAGGAAGACGCGGCACTCGCCATACAATAGCCTTGTGTTGGTGTTCGTATTTGGCTTGGCCCGAAGAGGTTTCCATCAGTTCTTGAGCTTGGGTCTCCATGGTACCTAGGAACCTCTCCAACCCTTTGACCTTTGAAAAGAATTTGAATTATTTTGAATTATCTTATTAGTATCAATGCTGTAATTTATACCTTTCCTGCTCTTCGATGAGCTGACTTGACTGATCCCATCCTTGATGAAAGTGCAATATTACCAGCAGCTACAACAAACAAACAAAAAAGTTATTTATCCATCAGCAGTCACTGAAAATTCCAATGATGATTTGTGAAATACCTAATGAACTGAAGGATATGTGAGCCTTTTCGGTCCTAAACTGATAAATCCAGCATTCCGGTAAAGGTATTCGCATCGCCACATCTTCACAAGGAACTTGTCCCCAAGCTTTGGTGTGCGGATAGGGGATCATCATGTCGGCACGAATCTCAACTTTTTGCCCGGTAATGATGAACATGCAGCGGGCTTGCATAGGCAATTCGCGAGCCTTTGGAGGTCGCACCCGAAACCTCATGATTTCCAAGTAACAAGCGTCAGGAGGGCGAAATTTGATGATGTGATCATTCTTTTCAAATTCCTTTTTGTCAACAATGGAATGAAACTCAATGTCTTCATAACGAATCCACTGCTCGGTGGGTACAGGCAAAATATCATGACGGCCGACCACCTCAAGTCCCATTCTGCTGACATCATTGACGCCCAGTTCTACGTCAGGCATTCCTAAGAAAAGTTTCAATTCAAAATTAGTCAGATCGGGAAGTCTTTTCCAGCACTGTATGTATGTGTAATTACCTGATAGAAAAGAGAGGAAGAATACTCTCACTCGACAAAGTTGCTTAATCACATGACCCGTCTTGGTTTGCTCAACATAAACCTCGTCCACGGCATTCAATTGAATCTCTTCAGTTTTATATGTCAAAGAACGATCACGCAGAGCATCCATTCGAAACAGTTTCTCTTCAACAGCCATGGAAAATTGCTTCAGATCCTCGTAATCGGTGCTACCCAACTTGAGCAGTTCAGAGACTTGAGGCGCATGCTCCAAAGGCACTCCCAACTTTTTCATGTCGCTGGCAAACTCTTTAACGCCCTGATAGTCTGCATCTTCCACAGCCTTGGCTAAAAATCCCAGTTTCCCGGTCAACTTCTGCATCTTACTGACTTGTCCAGGACGTATGCCCGCTCTTTCTTTGTAGAAAATGTACTGCAATTTGAGGGTGAATATCTTGGAGTACTGGTCAAACACTTGGTGAGAAATGTCTGAGAGCGAGTAAGCAGGTTGCAAGGGCAGCTCTTGAAAAGCGTCTTTGGATTCCTTGGTGTCAAACAGTTGAACGCAGGGAACGTCGCCTTGCTGCATCACCAGGCGAACGTAGATCTTCTTCCAGAACCTCTGAGCGGTCATTTTCTTTTTGGGTGGATGGCGAATGTACATTTCCCAGCCAGGACATTGATCGTTGACTCGAGGAAAGGCCACTAGAGGTTGAGAGGTGTCGTCGTCATAAAGAGGCCCTTCTTCGTCAAACTCGTTCTCGTTTTCGGCATCGTTGCCATCGGCCATGGCCAAGAAAACGTTTTCAGCACCATTGGCAACCCTACGGGATATCAAGGGAGTGGCCTTGGGATTCTTTTGGCAGCTGAAGTCGTCGCCACCGAAACCGGCCTCATCAACCCCAAAGGCTGCCGTGCCGGTCATTTGTACGCCACCGCCAATGCCACCAGTCTTGGGACCACCAAAAGGATCGAAGGGGTCGCCAGGCTTGGTGGATAAGGCAGCCACACGGGACACCGTGTCGAACTTTTGGTCAAAGGCTGCATCCCACCCGCTCATGGCCCCCAACTCGGGCCGGGCTTCTCTTGGAGCTTCCACTTCAAATAAAGTAGCTCCTGTCGTCCCTTGTGCACTTTCTTCACTTGCGCCAAATAAACTGGCACCGGTACTTTTGTAGTCAGGAACACTTGGTAGATCAGCAAAAATCGCATCACCCGTTGACAACTGTGGAGGTTTGGCCGCACCCACTTCTGTCACAGGTCCTTCCATGGGTTCATCTGAAGTGCCAAAGAGGGCTGCTCCAAGGCCACCGGGAACTTTGGGGACGTCTTCTTCAACAGCAGATTGCTGATTGTCAGCCGGAAGAGTCGAAAGTGGTTCTGGAGATTTGACCTCATCACTCTCATCTTCGTCTTCGGCGACGGCTGCAATCTTGGCAATATCGGACGTACTGACAGCTGCTGCCAGAGGTTCTCCCGCCGCAATGTCGAGATTGTTACCTTTTTCATCGCTCTTGAAAATCCCACTGAAGCCTTCTTCTTTGACAGGACTTTGCAAAGGTTTGTCTTCCACTACTTCTGGAGGAGGCGTTGGGGGTTCCGGCTCTTCTACTAAAGCAACTTGTTCTAGTTTTTCAACTACAGGTTCATCAGCCATAGGTGGAGGCGGGGGAGGTAGGGATTCCTCTTCAACAGCAGGCCTAGTTTCCGCATCTTCTTCCCTCTTGCTTTCATCCGTAATTACTTGCGAAGTCTCAGATGTAGCCTTCGTAATTTGGGGTGGTGAAGGCAGTGGCGGTTCAACCGAAGGTTGCAGCGACGGCTGTACTTGCGAAGCAGGAGGAGGCGAAGGAGGTGGTGGAAGAGAGTCGGTCGAAGGACCACCAAAAGGATTGTTGGTGTTAGTATTGGTGGGTGCAACTGCTTGTGGAACACTTGAAGTCACTTCTGGTTGAGCCGTACTCTCCGCCATGACCTGGGTATACTGGCCAAATTGACCCTGAAATTGCTGTTGATGTTGAGCTGGAGGAACTTGCTGTTGAGGCTGCTGAGGTGGCTGCTGCTGCTGCGGTGGTAGTTGTGCTGGTGGAGCTCCAAACGTTTGAGGAACCGCAGCAGCATTAAAACCTCCACCAAAGGCTGCAAAAGGATTTGCAGCAACCTCCATCTGTGGGGCCATCATTGGTGCTGCTGTTTGCTGATAGAAACCCTGCTGTTGCATCATGAATGGATTGGCTGCGACAGCCGCATTGGCTGTGGCATTGGCGTCCATCAAAAATGGATTTGGAGGCTCATTGGGAGCAGGATTGCTACCCTGTGGGTCTCCGAAAAGGAACGGATTGGCCATTTCTTTCTTCCTTTAAGCTCTTGGATCAAAGTCTTCGTCCGTTAATTGTCTGGGCAAAGGTTTTCTTGGTCTTGCTCTTCCAATCTTGCGAGCAATTTCGTCCACTGGTTTTGGTTTGACTGGAACAGCGTCGACAATAGGTTCTTTGGGCTGCTCCTCTGTTTCCGGTTCCGGCTCAGGCTCAGGTTCTTCTGAGGAGAGGTTCTCTGGTTCAGATTGTGGTTCTGGAATCTCTGGTTCTGGATCCGCAAGTTCCGGAATGACTTGTCCGGCAATCGTCGTATCAAAAGGATCGACTTCCTCTCTGCAACTGTTGAATGTTGAGGTGGGATCGAAATTTTCGTCTTCTACTGACACGTCGGAAGTCTTGGCAGCCTTGCGTACTGGAATGACTTTGTCGACTATTGTAGTGTCAAAGGGATCCTCCTCTTCGTCAACTGCTTCGCAAGCAAGTGCTTTGATTTCTAAATCTGCTTTGGCAGATCGCTTGGGTCGGGCACGTCCTGCAACCCCAGGGTAGACTTTACCCGAGGGAGCTTCTGTCACCTCGTCAGTACGAGGATCAAATTCTTCTTGAGTCAAAAATTCCTCTTCCAAGGCTTTGATTTCAGCTTTGCCAGGACCACCTTTGACGTAGCTAGTGTTAAAGGGATCGCCTTTGTCGGGTAAAACACTCGAAGCGAATTCAGTGTCAAATGGGTCCACCTCAATTGCAGTAGAGGGTACAATGCAGGGAGCTTCAAGATCTCCGACTTCTTTGTCGACTTCCGAGTCTTCCAAGGTTGTCAAAAGATCAGTTTGAAGTTCTTGTGGTTCGGGACTTTTGAAGCCTGAAATATCAAAGGGATCTTGAATGTCCTCTTGAATATCTTCGGCTTCCTCTTGATTATTATTATCCTTGCTCAATTCTTTGACCACAGACTCAAAATTAGAGGTATCGAATGGATCCTCTTCTTCGCTGTCTTCGTGCAACGGTTCGTCTAGAGCTTCGATTTCAGACTTTTTGATCAAGATATCCGCAGTGGCGCAATTCCAAGACTTGATGGATTCGGTACTTGGTGCCTTGATGACTACTGATGGTGCACCTTTGCCTCCACAAGGATCCAAATATTGAAGTTTGGGTCTTTGTGGTCGAGGTGGTGCTGGCCGAGGAGGCGGGGGTCTGGAAGGTTTAGTCTTGGTCTCTTCGAAGGCCGCCCAGCCTTGATCAACTATGGGTTTGACTTCGTCCCACCCACTGAAGTCGTCACTTTTCTTATTTTCTTCTTCTTCGCTTCGCTTTTCCTCCTCCTTTTCGGGATCTCGCTTGGCCAGAGAATCAAAGTCTAAATCAGTCTCCAAATCACCTGTAATGTGTTCGTAAGCACTCGTATCAAAAGGATCTTTGTCCTCAAACGTTTCAAGGGGCTCTTCAATCTCTTCAACTTTATTGGTCAAAGAGGCAAGGTTCAAAACGTTGTCTGCGGAAGTCGTATCAAAGACGTCGGCGTCTTCAAATTGCCTTTCTAAGTCTTCGAGTTTACCTCTAGTCACTGATTCTTGAGCAAGAGCATCAAAAGCTGCATCAAAGTCGTCTTCTTCTTCCTCAATTGGTTTGGAAAATTCACCCGCTAGAATGGCAACATTGCTTGTTAAGGCAACCTTATCTTCACTGTCAGGTCCAATAACTTCAAATTCACTCAAATCGAGATCAGCCTTGGAGTCTAGTTCAAGCTGAAGAGGATTGGATTTGCCGCCGGATTGCAAGGGCAAAGGAGTGCTTGTCAGTAGATCTGCACCTACTTCAAGGTTAGAATTGTCCGGATTGTGATCGGTGATCAAGATATCCGGTTGGCGTTCAGCTTGATCAGCCTTTTGTAAGTCGAAAGTTCCAATTTGTTCTCTCGCTGTCACATCAGTTTCTTGTTCGGCGATGAGATTGATGCGATTGGCGCGGCGGCGTTTACGTTTAGTGGCGTGTTCAATGAGACTGCTGTCTACTTTGTCTGATTTGCCACTTAATACATCCGCCACTGAGGACAGTCCACTGAACTTGATACGATTAGCTTCTTTGCGCTTTTCAACTTTGTCTTTCTGGACGATGACTTCAGCGTAGGCGGTGTTGAAGGGGTCGTCTTGGTCGTCGTAGACGGGATCGTCAGGGATGACAGCTAATCTTATGTCGCCACTTGTGATGGCATCAACAAAGGCTGTGTTGAATATGTCCTCTTCCTCTTCGGAATCAGCTTCGGGCGTGTCCGGAATATCAACGAGTCCGATGTCAGCTTCCTCTGATTCGCTGCTACCCGACTCTTCTTTGGTTTTGTCTCCTGGTTGTTGTTCTTCCTTCTCCTCCTCACCTTCTTCGACTTTGGAAGTTTCGTCTAAAGGTGCGACGGATGACTTATGCTGGAAGTAACTGTCAAGCTTGATATCTTGTAATTCCTCTTTCTTTTGTTTGATGACAGCATCAACTCCAGAGGTCAAACTTTGAAAAAGTTTCCAGTCGTCTGTGTCAGTGTTGCGGATGGGTGTTAAAGGAGACTTGAGCTTTGGAGAATTCCTGACCGATTCGTCGTCGGCAGCGGCGGCGGCAGTAGAGTCTTCTAATTCAAGAGTGAATTTGATGTCAAATTCCAAGGGATTTTTGATATCTTGATCAACTTGTTTTTGCTGCTCTTCTGGACTTTTGACTTCTCCTCCTTCAGTTTTGTCCGAGTCCTCTTCAAATTCTTTTTCCTTGGCGAATTCTTCTTCGCGCCGCTTCCTCTCTTCAAGTTCAGCCTTGAATTTGGCAAGGTTTTCTGGGTCAAAAAGATCCTCTTTTTTCCCAGTTTTCTTCTTTTTGGCCTTGCGAGCTTTCTTGGCGGCTTTTTCTTTAGCTTTGACCGCCTTGCGCAAATCTTTGGTTGGATCGTCGTAGCCCAAATAGTCCTCGCCTAAAGCTCCGTAGTGTCGGACTTTGTTGACGACTTTGGTGACCTCGTCGGCCTTTTCCTTGGCGTGAGTGTCAGTGGTCAATTGTTCACCAGTAGATACCACCTCTGAAACCTTTTTCTTGAGGTTTTCTTTCAAGTGGCCTTGTGAGGTGCTTGGATCCGAAATGACCTTTTCGGCTAGATCGCTGGAATGCTCGGCGACAACGCTAATACCTCCCTTGACGACCTTTTTCAGTCCTGCCAGTCCCTTAAACATGATCCAGAAGAATCACTTGAAAGACTCTTGTCAACATCACTGTTGTTCCGCTAAGGCCAAGCTTGCATCGCTACCAAAATGGCTGCTACCATCATGTGAGGCGGACTGCCTTTGATGCGCGCGCACGCACACTCACTGCCAGTGACTGTAGAACACGAGATCACAGACCAATAGAGGAGCCTGATATGCTCGTGTTGCTGCTTTCCTTCAAAAGGCTCTTTGAGCCACAGAAGCTTCTGCTTCGAGGACAGTGGCAACGGTGGCAGGAACAGCGTAGCCAGCAGGAACGCCTTGGAGAAAGGTGGTCGCCGCCGTCCATGTCCATGTCGCCGTCGTCGTCGTCACCAGTTTGAAGACTTCTTTCTGCTATCATCCAGGATTTAATGAATACACTACCAAGTCGGTCTTGTCCATCTTTTCTTTTTAAAAGCTATTTTCAAAGACTGGCAGCGCGCCAAACGTCGGCGCCGCATGTAGTCGACGTGCACGTAGTAAATGTACTAATTCCGCAACAATAATCAAGCTGCGCAGTGCGCATAGCAGACTGCGCACATTTCCGAAGCTTTAAAACAGGTGGAGGAGGCAAAAGTAGATCAAGAAACATGATACATAAACTGCTTGTATTTCTATATGTGTTATTTCTAGTTTCTTTCGAAAAATTACATCAAAGGAGAAAAATTGACTAGGACTGCATCGCCACCGACATGGAGTAAACATTGAGCCTGAAATACATATAGAATGTAAAGCTTAGTTACACCAATTCATTTTTTTCAAAAAGACCAACAAAATATTGGTTACCTGATTTTTGTGTGGATTGTGCATGATGACGAATTCCGACATAAAGTAACTAAGTAGCGCGTTTCCACCTAAACTCATTACGTGAGCTCTGACAATGCATTGGATTTCACAAATAAAAGACTGGACGAAATGACTCAAGCCACCAGCTTCACGTAAGCTTGAAGTTTCTCGTATCAAAAAGAAGTTCAAGTTGCCAAGATACTTTTCAATTCTTCCCCCACAAACAAAGGACTGGGGTGTCAAAACGATTCCTTCTTGAGCTTTGCTTTCCATCTACAACCAGCAAGAAGAGGATCGAAAAAAAAATCATTACATATACTATTTGTTACACTTACATAAAAGTTTGGACTCCTCATTTTGTTTAGAGTTACAGTTTTTTCCACCGCTACAGAAGCAGACTCAACGGTAGCCTCTGCTTCCTGGCTCTTTTCACTGTTTTCCTCCAGATGAGTTAATTCGCTGGCAAGCTCTTGACGAGTTTTGCCGTCATGAGCTAATGCGATTGCTATGCCTAAAAACAAAGTGAATTTGACCCAGAGCAGCTTTTTGACCACGATTATACATATGCTACATACTACCTACCTGTAAAAGTCAGTTGAATTTCATTTTCTTCATCCACGTCTGCTTTCATCGTCAAATTGCTAACCAAACAAGGTTTTAATTTTCTTAATTTGAAATAGATGGCTGACAAAAGTCTCTGACAAATCTTAGTCAAATCCTTGGTAGTTGGCTGAATTTTCCCCCGCCATATTTGTGAAAATAACTGATTTGACTTTACAATGTGACCTTTGGATATGCCAATCAATTCTTCTGTCGAAAATACTTGTATGCCAGGTGGTGGAAAACGATCCAAAATGGATTCCAAAATTTCTGAATCCTCCGTATCATCGATCTCTAGTACACAGACGTCTTTGTTGCCAAGCAAATCCCCGTGATCACTAGGTTGGGAATTAAGTTCGAAGTCGCCATTGTTAAGGACGCCATCACCGTTATCGTTAGTGGTATCGTCTTCCTCCATGGAAGAACTGCAACGTTGCTGACGTTGAAGCTGACGATTATTATTGACTTGCTCGTTGGTGATGCCATGATAGTCCATATTTTCGGAGATTTTCTCTTCCAATCGCCTTTGCATTCTCATCAAGTACTCTTGATCGTCTCGGTGATGGACTAGCCTGGGAGGTGAAGGTGAAGGTAAAGCCGCCAGATAAACAGCAGTGCCCAAAGCCGTTGCCACCATTACCCGATCCGACAGAGTTAATGTCATTTTTAGACCGAAAATGGCATTCATACCTAAAAAACCAATTTCATTCCAAATAAAGTATAGTCGCCTCTTAAATGTAACATTTTTACAATACCTTTGACTTTCAATTTGTTGATCAGTTGCCGGTGAATTTCGTATTCGATGAAAGGCAACGCATCGGAAATTTCTTTAGCATTGTTTTCACCTTTCAGGTCCTTTTTTAAACGAATAACTTTGGCTTGCAGTACACATCCACGACCAACCATGAGTAATTGGTCAACTGGCGGTTCAATAGTGGTAAACATCACGTCTGGAACGAAAGCGTTTTTGGCCCCACAAAAATGACAATTCTTCTTACTCCATGTAAAAGGCAAGGTGAAATCGGGAGAATGGAAGGGAATGTGTAACATCGAACAAGTGGCATTGCTACTATCTTCGGCACCAGCGTTGCCAATGCCTCCTGCTCCTCCATGCTGCACACTTTTACCATTGGACTTGGTATATAAAGGTCCAAACATGGTTGACAGTAAGGACTCGGGATTTAGTCTAGCTGTAACTGCTGTGCCATTGGCAGATAAGACAACGATGTCTTCGAATATACTCGTATCTTCGCTATAGCCGACGACCAGGTTGCAACCTAAAGTCATGGCATGGGTGCGAATCTCGTGGCGGATTTCTTGCCACCAGGCTTCTCTCAAAGCTTTATGCTTGTTATCTTGCAAGTCGCCGTCGAGCAACTTGACTGAGCGACAACACACGAGTCCACCTATGCGTTGAACAAATCCTTCTGGGAATGCGCGTAACGTCAGAAAAGGATGCTCAAGAATTTCTAAGTAGCCTTCCATCTTGCCACTACTACTTATTTTGGTCGAAAGCTTGGACTTTAGTTGCTGCTGCTGCTGTAGGGGTGGTACTCCAAAAGATAAAGCGGAAGACACTGCAATAAAATGAACTGTTAGTGAACTTTTCAAAAAATAGTAATACAGAAAAATACCTTTAGGGGAACATCCAGTTGTGGTGTTGTCGGACTCGCCTGAAGCATGTCTGCTACTGGTTTTAGAGTTGTCAATCAATCTGTGTGAAGGATGAGACGATGACAGGTTAGTACTATTACTATCAGTATCATTACTAAGATCAGAGTTATCAATGTTAGTTTGACTGCTGGGAATAACAATTGTACCGGGTGGCTCTGAAGAACTTCGGCTGCTAGAATTGTTAGTATTGCACCGCAAATATCTACGGTCTCGAACGCTACTGAAGCTATGACTACTTTTGGTGTTGCAACCAGTTTTCCTGCTCCTGCTATACTTTAGTTGTTTAGTAGGACAGCCTCTATCAGACTCGGATGATAGAGGTGACTGTGAGGAGGCCATTGTCGCATCATAGGTGTTATATGGCAAAGGAGATGGGGGCTCAATGGTCAAAACTGGCGGCCGCAAATGGTCAGCAGAATCCGCTTGACAGTCTGCCTTAAGGATCAAAGGACTAGCCCCACTTGTTTCGTCAATCAATTTTCTTCTGATCTCCTTGCCTTCATCGGTGACTGTCAAGGATTGGTTGATAATGGTGTTTAAAAAAGTCACCTCGTTGTTGGTAGTCGAATCTACACGTCCTTTGTCCAATCTTTTTTGCAAAGCTGCTTTAGCCCAGTCGGTTTGATTGAAAAAGTCTTTGTCCATGTCTAATTCATCGATCTCAAAGGAGTCCGGAATAGATTCCTCTGACTGAATGGAATCGACTTCCATTTTACTGCTGAGATTGTCATCATCTGTATCCTCGTCGTCGTTGTTAATCCAGAAGGAGGCAGGTGCTCTGGGAGAAACAGAGGGATTACGCTCCAGAGAAGGCATCGACAACTCTGTCATATCTTGCGAAACAGAAGTGCCTATGGAAGAAGTTGTCGGTGATGTCTGCAACATGGATGGCGCATCAGATGAACTGTTTTTCCGCATAAAAGCTGCTTTGGCAGACTTGATGCTGGCCACCCTATGATGACTGGTGGTGGGTGATCTAGCCGCCATTGAAGTCACAGACACAGATCGCATGGTCTTGGCGGCAACAGCCTTAAAGCTTGATTTTCTTGTCAGCCAAGAGGTTGGACCAGCTGAGGCTGTGGCAAAGCTTTCAAGAGGCTTACTAAATGCCGCTGATAGGGACGAGACGAGACCAAGTCCAGTCGTAGATGCACCTGGACTTGGTGCGCGTTGAAAGGATGCTTGCTCAAGCTCGGGTGATATCAGCCATGGATTAGACAGATTTTGAAAAATATTGGTGGTTGTTTTGTTCAGTTCAAACATTGATTCCAATTTTTGATTGGTTACCAAGGAAAAACCAGGGTTACCTTGACTTGTTGTTGGAACTTGGTAATTGGAGTCATTTTGCGAAACAATGTTTCTATTTTCGTGGAAAAAAAACATCAAATGTTTTGAACGAAAAAAAAAAAAAAAAAATGTGAAAGCGCAAATGTACAAGCGATTCTCTTTTGCCCAAAAATAATTCTTCAAAATGAAGATAAAGTAAGTGTTTGACTGACGCATTGAAGTATAAAGGGACTCACTCTTTGGTCAGATCGAATTGAGTTTCTTTGACAACTTTCACGGCTGTACCAATTGCTCTGGCAACAATTCCCGAGTCCCCTTCCAGATCAAAATTTTGTCGGTAGCCAAGAACAGCGTTAGCTCCCAACTCCAAAGCCATCGAACCAATTTTTCGCTGAACAATACTGGAGAGTTTCATAAACAACGCTTGGCGAGCTTCGTTTGAGGCTCTAGGAGTACGAATTTTGTCTATCCACTGGTATTCTGGATCATCGTTTACGCATAATTTTTCCACGAATGAAATTATTTCAGTTCTATAGCCTTCTGGAGGGGCACTGCCTAAAATAAAAAAGGGACACTTTCCTATTCCACCATCTACTTATTTAGCAAATAAGTATGATTTAAATACTTACTGCAAAAGAAAAGGACACCACAGGAAGAAGCTCTGAACTTGTTCAGATCGGAAAAGAGTTCTACTTTGACGTTGACATTGACCTCTCCTCTCACACCATGCATTGTATCTATGAAAATTTAACTCGTCTTGGCTGTTTGAAAAAGCAGATAAATTCAAATATTACCGAAGATAGGCAGCCATCCAGAAAGCATCACCTGCTTGTCCCGGTTTTTGTCAGCTTTCAATAGTAAGGGGTTTAAATCGATATAAACCTAACAAAGAAATCTCTTATCATTGAAAACCTTATCCATTTCAGTGCCTTTCTCTTACTTTGCCTATAGCATCATTTGCACTATAAATGTCATAATCCATTATGCGAATTTGCAATGGCTCATCTTGAAGGTCGCAATCATCGACGTCAAAGCGAAACCAGTCAGAATTTGGCCAAGTCGGATTCAATGACTTTCTACATACTTCGGTTTTGAATTTTGAATTTTTAAACTCCACTTCAGCGAAGGCATCCGTAGTCTCACTACTTCGGTCCATAACTAAAAATACGAATGTAATTTTAAGCTATGAGAAGGTAAATTTTAACTTGATTTACCTGGTAAATTTCGCGCCGCCAACACGCGTGCTTTCACTTTAGCAGGCATGATGATCGTCGGCTATCATGAGACTACTGTCACCAACAACATCCAGATCGATTTCTTCCTAAATAGACAGCACAATAGCAACATGGATTCGTTCATGACCGTCAGCATCTGGTCTGGTAGCTCGTGCAAACTAAGTTCAGCTGTCACTTTATTTTGATTATGAAGCTGAGAATCGGCGGGCACGACTTGTAGCACGCGGTGGTGGTGGCAAAGGCGGCTACGGAGGAGCTGAGAATTCAGTAGCAGCAGCAGCAGTTCAAGTTGGCGCCCTCAAGTACCAAGTAATAGTCCACATGCGCAATTTTGACTAACTTGATCCAAGATGGATAATAACGATGAAAATATTACACTTTTGCTCTCCATGGGATTTCCTCATATCGAAGAGATTAAAAGAGCACTGAGGATAGCCAAGAATGACTTATCAGAAGCAGTGGCCATCTTGACCAATGATCAACCTATGGGACCTTACGATCCTTTAGCTAACGACATCGAGATGGATGTTTCGTCTAAAGTAGCTGAAGGCTCGGATGACAAAGGCTGTGATGACGGGTCTTTTCCTACCACTAATTTATATGAGCTCGAACAACGGGTTTTCCAGGTTTGTCAACAGTCCCTAACTACTCTTGAAACAGGTGTCAATACAAGTTTTGCCTACATTGCAGGATAATTGGTCGATACCTTATAAGCGAGAGGAATCTTTAGGCAAATGTTTAATAGCAATGACTAGAATACTGACCGATGGCTCGGGCATTAAAACTATCGAAGAGGATGCGGATTGTCAAAAATTCCTCAATTGTGTTATGCCCGAAGCCTTCAAGAAACTTTTGACATCGAATGCTACTGCCAAATGGCACTCAGAAATCCAAGAAGGCATATTCAATATGGTAGAGCTGTTCATTGACATGTGCTTGGTTCGCCTGCCTCAGTCTTCAAGCTCTTCGGGCGGAGGTGTCAGTGGCATTCCTGTCTCCATGCTCAATACACTGGCGTTGGCCTTTGATATTGAGAATGATTGGAATTACAAAAATCGCAATCAAACCCGATGGGAATCTGTTTCTTCGAGAGCTAGTTCCAATAATGAAGAATTCACTGACACATCCACCACGCATGATTATGGTTGGCTTTGTGACTTGATCCATAGGTTTGGTCATGGCGGAGGCTTCAAAATGATCACTGATTCAATCGATACCATGAAAGATTTGAGTGGCAAAGAGTTGACAGCTTTGTTGAAACCTTTGGCCTATTGTGCAGTCATTGCAGACAAAGTGACTTTGGACGGGTCAATGAACCAATGTTTAGATGCGGCTTTTGTTCATATCCAAAGACTCCAAGAAACAGAATTGAAAGCCAAAGAAATGGCTTGCATGTCTGATCTATTTAACGCTGTCAAGTTGATTGCCCACTACTTTCGACCAGACATGGAAAACCATTGCGATTCGTTACAGCTCAAAACTATTATGCGAATGTTGAAAACGCCAAGCTTTGCCACCCGAATGAGTGGTCTGAAAGAAGTGAGTCGGCTGATTGAAGAGACACAAAGTGGTAGCAGTCACAGTTACCTGAACCATAGACGAAAGAGTGCCGCCGCAGTGAGTATCTCTTCGCAGCAATTGACCAGCTGGATGTCAGACAATCAAGTCTTGTCTGTGGCCTTAGAAGGCAACATTGATCATGTCCAGTACTCTGACCGCTTAAAGGCCATTGTCGATTTCTTAGGCCCCAATTTGGGCAAAGAAGATCTGGATCGGATTTGGTATCTGCAAGATCGTCACTCCTCTTCGATGGAAAATATCCACGCCATTATCTCCAGTGCATCGTCCAAGATCAGCTGGGAATTGTATTTGCATTTGACTTCGCAAATCAAGGCCAAATGGGAGAGTTCATCGAATGAGCGAACCCGAGAAAAACTACTGTGTCTAATTGGTCAAATTGGCCGTGAGGCCAAGCAAGGCAAATCCATTGAGGCCACTTTACAAGTCCTCTGGGAAGTATCTCATTTAAAGCCTTTGCCGCGACACCTGCTGGAACGAGCATTGTCTGAGCAGTTGGCCATCATCACCGAGATCAATTTGAATCGGGACACACACCGCCGCAAGTATGTTCAATTGTGTGTTGAAGATATACAAGATGGTCAAAAGGAGCATGTGCTACCCGCCGTCATTCATTTGCGTCAACTGTGCCAATCATTTACCAAGACATCCTCCTCTTCCTACTTTCAAAAGAACGACCGTGCCATTCTAAGCGAGTTGAATAGCAAGCATGAGATTGTCAGACTCTTGTCCAACTCCTTAAGCAAATGTCGCCAATGGGACATTGAAGCTTCGGTTAAATCCGGCGTCTCTACTCAGGCCGATTCCATCATTGACGATCGCTACTCACACGAGGAGTACATCAATGAGCACTTGGCATTGATGAAATTTTTCCTCAAAGAAGGAAACCTTTACTTGTCTAAAGGACGAGCCAAGGAGGTCTGGGAGACTTTGGTGGACAGTCCGCGAGCACTAGTTTTCGACAAGGAGAAATGCTACGACTGGTTCAGGGAGTGTATGACGGATCTTGTCAATGACACACAAAAGGATTTTTTCAACCAAAAACTACTGGCACGTCCGCCGGCCACAGTCTCGTCCAGTGCTTTCCAATGCTTCAAAGATTACTTTGAGAGTATCAATGCTTCGGATGGCAAGATACGCAAGAATTTTTCAACAAATTTGGTAAATTTGTACTTTGTAATTTTGTAATTTTTTGCCTTATTTTTTTTTTTTTTTTTGCCTTTTAGACTGTTGAATCATTAGATCTGATTGGATACGACTACATTTGGAAATTAGTCACAGAGTGCATCGATGACACTGTTGCCGACGACATTACTGAATATTTGTTGAAGATAAGCTACAGTGATATCAGTGCCAAATTGAAAAAAGATGCTCGCCAACTGCATCAACGTTTCATTGATCGGTGCTACCACCAACTCAAGGCTGTGACTGAAGCAACAAAAACGGCGATAAAGGCACCGACAACAGAATCGTCCACTGTCCAGGCAATGCAACAAGGATTTGAACTTGAAACCTGTAGTAACCTCACCGGAGAGCTAGAAGAGACTGATTCCAAAAATTTGACTCGTCTCAGAAATAGGTCAGCCGATCTACAACCTTCAGCATCAGACAATTACCATGGAGGAGATCGAGGTCAAATCATACGAAGATTGATTCATTTGCTCGAAAGGTATGTCTCAGTCGTAGAAGATGGCTTTCATGGAAAACGACAAATTCTACCTCACGCTGCCACCTTCCTAGGCCGACCTTTGGTCTTGAAAGTCACCGTAGACGTCAAAAAAGAAGAGTTTGAAATGCAATGTCATAGCAATGAACTCATTCAAGCCATGAAAAAACGCATATCGGAAAAGCTTCAAAAGAGCGTTAGTGATATGACCTTTGAATGCTCTCATCATGGCCTTTTAGGCACCAACAAGGACAACCTTCTTTTGGATGCTTTGGATTATCATGATGTTGCCAATGTCAATGCCAGCAGAACTTGCGGCGAACTTGAATGGACCGTGACCATTAATAGCACTGCAACAACATCCTCATCAGCTCTGTTAGTTTTTGATGACTCGACGTCCTCCTCCTCGGCCTCCTCGGCCACTGGAGCCAATTTCCACCATGACGATCAAGAAAAAAGTCTGCCAGGAGTACTGATGATGTCTCACAACCATGTTATTTTTCCGTTGCTTTACAAACTTTCAGCATCGTCTTCATCCACAAAAGACTCGGCGTCGATTTTGTCCACGCTCTCCCGGTTGTTGCACAAGATACCTACTGACACCAATGTGATTGAAGACTTTGAATCTATCGAAATCGAAACTAATCATTCCGCGGCGGACGCTAGTCCAAAAGTCAGTCCGAGAAAGACTGCTAGTAGTCGGGAAATGGCTGCCGAGACTATTCATAAATTGCTTGATCCATATGCTGTAGGAATGTCGGCCTTGCGGGTGTGGTACAATTTATCCGTCTTATCAAGCAGACTGATGCCAATCCAAGGATGCCACTCTAATCCCTTGTCCTTTACCCAACAGTTTCAAAAGGCCAATGGTTTGAAAGCGGTGCTGCAAATTTTCAACAAAGACTACCTGCCACCAGACACTGAGCAGGAAATGCGACAGTCAATTTACGTGCTAGCTTTACAAGTCACACGTTGCCTTCTCTGTGGCGGCGACAATGCTGGATTGCCAACAAATTCAACTTGTCAACTGTACGGAAGAACAACATCTCCCCTGATGAAACCTACTCCTCCTAAAAAGACCGCTTTGGATGCTTCTGCCGCCCAATCAATGCAACAGCCTTTGGCAAACATCAGTGCAGTAAAGAAGGCTGTTCAAACCATGAGTGAAGACGAGTTTTTAGAGATGGTGACCATATTAATGGGTCTTGCCTGGTCGTTTTCAGCCGGCGATCTTCAGCTTTTAGCCTCCCCTTCCTCCTCTGCCAAAAATAACCTCAGATCCTCAGACTACACGATGGGCTCCGTTCAAGCAGGCCAGTCAACCACCACTGCATCCCTGATGAGATCTTCGAGGCGGAGTCGGGACAGTTCCACTGGCAGTTCCACTGGTTCTACTGACCAAGGATCAGTTTTTCAAGGTACAAGTCCAGCTGGCAAAAAGGGGCAGTTAGCATTAGGCAAAATCAATCAAAGTGATGAGCTGATTGCTACGGAAGCCTTTGACCTGATGGTAACATCTTTGTCAATGAGAAGTGTCAGTATGAGTTCATTTTTCAACTTGCCAACTTTGTCTGATTTTGTGATTGAAACCATTTTGGCCTCACCTTCTCCAAAAGTGAGGCAGGCTGCTTGTCAACAATTGAAAAGACTGTCTAGGATCAAAGCCCATAAACTACCTCGAAGAAGACTTGATCTCGACCAAGCAGGAACTGCTACAATGGAAGACAAGAAATCCGCTCTGGATGAAGATGCTCGTGTGCTTCTAACCAAGCTGGTATTGAAAGCTCCTGTGCCGTAAGTTGATTTATGTTCTTCAGACAGTTATACCTTTTAAAATTGGTTTCATTACAGCCTATGGATGCCTTCATGCAAATCCAGAGGAGTTAGTCATTTCTTATTGGGTCAATGCAATGAATATTTCGAGCTTAGATGTTATCTGCTCCAAGGCTTGTCCATTCTGGAACAAGAGCAGTTGTCACTGTGTGCCAAATCCATGCTGGAGGATGAACTGACTTTTCTCAACACTTACGTTCCATGCTCAAGAAACAAAAGTGATGATTGCAATTTGATTGCCGGACACTTGAAAGTAGTGGAAGCTTTGATTTCTGCAGACGGGATTGACGTTAGTGATGTCGGGTTTGATAATGTCATCGTAGAGCTACTGGACACTCACCTCTTTCCTGCCTCCAAAGTCATCTTGGAGGGAAGTTTGCACGGCCGTGACATCAACCCTCGTTGCGACACTTCCCAATCGAGAGTGGCAGCCTACAACCTGTTGACCAAGTTATCCAAGGGTAATGGAGGCAACTTGACATCAATCGTAGAGAATCTAATCAAAATGCACCACAGCTTCGATGAGTCCTTGGCCACTGAATTTGAGTTTGAGCCTTTAGTGGATCGGCGAGCAGCCTGCAATTACGTCGGCCTGAAAAACGCCGGTGCAACCTGTTATATGAACAGTTGTCTTCAGCAAGTTTATTGTGTTCCTGGTCTTTCTGGTGCGGTCTTGAGCAGTACCAATGACAATGCTGATCAGGCTGAGGACGATGACACAATTTTTTATCAACTCCAAAACGTTTTTGGACACTTATCCACCTCCAAATTGCAATACTTTGTGCCGGAAAAATTTTGGCAAACTTTCCGGCTCTTTGGTCAACCTGTCAACGTCCGTGAACAACAAGATGCATTTGAATTCTTCACTCAAATCATTGACCAAGTGGACGAGTGGTTGGCTGCCAGAAATAGACCCAAGATTTTCCCCGCATATTTCGAAGGTACTTTTTCCGATCATAAAATTTGCCAAGAATGTCCGCATAAATACGAGCGTGAACAGCCTTTTATGGCCTTGAATTTGACAGTCAAGTCAAACAACTTGACCGAGTCCCTGGATCAATTTGTCAGGGGGGAATTGTTGGAAGGCGACAATGCGTACTACTGTGAAAAATGCCAAGCCAAGCGTAGTGCCGTCAAACGAATGTCCATACGCAAATTACCCAAAACCTTGGTCATACAATTGAAGAGGTTTCACTACGACCACGAAACCAACCGTGCCGTCAAATTCGACGATTACTTTGAATTTCCCAGGCAGCTGGACATGAGTCCATACACTACCGAAGGCATACGCCAAGCAGAAAAATCTGAGACCAAAGTTCAAAGAAGTCGCACATTGTCCACATCGTCCATGAGTGCCATGAGGAAGACCTCCTCTTCAGGTGCCAATTTGACCCCTACATCCAATCAAAAAATGCAAGTTTATGATCTGGTAGGCATTGTTGTCCATAGCGGAAGTGCCGGTGCCGGTCACTATTACTCCTTCATCAAAGATCGTGCCAGCGACAAGTGGTTCAAGTTCAATGACACTAGCGTTGAAGAAATGGAAATGACTGAGGAGAGTCTGACGCAAGAATGTTTTGGTGGTTCATTTAAAGTCAAGAAGTCGGATCAACATCACTCTGGATCATCATCCTCTGCTTTGCCCGAGAATCGCCAGCGTTACTGGAACGCTTATATGCTCTTTTACGAGAAACGTCAGAATGCTGGCGGCGTCGTGGGAGGGCTTGCGCATCATCCTGTCTTAAGGACTGCCTCAATGAGTACATCACTTCATTCGAAGCCAAATAGGAAGACTTCTATGCCAACGACGACGACGACAACTGCACAGCCTCCTCGCGAAAGTCTCTCTCAATTGTCAGACTTGTTGGAAAAGGGCGAAAAGCGAGGGATTTTCTATCACAGTCCATCCATACCCACCAGCATTGAGCAAGCCATCTCGGAATCCAATCTTCGCTTTCTTCTTCGTCGAGATGTGTTTAGCCAAGATTACTATAACTTTGTTATTGAACTCTTGAATGTCAATGCCTTGTCTAGGGCGGCCATCAAAAAGGACGAGCGGATCGCTTTGCAGTCTGTCAAATTGGCCGTCTATTTCTCCCTCAATACGTATGCGCATATCAAGAAGCGACAGAAACAAATCTTCAATGAGATCATTGAAATCATTGACTCTTACTTACAAAAAAGTGCTTCAACTTGTGCATGGATGCTTGAGTTCCTGTCTAGTCAAGAAGGTCTATGCTACATGCGACCCTTCCTCTTGGAGTGTGGAGCCAAAGAAGTTCGGCACCTCTTTAGCCAGCTTTTGATTAAGGCTTTTCGCTATCAAAAACTCCATTATTCAACGACAGAAAACGATGCAACGGACAAGATCTTAAGCAGTCTCCGTGGTCTGCTGCGTGACGGGGATGTGGCCAAACACATCAAACACTGTTCACAATTATTTTTGACTCTTTCCAAGTTTGCTCAAGAAGGATTGAGCCAGTGTCAACAATTGTTCAAGAAAGACTTTTTCCCTGCCATAGTCAAACTACTGATTGGCCTAGAATTAGATGAAGAGGACCTAAAGGAGAAGATCCAGCAGAGGCAACGCAAATGGGCCGCCCCCTCACAAAATCGAGAACTGGGCGAATTGCATCTATGCTTGGCTAGTTTAATCCTGGCCTGCGACACCTCCTGTCACCAAGACCATCATCAATTGGATGGTCAAGCCAAGCACGGGTTGATGTTCCCTGGTGTGAAACTTTTAGAGATACCAAAGGCGGTCAGCCAATTGCTTTTCGGACCCTTGGCTCAACTCTATATTCGAGAAGCCGTAAGTGCTGTCCGCGAAGTCAATGCCTCGTGTGTCACCACCATTATACAGGCATTAGTGCATGCCTCTGTCGGCTCCGAATACTTTTCCAATTTGCTGATGAAGGAGCTGTTGAAACAGTACAATACCGTCAGTTCTGGAGAATTGAAGAACTTGTCAATGATCTTTATAGAGCTGTTGGTGCTGTCTGATCCCTTGCAATCCAAAAGGATTAGCTACGCAGTTGACGGTGACAAAGAAGCAGACTTGGAAGGTTTGCTGACTCTGGTGGACAAACAACAGAGCACAGATAGCTGCAGAGCTTACCAATGTATTAAGACTTTGGTGGCCGCCGCCAACAAATCTTCTAATGTCAAAGAAAAGTTGATTTTAGATTCCGAAAAATGGCAATGGGCAGTTAATTGGTTGAAATTGAAGATGGATAACCAGTTTTCTGCTGCTGCTTCATCTTCTACTATCTCATCCGCAACAGCCGAGTCTTCAAGCATTAACATGGTTTCAACAGCAGCAATCTCCTCTTCCTCTGCCTCATCTAATTGGGAGTCGACGGCTTCAAATGAAGACTCATTATCGCGAAATTTTCACCGCACTACTTCGGCTGTTTTAACGTTGCAAGAAGCCAATTCTATTCTGGCTGACTTTGAGGCTCCGGCAGAGCCAACAACAGCCACATCCAAGATGGAAGTTGATGGTGACGAGAATGACCACGAGGAAGAAGATGTATTACGTATAGATGAGTACATTTAATAATTTGTTTTAAGAAGAGTTTATGAAATGCTTATTTTGCTAGCCTGTATGAACAAAAAACAAAAACCCTAAAAATGAATGGTAATAAAAAACACCCCAACAAGAATTCATCTTTTTGATGTTCTATGGAGGCTGATGGGATCGGCTGGAAAAAAGCCAGAATGTTCATTTCCAGATTTGCTGCTGCTGCTGCTGCTTCGCGGGTTGGCAAATGCAGGAAAACAATAGTCTATTGGGTAGTCTAGGAGTATTTCTAAGTCGGGTATACACATCCGCGCATGGTCTCGAATCAGTGAACCCCAAAGGGTATTGATTTTTTGGGGACCAACCAAAGATTCATCCTCAGGGGGCGGACAGCGTACTGTGCAGGTTACTCCCGATGCGGGTCCTGCTGTTTTAGAATCTTCTTCACCTTGCCTTGGGGTTTCTCTCAGAGACGCAACTCTCTTCAAAGAGGCTGATCTCCTACAATTTGCTGCCTGACCTTTAGACGAAGATGATAATCCGGATGTGACTGATGCGGACATTTTCCTGAACGCGTTGAAAACTCTTGAAGACTGATTGCACGATTGACGGGGATGATAGAAATAGGAGCCCCAAAGACCTGAAGTCAACAACTCTTTGTGTGGATGCGAGGGTTCAATTCCAAGCATGCCCTCGGCCATCATTTCTTCACTGACGGCCACACTGTCAATGGTGGTGGTGAACTTCTTGGGACCCAGAATGTCTTGGACAATGTTGTCACCAAAGTAAAGGGAGTTGGCCGGCTCCCATTCGGTGCAGTATTCAAAGAAGTCGTTGAGATCTTGCCAGTTGCCTTGGGAGTAACATTCTCCCGTTTCCAAGTCTTCCCATCCTTTGAAAGATTCCACCTCTTGTGCTCCGTTGAGTCGCTTTGCAAAAAAAAAAAAGAAAGAAAATATTTAGGTATAAAAAGTAATATTCTCAAACAACACGGATTTTCTTACCCAAAAAGGTCGCTTTTCGACGAAAAATGAGGGCTTGCGAGCGAAGAATATGACGATGTCAAAGAGATCTTTCCAGTCTTCACCTATAGCATAGCTTGCCACATGTGAAGCAAAGTCGTAATGTGAACCGGTGATGACATATAGAAATTTCCCATTGTCCCTGAGCATTTTAAGCCAATGCCTAAATTCGGGACTCCGTTTCAAAATGTACAGTTCTGGGTTAGCCTTGAGAGCAGGGAAGAATCCACCCTGGTCAGCTGCAAAGTGGGTCCGGAGATACAATTCTCTTAAGCCTTCATGTACATCGGGCCAAAAGTAGTACTCCTTCATGGCTTTTCCATTATTATTGATCTCATCTAAAACGTCAACAATTCTGGCACAGAGTAATGGAGCAGCCAAATCAAAGTAATCCATGAAGCAGTGCAATAAGGGGCTGAAATCCACCAATTTCTGTGGCCCAAATTCTTTCAAATGGTGGATGTAGTCTGTGACGGGATGTCTTCGTCGGTCCCGACCATACATACGTTCGATATCTTGATCGGGCATCTTGCGCGTACCGTGCGTTGCAGCTTTGCAAAGGAACAAGACTGATAGTATTCCAGCTTAGAAAACAAATCACCATCAACCTTACCCAAAATGTAGCCATCGTTACTGATACGTAGAATGTTGCCTCTTTCGCAATCCAGGGTCAGTCCCTTGGCGATTAAATGAATGTCGTTTTCAAGAGGATTCTTACAAATGTCTGGATCGTATCCTTTCTTTTCCACCAAATATTCCGACAAAAGCTTGTACACCAGCTTGAACAAGTTATCCACATGGTAGCGGCAAAGCGTGTGATCCAGATCGAAGCCAATGCAGTCATAATCGTCGATGCACAAGGTGGCTCTGGATCGCCGTGGCATTCTGCCATGCCATGTCAAAGAGAAATTCAAGCTTACTACTTTATAACGACGTTTCCCAAGACTTTCTACAAAAGATACTGTAACCCCGATACTGCTGCTTCTCCTACTGCTCCTCCTGCTGCTACTACTACTGCTACTTCGAGGCCAAGAAAAAGTGCACGCCTATGCTACTGCACCATCTTTGCCACAGATTGGCTTTCTTTGACGAGTGAACAAGTATAACAGTACTAGCTTTATTAAAGACTTCATCTTATTCCGGACATTGGACGCACAAGGCAATGCCCATGCCTCCTCCGATGCAAAGCGAGGCCACGCCGCGACGCTTTTCCCGACGTTGAAGCTGATGTAGTAGAGTAACAAGAATGCGACAGCCTGAAAAGAAAAAGGAAAAATGTGGTCAGCTACATACTTGTCTTTGAGATCAAATCATCAGGCTATAGAAAGACAAGACTGAAAATAACTTTCAGTGATAGACCGCGAGATATAGCATCAATCTTTAAACATTTCTAATTCGCTGCTTTCAGTAAAACCTTTCCCAAGTTGCCTTCTTCTACCCTCCTCACTTGCGTGACCTGCAAGAGCAAGCTTACTCGCGGTCAAAAAATCTAAAATATTTTAGAGTAAAAAAAAAAACTACCTGAAGCACCGATTGGGTGACCTAAAGCAATTGCACCCCCACATACATTGACCTTTTCGGCGGGCACGCCAAGTTCTTTGACAACAGCAAGAGATTGAGCAGCAAATGCTTCATTTAATTCGAACAGATCCACCTCTTCCAAAGTCCAACCTGCTTTTTCGACCGCTTTACGAACAGCCGAAACTGGTCCAATACCCATGATAGACGGATTGACGCCTGTGGTGGCCCAAGATACGATTTTAGCCATTGCTTGTAGTCCACGTCTAGAGGCTTCCACAGATGACATTACCATCACCGCCGCAGCTCCGTCATTGAGACCTGAAGCATTGCCCGCTGTAACACTTCCGTTGTCCTTGGTAAAGACCGGTCGTAAACGAGCCAGACTCTCTTCATTGGTCTCCGGTTTGGGATGTTCATCCTTTGAGACGACAATCGATCCTTTTCTAGATTTGACTTCAACTGAGACAATTTCTCGGTCAAAGGCGTCTTCTTCAACGGCAGTCTTGGTTTTCTTTTGAGATTCGGCTGCGAACGCGTCCTGTTCACTCCGGCTGATGTTGAATTCCTTAGCAACGTTCTCCGCAGTGATCCCCATGTGGCACTTGTCAAAGGCGTCCGTCAAGCCATCGCTGACCATGCTATCTTTCAGCGGAGCGTCGCCAAATTTGATACCATTGCGTAAGTTAACAAAGTGAACAGATTGACTCATGCTCTCTTGTCCACCAGCGATGAAGATTAGCTTGTCATCATCTTCAGATGTTTCAATAGCTTGAGCAGCTAGCGCAACAGCTTTGAGTCCAGACCCACAAACCATGTTGACCCCCATGGCACAGACACTGTGCGGTAATCCAGCATTAATTGCAGATTGCCGCGCAGGGTTTTGACCTTGTCCACAACTAAGTACTTGCCCCAAAATAACTTCCGAAACTTGATTGGCTTCGACATTGCTTCGGCTTAGCAGTGCTTTGATGACAGTTGAGCCTAATTCATGACTTGACACACTAGCCAAACTTCCATTGAGGGCACCTATCGGTGTCCTGGCTGCAGCTACAATGACAGCTTCTTGTTTAGCCATCTTGAATCAAAAGGTGAATGTTGCTACCGCAAAGCAAGCGGATCCGCCCAATACCATCAGAGACTGACCGTCATAAACTTTTTCCACCTCCGCCACCGCAGACGCAGTACCAGGTAACCTGTAAGAGAAACAGGCTTGGTGATTGGCAACACCGTTACCAGAAGACGTCTTCTCACTTGTTTTGTTTTTCTTTTGCATCTCTAAAAGAGTATGGAAGGCAAATCAGCTGATGCCGGTTGCTCAAGTGCTTGAACACATTTGTTGCGCTTGCGCAAATCAAAGAGAGATAAAAAACTTCATTACATCTTCAATTTATTCCTTTTTTTTTTTTTTCAAGGTCTTACTTTCAATTGGTTTTCAGTAATTTTCAAAGAAGTTTTAAGACCCTTTAAAAATGCAGATGCATCATTGTCGTGGCCACTCACTTTGACAAGTCGGGGGAGAAAAATGTTGAAGAAATAGTGTCGCTTGAAATTGAACAATTGGTAGATATTGCCTGGTATTTTGCCTCCTGTGCTTTTGAAATGCTGGACACTTGTCCAAATCACCTCCATCGTTTTCTTTTCATTTTCAACCAAATCTTCTTTGGAAAATAAAGCTTTAGAGACTGACATGTCTGAAGAAGACTCCAAGTCTCTCATCCGACATCTGGCTAGATTGTAGTAGTCATTGGCCAATGGTCGTAGTTGAGTAGTCGTTTGTAGTTGGCGAGCTAAATGCGACCTCAATGTCCAGTAAGGTTCGTAGGGTACCATTTCACTCAAAAAGGTCAAAAGGTTGGTTGTCTTCTTAGGACAACTAAGCATTTTTGGGCAAGCGCAAAAAGTTTCATATAATTGCGAATACGTTTTGAATTTTGCATTGGGTTCCATGCAGCTTTGTCTACATATCATCATCACGACGAAGAAGCCTTTCTTATGTCCATTCTCTAAGTTCTCGTGCATCCTTTGTTCTAGTTCGAGGTAGAATTTGGAATGTAAATCTTGGTGGAATTGAGTTAAAATTGCAATGCAAACCAATAAATTTGGCAGATGGAGATGGTTGGAGCTCCTACTCTTGTCCAAAACTGTATCCATAATGGTGACGCAATCGAAATCCTTGAGTAAATTCTGGAATACTGAAAGGTTTTTCAAGGAGCTAGTGGTGAAGTTCCTCTGATCCACAAGATATTTTAAGACACTGTCACCATCGATGCCATCTTGTTGTTTGAATAGTTTATACTCCAAAATATACTTTTTCAAGATTGGGAACCTTTTTCCGACGGATTGTTGCTGCTGGAAGAAGTCAAATTCTTGTTCTATGCAATTTTCAATCAATGAAAGCGCGCCTTGTCTTGCCTCTTGAGTTGTCGCCAGTGGATTTTCGCAGTCGAGCAAATTGTCTTCAAAGTATTGCAGAAGCCTTAGGGCCATTTTGCTATTTTGACCTAGTGCATATTTAGTTTCAGCCATGTAAAAATCCAAGTTTGAGCTGAATGCAACGTTGATTAAACGTAGGCTAAAATGACATTTCAAGTATTTAGCAGCAACGACAATCAATGACAATGGAAAGCGAATGAGGTTGTTCTCCAAGTTCTCATTCATGCAATTATGCATTCGACGGGAGCTTCGGGCAGGCATTTTTTCCAATATCATTAATATCTGTTCAAATTCATCAACATTATTGTTTTCAATTGTTTCATTGAGTGCAGTACTAAAAATGGCTTCTAATTCAGTTTGGATTTTCTTCTGCATATCTGGCAAGTCCAGGTGATGTGCATGCTTGTAACCTTCTTCTTTCAGCCACTCTTTAATTCTTGACAAACTTTCACTCGGGTTGTTTTCTGAACAAATAAAAGGGAACCTTGTCTTAAAAGAAGTTGCCATTTCTATTCTCTTGTTTACTTTCGATTCATATTTACCGCCTCACCCTCGTGCATATCTGCTTTTTGATTGGTCTACACTGACGACCAATCAAAAAGCAGAACCAAAAATTTAGGTAAACAGTTGAAAATATCTTTAAAGTTTAGCTCTCATAAGAAAGAAAAGAATGGAGGAAAACGATTTGATTGAAGATGGTGAAATTCCAAGTTCACCTGACGATGCCGAGGGGCCTTACAAGCCTTTACAAAGACCAGTCACACTAGAACACAAGTATAAGAAGAAGGATGAGGATGAGCCCGTCGAAGATGACTTTGATAACAGGAGCGAAGACAACGACGAGTCTGACGATTCTGATTGTGACAATGCTATGACCAAGAGAATGAGGCCAAATAAAATGGAGGTTGTCAAAGATGCTGGAGGAGGTGGCGATGTTTTCAAGCGGTTGGCAGCTAATTTTCAGGCTTCGATTCAGAAAAATCAGCGCAATAACGTTTGGGGGTCTTTTCTACAAGAAGATTCACTGAACTCAGAAATTCAGAATTTTGGTGTTGGTCGTAATCTCAAGGATATTCAGTCAGATCGCGGTGCTGAAACATATGATTATATTGCGGCTACAAATGAAAAGAGAACCTCATCGCAAAGGAACAGTACAGAGTCTATGGATCAGAAAGATTCTGCTACCCTCGAGTTAAATGCCGATTTAGATGCCTACTGGAATAACAAAAGGGAAGATAAAGAAGATGATGACAGAAAGAGAAGAACAGAAGCGATTCAAGCGGGCAAAAAAAGAAGTGTCAAAGAAAGACTTGGAGCCAGACAAAAACATAATGATAGCGGCGACAATTCCAACGATGCTTTTGAAACTATGTCTATTCCGCCTCCTGGTGTGCCGAGGCAAATTGCAGAATTGAACCCTAACGTCCTTGAATCCATTCAAAATGTCATGGATGAAGATTCTTCGGCTGAAGCTGAAAATAAAGCGGAGATTTTAGGAGACGAATTAGCCGCCAAGTTAAGCGAACCCAAGAGTGAATTGATGGTTGGTGTTGTCGATCTTGTCGGTCACGAAGTGGCAGTGGAGCTTTTTAACAAGACCAAAGAGGTGGAGGCCCAAGGCGGTATGATGATCAAGAATGGGGAGCGTCGACGTACCCCTGGTGGTGTATTTTTACAACTTCTCCGTGATTATGGCCATGATGAGAATGAAGCTCGTGTCAATCATAAGCATGTCAAACTGTTTTTTGCACAATCGAATAGAGATTTTCAGGGAGCCAGAAAAGCAAAAAAACATAGTACCAAGAATAAAGACTTTAAATCAGATTTGGAAGCCTTTCGAAAAATGTCCAAGCATAAAGCAACAAAACAGAAGGAAGAAGAGACGGAAGCAGCAGCAATGGCAATTAAAGAAGAGAGAGAATTGAAACCTTTGCCTGATATTTTATCGTGCGTGGCGCAAAGAATGTCAAACTCTTCATCAACTGCATCATCGTCATCAGAAGAGAGGAAATTGGCCATAGAAAATGCCGGTCCCAACCTTGCTGCCTCCTCCTCTTCATTTACCGAGCCACCTTTGACAGAGGCTCCGCCTAATAGTGTTGAACGAATAGTCAATTCTTATGATGATGACTTTCTGAACACGGAATATGAAACTGAGGACATAGAACTTTTCTAGGAGATTTTATTAATAAATACTACTCTCTTCTTCTTTCTAGTCTAATTTCTCTTCTTTTCTTTTTACTTTGTGTTGATGGAAGACTTGATTGGTCCCAGAAGTAGTTGATCATTGATATGAAGGCTCGGTTCATCTATCATTTTCTTTCTGATAGCATGAACGAATAAATTTGGCGTCAGATCCTCTCTTTCAGGGAAGGCAAGTGAGGTGACATATCCAACGATAAAGGTTGCGACGCTACCGATCATTGCATACCATGCATAAGAAATGCAATAGAGGAAAAAATATTCTTCCTCATCTTGTTGGTCGGAATTGATATGATTTAAGGTCGAATTGACGTTGGTTTCAAAGTGGGGGCATGTGGTCCCATTGCTAAAGACAGGCAGAGGTTGAGGCTTTGGCTTGGGCCCTCCAAATCCAATCCAAAAGAGAAATGCCATAGCCGTCAGAAATCCGACCAAGGCTCCTTTTTCGTTGGCACGCCTGGTCATCATTCCAAGGCTAAAGAGTCCAAGCAGTGGACCTCCTACAACTCCAAATATGGTTAGTGATGCCTGAAGCACACCTGCCCCAAGGTATTCTACTAGAAAAGTAAGAAGAACACATCCAACTCCGTATGCGAAGGCTAGTGATTTCAAGATCAGAGTCTCCGATTCTGCTTTGACAGTTACAAATGACTTGATGTAGTCTTCCAACGTGACGGCTGCCAGAGAGTTGATTGCCGACGATACGGTACTCAAGGATCCAGAGAAAATGCCTGAGATGAACAGTCCAGCCATGCCAGGATAACCGTTCATTGTGTCAATGACAAACAGAGGCAATATTTGGTCGCTTTTGGCAATGCGGCCAAGTTGGATTGGATCACAATCCTTGTAAAATGCGTGAATTACCAAGCCCGCGTAGGAAGTTGTCAGGCTTAAAACGGCTAAGATGGGCCATTGAATCCACAATGCTCTTTGTGCGCTGGCCAGGCTCTTCGTAGATAGTAATCGTTGAATTTGTGCTTGGTTGACGGCATAGATAGAACAGAAGATGAATGTTCCACCAATCATTTGAGTCCAAAGGGTGTGTCGCACAGTTGGATCCGGATCAATGTTAAAGAATTCAAGCCGATCTTGGGAACGCATCAGCACTTCTTCTGGACCACCAACTACTAGCGTACCACCAATGACAACACAGCCTATGGCAGCGAACATCAAAAGTGATTGAAACACATCCGTGATCAAAACCGCCTTGATCCCACCCAAAGTTGAATAAAAGGTACAAACAAAGCCAACGGTCAAGACAGAGCCCAAGAAAGACAGTTGCGTCACTGCTGACAAGGCCAAAGCTGGAGCGTAGACAACAATGCCCATGTATAAAATCATTTGTAAACTGAACGCCAAAGAGGCCAAGAGCCTCGTGGCTAGCCCAAATCGTTTCTCCAAGTAGGCATAGGCACTCGGAGACTCCATGGCAAAGAAGACTGGCAAAAAAATGTATGCAGCAATAGGTGTACCAATAATGTAAGCAAAGTTGATGACCACAAATTGAGTTCCGTAGGTGTAGTTTTCTTTGGTCACTCCTAAAAGCGTGATAGCAGACATGAAGGAGGCCATCAACGAGAATGCCACCGGTAAAGACGACATTTTCCCATTGGCCAATAAGTAATCTTCAGCGCTGGTTTGCTTGCGGTAATATAAGCCGATGGCTACGGAAATTAACAAAGCCAAGATGATGACAATATAATCAACAATGGTAAGCATGATTTTTTTTTTCTTTTTGCACAATTATAAGTTTTCGAAATAATTTGATAATTCTTATGCGATGTCACGGACTACGAAGGAGACGGAACGTAAACACTGACTGCCGGCCTTACTTACTCATGTGTCACTATCATGTGCTGCTGGGCTTTCTCTTTCTCCTCCTGTCGGCTGATGAAAGCTTTCCTTGAATGAAGTGTGTTCGTGTGAACGCTGGAAAATTTTCCACTTTGAATTGTTAGGTGTGAAGAATTCAGACACATTAGTCATCAAACATGTTTTCCATTTATCGGTGATCAAGTATATTTGCATCATAGTGGGAACGTAAATGGCCTGCTTTTCATTGTAGTCACCAGCCGCCGATTCCACACCATTATTATTTAGATTACAGAGAAATCACTTTCCATATTTATAGCGAAAAATTCTGTCTCATAATGAACACCTCAACAAGTCGCAATAGTATTCTGCCTTTGTAATTTTGGTACCAGGCATAATTTGAGCTGGGCCTCCAAATGAAAGTCTTTTTTTTTTTAGTGTGATTGTGAATTATCGCGCTTACTTTTAAATAAATGTAGGCAGTTTCGAGGAAAAAAACACAATTTAGTACATAAGAAGGAATAAGGACAATCATGAAGAATCAGCCTGTTTGGCGTCTTGCAAAGCTTCAGTTGCAAACCATTTGGCGAGGGATTGCGAGCAAAACTGTGCCACTTGATGAGCTGTGGACGAGGCTTGTCCGGAGAGAATCAAAGCGTTTAATCTCGATGGGGGTGCCATGGGTTTGAACACTTTGTTAATGTCTTCTTCAGTTAACGGATCTTCACCACGAGCGGTTCGTGCTGCATTTTCTTGTTGTCGTCGCTGTAACCATCTGGTCTTGTCTTGGATCTGTTTTACGGCCATGTTCTGGTACTTATTGAATTTAATAGACTCTTGATTTAGGTCATCTACTGTATCCATCAAGAATTTTAGTTGTTCTTCAAGCACATCAGCAGTTCCCAAGTCCAGAAATTGAGAACCTGCCTCAACAGGGATCTGTTCGGACAACTCCAAAAGCAGTTCGTTCATCAAGTGGGAGTTCTTGATAACGATAGGCACTTCTTCGAAGAGCGTATCGTGGGAAACCTTAAGCTTTGTAATATTTTCAGGACTAAAGTCTCCAGCTTTGTATAACTTGATCGCCTCTGAGGTCAACCTAAAAGCTTTCAATGACAAGAATCCCTTGGAAGTTTTAGCAGTATCAAAGATCAAGCAAACCGACTCTTCAATGGAGGTCTGGTAAGCAAAGTGGGATTCTAATAGTTGAGGCGACAAAAAGTTGCCAAACTGGGCAGACTGATACCAACCAACATGTAAATGGTCAATATTGACCATACGTAACTTTCGCATCATATCCAATTGAAAATCTTCATCACTAATGGATTCGTCATTGACCGAAGGGAAAGGAAAGCAATGCGTTATCTCCAAGCGAGCATTTTCAGCAACCAAACCAAGCAATGCACCTTGGGCAATACCTAAGTTGGCCAAGTTGACTTCATGGCAATGTTTGATGAGCTTCATCACCACCTAGACAAAAATGAGAATAAGAAACATTCTTGCTACCACATTATTACAAAAACATACCAATCCATCGATCTGAACCACCTGGATCCTGCTTTCATTCTCAGTTTCACGTCTGGATCGATTTTCAGTCGACATTTTTCTACTTTTTTCCGCTTCAATATTTTCGGCAAAAATTCTGTTGACAAACAAAAAGGAAGTGACGGGAAAATTTGTACTGACATTTTAAGGCAAGGGAAAAATGGCAAAATTTTTTCTGCAGTGTAGAGGCATCATTTTTGGACTACATTTTTGATTATGGGATAAATGCCAAACTAGTTTTCTTTGCAATTTACCTTTTTTTCTTTACATTTTCTGTAAGAATGTTAAAGGGATGAAATATTGTTCAAAATTGGACTAACTTTTGATCTCGCAAATGTCAGGAAAATAAAAACAATAAAATTACGCCCAATAATACTTTTTTAAAAAACTAAAAGACCCAAAGCCATTTGGGTATAATCAATGATGGTTCATTTCGCATCAGTTAAAGAACTGTCGAGAAGGGAACTTTCTGAATTTTTAGATAATGATAAGGGTATCAGTGGAACGAAAGTCCTTGTTTGGGATGAAAGTCTGACAGGACCAATGGACTTAATTGCCAAGTACCAATTCTTTAAAGATAGAAGTGTCATCAAGATGTTTCCACTCAAAGGTGGACGATTACCCAAAATTACAACCGACAACATCGTTTTTATTACTCGTCCTGACCTTGGTCAAATGGACAAGATTGCTGACAATGTCAAGGGAGAAGAAATGACAAGCTCCACTAGAACGGATTTTCACATATTGTTTGTGCCCCACAAATCTCTTCTGTGTGAAATGAGATTGAAAGATCGAGGAGTGTTTGGATCATTTTCACATTTACATGAGTTGTCTATTGGGTTTTTCCCACTGGACGTAGACGTCATTTCGATGGAGAGACCGAGTATTTTCAAAGATTTCCACCTGAAACAAGACCCTACTTCTCTGAATGAGATGGCAAAGGCAATGATGTCAATACAAGCTCTTTATGGATTTCCCACTCGTGTCTATGGAAAAGGCCAAGCAGCCAAAAAGTTGCATGATTTCATGTCAAGAATGCGCAAGGAAATGCATGGCCAAGGCCTAGAGTTGAACCGACCTCATTTTGATACAATGATCATCTTAGATAGGCAAGTTGATATGATTACGCCCTTGCTAACCCAATTGACGTATGAAGGACTTATTGATGAGTTATTTGGAATCAGAAATTCTGTAGTCAAATTACCGGCTGATAAATTTTCTTCTGAGGCTAGTGAAGAAAATAGTTCTGCTAGTGCAACGAAAACCCTCGTCTTGAATTCCAATGAAGAATTATTTCATGAATTACGTGACAAGAATTTCAACGCTGTCGGTCCCACTCTCAGTCGTAAAGCCCGATCTATTTCTACTGCTTTTGAAGAGCGCCATGGAGCCAAGACAGTCCAAGAATTCAAATCCTTTGTGGATAAGTTGCCCCAGATGCAAAGTTTGAAGCAATCTGTCACCAACCATACTTCCATTGCCGAACTGATCAAGGAGAAAACCGACGCATCTTCTTTCTTGGAATTCTTGCAAGTCGAACAAGAACTTGTCAACCATCAAAATATTGGTCGTCCTTTAGATTTTGTTGAGGATGCTGCTTGTCAAAATTTGGACATGTTAAAACTGCTTCGAATTGTTTGTCTCCAATGTGTCATTGGCAATGGGCTCAAACCAAAAGTACTTGAGCATTACCGAAAGCTCATTTTGCAATCGTATGGACAAATGCATTTGAGTAGCCTGATAAATTTGGAAAAGGCCAACCTTCTCTTTACCAATCAAAACCCTTCGGCTTCCAGCACATACTCAATTCTACGCAAAAGGCTTAATCTGACACAAGATGATGTCAACGAACAAGACCCTTCAGACATTGCTTACGTTCATTCTGTGTATGCACCCCTGTCCATTAGATTGATCCAGCAATGTGCCCGACCGGGATGGAAAGCAATTCGTGATATCTTAGATCTTCTGCCTGGGCCAAGTTTTGATGAGCACCAAAGTTCGCCCGATGCATCGACCAAGAATTCCGACGAGACTAAGAAAACGCTAGTCGTCTTCATTGGTGGCTGTACCTACGCTGAAATCTCCGCATTGCGTTTTTTATCACAGCAAGAAGATGCCACACATGAGTACATGGTTGCTACCACTTCTGTTATTAATGGCAATAGTCTGATCAAAGATTCCTTGCTGGCCGATGTTCAAGATCCGTTGGCCTTTTGAAAATTAGATTTTTCCTATATTTCCTTCTTTAGCTGTACACATACACACACGACCCAAGGTTCTCTTTGACGTTGTCCCTGAATGAATATATCGCTCATTAAATGAAAATGCAACCAGCGCTGTTTAGTGTTCTGTGGCAGCGTTATTGGTAGAAGAGCGTTCCGAGGCATTGTTGGTGGTTAATTTTTCGATCAATTCTTGCAGTGGTGCCAGCTCTTTTTTCTCAATAAGTTGAAATTCCTGGTGATAGAAATAGAAGAGATACGTAGAGCAAAAATTATTTTAAAAAAAAAACAATTGAGTTTGCTTACTTGAACAAAAAAGATGAAATGTTTAAATGACGTGTTCAGGTGAGCTTCTTCGCCCAGATTCACGACTTCTCTGAAAACGTAAAATCATAAGACTTTATATAGGGTGGCAATGTAGAGGGTTGTTGAAAAATAAATTACTTGAAATGTTGATGATAAATGTGGGCGTACACTCTAAACAATCTTTTCAAAATAGTTTTAACGCTGCTTTGAAAATGTGGTGGAAATTTGACACCGATCTTGCTAGGGAAGAGAGCCTCGTCATCTAGTTGATCCTGGACCCATGTCATTAAATAGTCAATATACTTAGGAGCAGAACATTTGATTGGCTTCTTAACTGTTTGACCATCAGCCCAATGGTATTCATACTTGGGTCCTGCAGACATGATTGGACATCTCTCTTCGGTGCAAAATTCAGTTATCGTTCCATATAACATGTTAATCTGGTTGAAAAAGTCGACGGTATTGACTGCAACCCATTCGTCTACATCTTCACCTTCAGGTAGCTGAACAGCCAATCTGAGGTTACCTAAAATGGACAAAAGGAGCAAAGTCACTTACTCAAGCTCGAAGTTGTTTTGACTAGTGTTTCTTACCTGATCCCAATGTTGCATTGGCATGCTTCATTAGATCATGCTGATGGGATCCTTCCGGGATGTTTTTCTTGGGCTTAAATGTCTTAGAGGAGCGACTGCCACTATAGATTAAATGAATTAGTTATTTTTCTTCGTATTTGACATTTGGTATCAAAAAGAACTTACAAATTGAAGGACGGCATAAAACTCATAGTAAATAATGATGTTCAAATTTTAGCTACTGAACATGCTCACAACAATAA
Organism: Oithona nana; assembly: GCA_900157175.1. Classification (NCBI taxonomy): domain Eukaryota; kingdom Metazoa; phylum Arthropoda; class Copepoda; order Cyclopoida; family Oithonidae; genus Oithona; species Oithona nana. Next base: position 358,559 of record LT727921.1, on the reverse strand, counting down.
TGCAGTCTGATGCAATTTAGTCTAAAAGAAGTTTGTATTATGTTCCGTTTGGTCTGAATTCTTCAATAAAAAAAAAATAACTTTTTTTTTCAACTTCTTCAAAGAAGGACTGTTGCTGTATTGTAAATTTTTGAAGAGGCTAAGAACTCCTAATGGACTGAATATTTCTAAGAAATGCCATTTTGGGTGATTTTTAGAGAATTTTTGTTTTTGTCCAGCTGCCACTTCTACCTGCTGAGTGCTGCTTGCTGAGAGCAGTCTGATACAGTGGATCGATCCCTCATTCCAACTTTGGCCTGTCAATTTCAAAATACCATGTGCGCGGTGTTTTGACGAAAAAATAAACAAAAATAAAGTCTGACCTTATTTTTGACAATGTCTTCTCGGCGAAGGAGTGCGCGAATTGCAGCATCGAGCATCCAAGAATCAACAACACCAGTAAAGATAGCAATTTTGCCATTGAAAAAGCAGCCTATTAGAGAAGAAAGGGTGGTTGTCGAAGATCAATTGAAACAAATCAAAGATGTAGTATCGATTCAGAAGCTTGAGGTCGAGGAAAAGTGTACTGTAGTTACAAACGTCGTCCCCAAACTTAGCCAAAAAAACGATTTGGAAGCCGAAATAGAATCTGTGATCCAAGAACCGATTGGCAAAAAATCAAACAATGAAAACCTTCCGCCAATCAGAGGGAGGAAGAAGTCTAACTGCTTTAAGACGGAGAGGGATAGATTCAAATCCGTTATCAAAAGCAAAGGATTAAAGACCAATTTGAAGCAGCGAATGAAAATTAAGGAAGATAAGCAACGTGTCAAGGCATATGAGCAATCTTTAAAGGATCGCGTGACGAAAGAAAAAGAGGAATTAAGAGCTCGCCAGGAGCAAAATAAAAAGAACCGAGAAGAGAATCAGAGAAAAAGTGAAGTTGTTCAACAGGTAAAATTTATTCGTTAGACTTATTATCTTGGTAAACTGTCATATAATTCTAAACTTTGACACAATTACAGATTAAAAATCCGGCCAAGTTGAAACGAATGAAAAAGAAGCAACTGAAAATGCTAGCAAAGCGTGACCTTGTTCAAGTGCAACGGTGAATCAAACCAATCCCTGGCGAATTTTCAGTTGTTGAAGGTGCCCACGATTCAAAGGATTCATTTGAAATATCACGATTTTCTCTTCTTCTTTCTTTACCTTCATTATTCCGTTAAACCTGAGCAAATGGTTAGAAGTCTTTTCCAAAGATTTTTTAAAGTCATCCTTCTTAGTCTTGTCATACTTATTGGGGTTGATGCCTATCCATGAAAGTAGTAGATCTGGGCTGACATAAAAACTTCGACTGTCAGTTCCATCACTAACGATTACCAGGAGTTCCCAGTTGAATTTCCCCTTTTCCTTGGGATGTCGACAAACTCTAAGCTTACTAGCCAAAGAAACAATTGTGCCTTTGATGGCATAAGATTCTTTTAGCCAAACGTTTTCGTCTTTTGGAACATATTTCAAGTAGGTAAATGGCCTTGGATTTTGTTCAACGTCTCTTCGTCGATTTTTTTCAACCTTTGGATTACTTTCTAGGGTAGGAGGCATTTCGACATTTTTGAAGAAATCGTCGTCATCGTCGGCAAAGGGTTCATTCTTGGTCGTTATGTTTCTTTCTGTTGTCGGAATAGGCCGTCTAGTGTCGCTGACTTGCTCTTCAGGAGCGAGGTGGCCAAGATCCCTTCCAACCCTTTCACTTAAAATCTTCTTTTCGTTATATTCATCATTTAGCTCTTCAACTTGCCCACCTAATATCTTGACATTTTTGCTCGTAAGTAACATTACCCCTTTTCTGCAGACAAGAGGACCATTAATCCCTATCTTCATACCCGGAGAAATGACTTTGAGCAGAGGGATAGGTTCGTGTTCCACGCCTGAAATGGTTTTAAACCCATCGGTAAGACTGAGAAGAAGACAACGACTAGGTTTGGGTTCCCATGAAGGCTGCGGATTTTGATTTTCCGCAGACACGACACTATTTTCCACGTCAACCTTCAATTTTGCCTGTAATTGACTAAGAGCCGATTGGCTTATGTCAATGCCGGATTGGACTTGTAGGTACACTGTGTCCCTTATGACTATTTTTTTGGCCACCAACCAAGGATTCTTTATCTGAACTTTTTGTTGAACGCCTTCGATAGAGATGTTGGTCTGAGAAGAGGATGGAAAAGGACATGAACCCAAAAATGTACTACATATTTGGACGCCGCGATATTTCATTTTACCTGCAACCATTGTTCCCGCAAATTTTTCCACAATTCCTTTTCATTTCTAGCCATATTTTGCTGCTGGCACCATTCTTGACATTCAGATTTCCATTCTTGCGAGAATCCGAAATTCCGTGTCTCAAGCATCAAATTTTGCATTTTAACCTTTTTTGGAGATTAGTCTTGACTCTTGTATGTTTCGAATATATTTTTGAATATTTTTTGGTTTTCGTGTTTTGAAAATCTTTCTAAAAGTACAAGTGTTACCAGACATTTTAAAAAACAAGTGGCATCTATCTAGTGGCATCCAGATACTTTGGGAATTGGTACTATACATAAGCAAAATGAATTGAATAGGTCGTCATCACGATTTTAAAAAAATGAAGTTGACAGTAACAAATCTGTGTATGAAATTCAATATATTATTTACACTTATTGCGGCAAAGGTGTTTTCACTTTCATAAAAGAGGCCGAAGGGGAAAAATACTTGGCATTAGCCTCGTCTACCCGTTTCTCGGCAGCCTGTGGGTTGACAATCTCAAGCCCTTGAAGTGGAGTAAAAGCAACACTGGAAGCAGTACCAGAGACATGCTTCTTAACAGTAGTGGCCCCTCCCCACGTAGCTTGTTCTTTCTGTAAGCTTCTTTTGAGAGTCTGAGACACTCTGACTTTTGTACGTTCGTCAATCTGTGCCATGCGGATTCCACCACCAATGCCAGATTTTCCTATGTTTCCACGGGTGTAGCCCAAATCATTTTGATACACATCTTCTTCCAGCTCCCCGAAATTCATACGATTAGCTTGTTTCCTCAATTCTGTCACAGCATACCTTTCTTTCATCTTGCGCACTCGTCTACCACCCCTTTTCTTCTTGGGTGCTTCCACTGGGGCGGGAAGAGCCCTGACGGCTTTCGATGGCGGAGGCTCTTGCATCTTTTCAATTTTTTTCTCAATTTCTTCCAAATACGTTTCTCCCATCAAACCAGACATGGCTTCGTGAAAACTGTCTACTCTTGCGGCCAAGGCGCATTTTGAAGCAACGATCCGAGCTGTTTTCCTTCGAAGATCAGGTGGAGTATTTTGAACTATGTCTGAATAGTAAATGAAGCCCGTGTGGGGGAGAGTCGAGTGCTGCGAGAAGCCAGAAAGTGTCTTTTTTTGTTGGCCCAACAAGGCAATGTTGTTTGAAGGCATCTTGGACAAAGCCGTCAGTCCTCCTGCTGCTCCCATCAGTTTAGCCGCAGTGGATGCTCCAACAATTCTTGATATGTTTGGTGCGATAAAGGCCATTCTGCTCTCTACGTAGGACAAAACTTCAATTTTTGAGGCGTTGAGAGAAACAGCAGTATTTGTTGCCTCCGCCACTAAATCAAGATGATCTTGGCTCAAGTAGGTTCCTTGAGTTGTTGAAGCAGTGACGGAGACAACCATGATGGTGGCTTGACTCAAAAACTGTTCTAAAACAGGATTGTTTTTAGCCTGCTCTAGATTATTCTTCAATTCTTTAGCAGTCAGAAGATAATCCAGAGGTTGGACAATCAAAGTTTCTAACTCCGGAAACCTTTGAGAATACTTTTCTTTAGCTAACTTGTGCAAATTGACAATTTCGTCGTCGATTTCCGCCGCCAAATTATTCGATTCCACAATAAGTAAGTATTCAGGATCCGCTTCAACGGGTCCTTGAAGCTCTTCTGCCTTCCTTGGTTTACCTTTGAAGAGCTTGATGTTTTCAAGAGTCCTTTTGAGTCGTTCTGAATGAAATAAATGGGCCACATCCTTCACTGATAAATTTGTTGAATCAGTAAGTGATTGCATCAACCTATGTTCAGCTTCTTCATTGTCCTCGTTTCCGGCTTCACTGAGCTGATTAACAGTCTCCTCTACTATCATCTCCTCGTCGTCTCCATCCTCTAAATCAGCCAGAAGTTCATCTGCTAATGACATGATTCGATTTCGCTAGTTTTTCTGAAAATATTGAAAAAACGTTTGTTTTCGCTTTTTGTTTGTTTTGACACCGAACATCTCCCAAAAGGAGTCAAAGTTTTAGTAAAAATTGCCAAATTCAATCTAAGCTAATTTTCTTGAGTTTCATACTTTTCATATGATAGTTGGTTTGTCTACAACTTTATAAGCTTTACAAACTTCCAAAAAGCTAATTTTCTTGAGTTTCATACTTTTCATATGATAGTTGTCTATACCTTTATAACCCGTCAGGGGTGCTTTAGCAACTATAATATAAGACCTAGCTCTCCGTTCTCTTTTTAGACATGGGTTTCTAGGTCTTAGTCAATTTTTGTTTTCATCTGTCAGGCAGACGCAAAATCTCAGAAATTGAAGTCTGGACTCTAGAATGATTAATGTAGTGAACTCTGGATGTAAAAGTTTAGTGTAATGGAAGATAAATTTGCTGCTGGAGAGATGGAATTACTCGCCCCTCTAGAAGAATTTCTTCGCAAAAAGTCTCAAGATTATGAAGTGCAACATTACCAGGCTCAAAAGTTTCTCAAAGTGACTCAATTTCTACCTCATGGTTTGAAATACTTACCCAACTTTCACTTGGTCTTTCAAGTCATGGACAATGAAAGCTTGTCTATGAGCATATTGACTTACCACGGAAGGACTTTGAGCACTTTTTTCTTCAAAGCAGAAGGATCAAGTGTTCCTTGTCAAGTTGACCAAGCACTTGAAGACTTGAGTAGTGAAAAGGCGCATTTATGTCAAGGTGTGGACAGAACCTGTATATCAGCTCCATCTTCAATTGATTGCTTAGTGGAGTATTTCAACGATGAAATCGTTGCGCGAAGTGCTAATTGTAGATTCCTGATTGGTACAGACGCAAGTATCTGCAAAGAATGCGAAAATCTCATTAGAGTCAAGAAAGAAATTGAAGTAGATCATCGCCAACAGTTTATAAGTCCAAAAGAAGAACAAGCAGCAGCATCTCAGGGCTCCATGAAAGATGAGTTGGATGGTGCAATGCAATTTGAAGGTCTGGATTATGAGCCTAAAGTTGACGTTATTTTAAAAGATGAGTATTGTGATGAGTATGAGGAAGGGGAGGAAGAGGACGAAGAATACGAGGATTGGATTGACCCTTATGAAGAAGAAGATTACGGCTACGAACCACCCGCATCCAAAAAGAAGAAACCTGGACCTAAGCCCAAGTCCAAGCCTCAATCAGGCTCAGACGGTCTTCCTAAGAAGCGAGGCCGTCCTAAACTGACAGTCGAAGAAAAAGAGGAAAGAGCCTTAATAAAAGCTTTGAGAGGGGACGTTAAAATCATTCCCGATGGTAGCATCAAATGTAAGATATGCTTGAAAGTAGCTGCCACCAAAAATGCATTGGGTCATCACATGAAAGTTCACAGGATGTACTTTGACACCAAAGGCAGTATGAGTTGTCCTTTGTGCAAAGAAACCATAGAAAAGTTGGACTTAACAACTCATTTTCAAGAAGTCCATTCCACTCCAGACAACCCACAAACCTGTTGTTTGTCCTGTCTAGAAGTCTTTCCCAACGACCCCAAAAATGAGGGTCATCTATTGAGAGAGCACATTAACAAAAGTCATCAGCAACAAAACGTTTGCGAAATTTGCGGCAAAGTCTTCAAAGGCATCAAAAGCTTAGAATGTCACGTCAAAGTCCAACACTTTCCGGATACCAAAGAATTCTTTTGTGATCGGTGCGGGAAAGGATTTTCTCATGAGATCCCACTACGGAAGCATGTCAAGTTTGCTTGTGCCATGGAGGAATGGAAGTGTGAATTCTGCTCCAAGATATTTACCTATCGGCAAAGACTTAGGTATCACTTGATGGTCCATTGTGAAGATAAACCATACGCTTGCAAGCTTTGTGGTTATAGGTAAGGAGTCAACACTCAAATTTTTATTCCAATTACTAAAGTCATATTTTTCATTTACCTTGCTTGTCTTTCTTGCAGATCGTACAAAGCAGACAACTTGTCAGTCCATGTTAAAAAGTCACATCATTTGAAAGGCATCAGAACGGATTTTTTCACACTCGAAGATGTTCTCCAAAGTCAAACTAAGTTCCTTGACAAGTATTTGGCTGGGGCTCGAATAAAATAATAATTATCACAACCTGTCATTACATTCTTATTTTCAATGTGGTTTTTTTTTTATGCTGGTTTTGTTACAGAGCATCATCATGTCTTCAGTCGAAGCACGAATCAATGCCTTGATAAAGGAGTATACTGTATTCGTGGTATCGAAGGGGTCCTGCCCGTTTTGTCGAACAGGTAAGTACGAACTGTTCTGTACTCAAAATCTTACAAGAATGATCAATTAGACTCTTTCTTATTTGATAGCTAAGAATGTACTCAACAAGTATGATATTCCACCAGAGAAAATGAAAGTGCTTGAAATTGATCGAGAGAGGGATTGTTCGAAAATTCAAGATTACATGCAGCAAATAACAGGGGGACGAACGGTATTGCAAAAAATGATTCGGAAAAGCCATTCACACAGTATTAAGTAAACTTGGATTCCATATATATTTGCAGGTTCCTCGAGTGTTCATAAAAGGCGAATGCATTGGTGGTGGAAATGAGACATCCTCTGCCCACAAATCAGGAGTTTTAGAGAGGAAACTTCGTGCAGCTGGAGCCATAGTTTAATCGTATATCTACATCACATGTACATGCATTTGATTACAATAGATTTTCATTTTGTCAGTTGCATTCTCTGTGCAAAAAAAGTAAAAAAAAAATATGACATTTTCTCAATCCTTGGAATTTTATATGGCGTGACTGACGAGGCGTGATGGCAAATGATTGTAAAGTAGAATTTGTGTGCTTGCTCCCAACAAGAATGAAGGACAAAGTCATCACATCATGATCATCTCTACGTCTTTTCTAAAAATATGTAGGGTGGGTAAAAAAGTGACAAGATTTGCAAAAACGTAGATGCATCATCTAATCTGAAGGTCATAAAGTAATAAATTACTTATGCAGCCCAAATATCATTTCCATGTTCGTCTCTACTCTTCAATACGAATAAGGTATGTACTCTGTACAAAATCATCATCATCTCCTTTCAATGCATACCTGGGAAAATTCCACGCAGCCAAACACAACGATCCTATACTAGTTGTTGTTGTGTGTGTGTAGGTATGCTATTATAGAAACAGTAGTAGTAAAGTTTTGGCTATGAGCCATGCATGCATGCTTCTTACGTTTTTGGCCTGGATTCTCAAATGATTGGATATCTCCAAAAGGAATCGAATTGCCATTCATTCTTCTTCAATGAAGGAGAATGATCATCATTCATCATGAGGTCATCATACCTACAACCAGCCAACCAAACAGACGATAACAAAATTCAATCATAGTAAATATGAGTGAATTATGAGTCTTGCTGCTGCGAAAAAAAAATTAAAATTCATCCGTTATACAATAATACATCCGATGAAAAAATTACTCTGCAAGCCTCTCCTTCTGGTCTAACTGTGCGCGAAGATTTTCCCAAGTCCAGAAGCAGCAGCAAGGGACGACGCGCCGCGCAACAGTTCATTCTACTGCTCGACGATTGCTACACGAGAGACTGAAGTCGGCGCGCTTTTCACAGGTGAAAGTGCTATTAGTGCTATGAACAGTTGAGTGGTGGACTTCTTTGTGTATAAATGGCCTCTTCCAAGTTGGCCAGACGGAGGCAAGGCTCCAGCTTGCCTAAAGAGAGCCCTATGGATCAAGCCATCCATTCAGACCCTTCTGGACTCATCAAAGACAAATTCAATCATGTGCTAATGCGAACATTTAAATTAGAGGACTTGGAAATGATCAAAACCATAGGTACTGGAACATTTGCTCGTGTCTTCCTATGTAGGCCAAGGGCTCATCTAAACCGATCCAATACGGACTACTATGCTTTAAAGGTGAGGATTTAAGGTTTCATTTGGGGCCTTTTTTTAATGGTTTGCTTTTAGGTTCTGGCCATGCATGATGTAATACGTCTAAAACAAGTGGATCACGTGAAGAATGAAAAGTCCATATTAAGTGAAATCAGGCATCCTTTCATTGTGGATTTACTGTGGTTTCACAAAGACAAAAGTCTCCTTTACATGCTCTTTCCCTATGTTTGTGGTGGTGAACTCTTTTCTTACTTACGGAGTGCTGGACGTTTTAATAGGTAATTATACTTTTAAAAAGTAAGAAAGAAATTAATTTTGAACAATTCTTTTCTCCTCTTTTCAGTCATACGTCCATGTTCTATAGTTCTGAGATAGTATCTGCTTTAGATTATTTACATTCGCTGTCCATTGTGTATAGAGATTTAAAGCCTGAAAATCTACTTTTGGACCGAGATGGCCATATCAAGATCACAGACTTTGGCTTCGCCAAAAAAGTATCCGATCGTACTTGGACGCTATGTGGTACTCCGGAGTATCTAGCTCCTGAAATAATTCAGGTATGCTGCATGATGATGAGTAATTTGATCACTTGAGTTGTCACTTGTTTATTTTTTTGGACTCCAATTTCACCCTTGAATTGCATTTACAGAGCAAAGGACACAATAAAGCTGTCGATTGGTGGGCCTTAGGAATCCTTATTTTTGAGATGCTTGCCGGATATCCTCCCTTTTTCGATGACAATCCATTTGGCATTTATGAGAAGATTTTAAGCGGCAAAATTGATTGGCCACGACAAGTAGAGCCGCTAGCCAAAGATTTGATCAAAAAGCTCTTGGTACAAGACCGAACCAAAAGATTAGGGAACATGAAAAATGGAGCTGAAGATGTCAAAAGACATCGCTATTTCAAAAATATTGACTGGGAAGATGTGTTCTATAAGAAAACCAAACCTCCTATCGTGCCTAACGTAAGTTACGATGGTGATCCGCGTAATTACGACGACTATCCAGAAACAGACTTTAAAAAAGTCCCACCTGTCACCGAAAGAGAACAGAGATTGTTTGATGATTTCTGAAACAAAATACCTATGTATTCTTGTACAAACAACACTAGGGCAAATACATAAATTGTTAGTTGATTTGGTCGAACTTGTACCTTGAAAATAATTTCACAACTGTTTTGTCGTGACCGCAAACTAATAATTTCACCAAATGCAATCCACCTACCTACCTACTCCACCTCCACATAGATATACATCTGCCGCATCTGCCACATTTATGACTTGAATTTCAAGGATCACTAACGTGGCTTGTGGGCCGATGCACCACTTAAATTCCTTGTACACTGGCTTCTGAATGGATTTCATCGAATTGAAATGGAGCATAGGTATTATATGGGTGCGAATAGAACACTTTTTGAAAATTTCGCGAAAAACACATGGTACAAATAAATTGATACTTTGGTGACTTTTATTCAAAACTGAACTCTTCCCAATTGAGAATACGCTTTTCCGCCAATTCGCCGAAAATTTTCTTAATTTGTTCAAGTGACCTTTCACCATGGACCTTATTATCCCTTGTGCGAACATTAACGGTTCCGTTCGCCTGTTCTTTCTCGCCAACCACTGAAATTTTAACAAAGAAATAACCGTCAGTTGAATAAAACAGCAATTCTGTTGGTACTTACCAAATATAAAATTAAACTGGGCTATTTGAGCATTGCGAACTTTCTTATTCATTGTCTCCGTGTTGTCCACATTAGCTTCACACATAAATCCTGCCTCCTTCAACTGCTTTTGAACAGTCTGAGCGTACTCATTGAATGGAGCTGCGACTGGCACAACCATGGCTTGTCTAGGACTTAACCAGAAGGGCCACTTGCCTCCAAAGGATTCCAAGAGCACCGCAACCATTCTCTCTACAGATCCAAGGATAGCGCGATGAATGATGACGGGATGTTTCTTTTCACCCTTCTCATCAATGTAGCTGAGGTTGAAACGAATGGGTAACTGGAAATCCAGCTGGATGGTGGCGCATTGATGTTGCCTCCGCAAAGCATCCATTAGGGTGATGTCAATCTTAGGTCCGTAGAAAGCACCGTCGCCAGGGTTGAGTTTCCAAGGCAGTCCGGATTCGTCTAAAGAATCTGATATCATCTTTTCAGCTTGGTTCCACACTTCAACATCACCAAGAAATGATTCAGGACGAGTGGACAACTTCAATTGGTATGAAAATCCAAAGGTGGAATAGATGTGCTGCAAAAAGTCCAGGGCTCCTCTCATTTCATCTTTGATCTGTTCAGGCATACAAAAAATGTGAGCATCGTCTTGTTGGAAGCGACGTACACGAGTCAGTCCAGTTAGAGCGCCAGAGAGCTCGTTCCTGTGCAGAACACCAAAGTCGGCCATGCGTAAAGGTAAATCCCTCCATGATCGTATTCCGTGATCAAAAATCAAACAGTGACCCGGGCAATTCATGGGCTTTAAACCAAACTGCTCTTTTTCCACATCTATCTTGAACATATTTTCGGCATAGTGATCCCAATGACCGGAAGTCTGCCAAAGCTTGGCGTTGTAAATGTTGGGAGAGATGACTTCTTGGAAACCACGTTTCCAATATTCCTCCCGAATGAACTGCACAAGTTTATTGTAAATCAAGGCTCCCTTTGGTTGAAAAAAGCAGGATCCGGGACTAAGTTCGTGAAAGAAGAAGAGGTCTTGTTCTCTTCCCAATTTTCGGTGGTCTCTTTTGGCCGCTTCTTCTTGAAACTGTCTCCATTCTTTGAGCTGCTTATTGTCGGGAAAAGAAATGCCGTAAATTCTCTGCAAGGTTTCGGCATCAGCTTTGCCTTCCCAATAAGTAGAGGAGTTCTTGGTAATCTCCATAGCCTTAACTTTGCCCGTGTGTCTTACGTGCGGGCCGCGACAGAGATCAATCAATGATCCGCATTTGTAAACAGTGGTCGTTTCCGTCTTCACCCTTTCGTTAAGAATTCGAAGCTTAAACTGATTATACTTGAACATTTCCAACAGATCACTTTTCTTCATCTCTAGGCGTTCAAACGGTTGCTTCTCCTTGGAAATCTTCTTGACAATGCTATCTAGCACTTTAAAATCACTGTCAGATACCTGGAGCAAAAAAAAAAGAGAGAGTGAGAGAAATGTTACCAGCTTTGGATCAAATGTTTCGTTGCACTTCTACCTTGTCTTATAGGTAGGTAAGTAAGATTCATTCTTGCGTTTTTCTTGCGATTTGAATAACTCTTGATAATTCTTAGTCTTTGTCTGTGATTCTTCTTGATAGCATTGATTCTAGAATTCTTACCCGGTATTCATCGCTGAACATGTCGTAGTAGAACCCACTTTCAATGGGCGGACCATAACAGAGATGACCTCCATAGACTTTTTCCATAGCCTCTCCCAGTACGTGAGCAGAGGAGTGCCAAAATACAGCCTGGCCTTCATCATCGTCAAATTTGATTAGAGATAAGGAACACGAGCCTTCAAGAGGACGGTCAAGATCCCATAGCTCACCATTGACTTTGGAGACGACAGAATTATCAGCTAGTCCCTTACTGATACCAGCTGCTACTTCATAGGGAGTTGTACTCCAGGATTCACCACTGACTTCTTTGCCATCAGGTAAAGTAATCGTAATTGGTTCTCGCTTTTGAGCAGCAAGCCATTCATCACGCTCGGCTTTACAACGAACCCATAGTGCTTCACGTTCGGCCAAGAAATTCGGTGGAGGGACTAGTTCTTTGACTGCCGGACGGGCTGCCTTTGTCTCATCCTTTTGCTGCTGTTTCTTCTTTTTGTCTATGAATTTCTGCTTCGACTGCAAAGGTAAATGGAAAGATTGTAATTTGTAGGAGATGAATATATTGAAATTGTGTAACAAAATGATTAGCAACACGCAACAAAATGGGGTTTTGGCACATGCAAAACTCAAACTATTGGATGTCTTGTAATCCGAAAACATTTTTAAAAAGGCAAATAAACAAAGACAAGAAAGGGTGCAGCAGAGCTAAAGTTTTTTCGTTCTACCTCATTTTCAACTTGCGGTGGGGTTGGAACCTTAATTAGAACGCTTGCAGTTGGTAGATCTGGCCTACTGAGGCTTTTTACGTGCTTATACCACCTCAGGACGTTGACATATTGTGCATCAGGCTCTTTGGCAAGAGCCTTGAAGACAACAACGTCATTTTGAGTTGGTTCATAGTCACTTATGTAGCTCTTCTCGGCTAAGAATTTTTCTAGGAAATCTAAGCCCTCTTTGTTGTTTAAAAGAGGAAGTTCCATCTTAATACGAGACCTGAAACGAGTATTTCAACAATTGAATCAAGAGTTGCTAAAATTGCATCACATTGCATCATATGGCATGGGGCTCTGCTGCACCCTATCTCAACATGTGCTAACAAGGGAGCAAGGCTGCTGAGAGGGAACGAACCGAGGCCATGTGACGCCAGGTGAGTCCATGAGAAGAATGCGATAGGAAACTCGATGTTTGAATGAGACTTTTCAGCCAATGCACGTGGCGCCGGCATATCATCGTGACTTAAGAGGGCTTAGGACACTTCGATTGGTAAAAGAGAAAAAGATGCTCACGTCAGTATCCTTAGACAAAGCAAGATTTTCAATAGCTGTAGTGGTGGCGTCGACGGCAGGATCCTTAGACATTGCCAAAAATTACACCTAGTTTCCGCACTGTCTAGTATCTATTCTGGGCTTTCAATAAATCAATCTTTTCTGTTTCTCTTCTCCACTGCTTTTCAGTATTCTGTATTTAGAACGGTCCGGATATGAGCTGGAAGTCGACACGTCTTAAATCTTGCTGGCTTTTCTGCAACTTTGGATATGTTTTCACTGTTATAGATTCAGATAAACTCGTAATGAAAATTGATTTTTTTTTACAGAGTAACCCATACTGTTCGATTAATTTTTGTTGCTCCTCAAAAACGGAAGGTTGAATCAAAAATGGAACTTGAGCCTTCTTTTTTGTTTACGATTCTCGAACGGAAAAATGTCGGTAAGTTTTATTTGCGGGTCACCAAACCTTTTATAAAATCGAAATTGATTGGAATTCCCGTACGCTAAGCACCTAAAGCAGTTATGAGAGGGATCCGCGGGATCTGGCAATTTTTCACACCGCCTTTATTCTATTTAGACGATATGATTCTATTCTATTCTATTCGCGATTTATCATCCTTGGTTACATTTGACATAGGACAGTAATTTTAGTTTGTTACAGGTTTGATTCAGTCGATAAAATACAATTTGTGGATTTACATAAAAGATTTTGTATACAAAATTATTATCGAATATCGGCATACAGAGTTCTTGAATCCGGTAATGAGATCTTCGCCCATCTTTAAATCCGGACCAATTCAGGAGGCAAGGTATCACTGGTTAGAGGGAGAAAAAACCTCTGTCGTTCTCGAGAGTAAAAAAGCCGCCAACTCTCTACAGTCTACTCTGGTAGAAATCAGTAATCACCCCTTCTACTATCTCATAAAGCTGTACTACTATGGTCCAAGAAAGGAGTGAAAAATGGTGCTGTAGTATATCCAACACGAGCTCGCTTAACCACAGCGTACGGCCCCCTTCTCAGAGTCTCGCGGAGGACGCCCCTCCTTACGTATGATTTTGGTCAGTGAAAAGTTTGTGAAAAGATAACAAGTTGAATTAATTTAGTGAAAAATCGGATGTCCAATCGACGTCATCAGGTATGGAACCATGAAATTTTAATTGAAGTTTTGGAACATGAAGACCACCAATAATTCCCGGTTGTTCCATTCCCATTGCCCCCATTGGTGATCATTGATGCGTTTGGTCAATGAGGAAAATAACGAAGTCGAAGGCGAATACGTTAACACCAATATGAATCGTAGTAAATCAGCCGAATTCAAAAAGAATTGGAACGAGAACACCGAAGAATCAGAAATCATTTACTCCCTACAAATAATTGTTTTAAAAGACAAATCTCTCTGGGTACATATTTCTTTTTCAAGGTGGAAATCCTCCACACTGAGGACATGAACCGTCACTATACGTTGTAGCAGAGCCCATGCTAATCAGATTACATGTAATACAATGGCTACTGCTGTGATCATCAATAGTGTTGGTGGACGACGTCATCTGCAATTAGGAGAGCTTTGATTACGCCACCACAAAGCTCAAATTAGGGTAAGTTCTATCTAGGTATATTTACCAAAGCAGGTTGAAAAGTTTGGGTTGTTGCCTGAAGTAAAGCCAATTGTATGTTCAAATGCTTGGGAGGGTTGTCGACGTCGAACGGTTCCCCTGGTTGTCCAATTTTCTTGAGGCATCGACAAAATCTTATTAAGACCAATACAATCACTAATCCGAGCAATCCGAGCAAGACACCAATGGCTGTATTTGATTCCACTGTTCCCATGGTGGTGAGTTTGCCGATGGCTACTGCCTTGCACAGCTCATCCGCTCTGTTCTTTGACTTCTGAAGCGTCCAGACTCACAAAACATCTTGAGAGAACTGTGGCTGCGGTGGTAGCAAAGCAACTCGGCGAAAAAGGACAAGTCAACAGAGTAAACGAAGGAGCGGAGTAGACGAAGGAGAGCACGAGCAGAAAGAGAGGAAAATAAATCCAAGTTGTAGTGGCCTAGTCTGATGGTGATGGAATGCTTCAAAGCCATTCATGTCGGCTGTTGTGATGTATGTCTTTCTTTCTATTTGTAGACTTCCAAATGACTTCACTCCTTTGTCAATAGACTCTTCTCAAGAGTAAAGGAGCGGAGAAGAAAGTGAAATATGTAAAACACAAACGAATAGCCAGAAAAGCGGAAAGAGTCTTTCGTCCCGATGGCTTTGAAATGCATTTTTTTCCAACATGCAATATCATTTTTATACTTGGCATTGAAGGAGATGTCAATGTTGTATCCTGCTACTGTAAGAGGAGTGCAGGACTGCTGCAAGTTATGCCTGAATATCACAGACTGACAATTGACATAAATAGGTATATGACTACATATATGTACATATTAGACCTGAAAAGGGAAACCTTTTGATCTTTACGGCCTTTGATGTCCGTGGATGCCGCCATCTTTTACTTTTGCACCAGCTAAGAAGGAAGGTAATGTTGAAACGGTAAAAGAAGTCACAAATTGGCTTCTCTTCTCTGTTCAGAAGAGAAGGTAATTCAATTACATGCTCTTCATAGCTGTCCATTTTCTTGGTCTCCTACTGCTATTGATTTTAAAAAGGCTCAAAAAGAGAAGGAGGCACGAAGGTTTGCTACTTCTGCGGCCTGAAGAAAGCGCGATAAAAGCAAATGTGACGACTACTGTTGTTGACTCTTCTTTTAGAATTCAAATAGGTAGGATGGGTAGGACTGGGAAGTGGGAAGGCAAAGGCACGTGACTGCTGCTCTTGACGTTGGGCCCTTTAAAACCCGTACTAGGCAACGTGGTGGTGAAAAAAATGTTGAGTTTGCATACTACTTAGAGTTAGAAATTTTTGATGATGGGTCACATTTGAGGATGATGCTTTTTAAAAGCTTCAGATTTCTATATTTCAAGGTTACCTTGGTGACCTTTACATTTTTTTACCTGTAAGTTTGATACCTCTGCACATTTACCATCTCTTTGTAGCTTCTGTGACTGGATTCCTTGCTTATAGGGTGGTTGCTATTATAAAAAAGTTCGCCGTTATTAACGGCCCGTTAAAGCCCATCATTTAACCATCGCTGTAGGTAGGGGGTCTATCCTAAGGTCACTTATCAATTTTCAGCCAAATCGGACGACCCGTGTTTGCCCGCCTGGCCTTTGAAGTTTCGGCCTCTACTGGAGGTCGAAACTTCAAAGGCCAGGCGGGCAAAGGCGGGTCGTCCGATTTGGCCGAAAATTGGTATGTGACCTTAGGACAGACCCCTACAGCGATGGTTAAATGATGGGCTTTAACGGAGAACTTTTTTATGATGCATATGTAAGTAGAGCCTTTTTTTACTTCAATGAGATAACATTGATAAGCCTAGAAGGCTTTACTGCATACTTGATGGAGTTAGGAGAATGTGAGAAACGTCTCTTTCCATCATCGGAAATGAAAAATCCCGAAGATTTTTTTCCATCTCAGGGAGAAGTGTCCCCAAGGGCCGGGCTTTCTTCCCGAGGGTTGGCTTTACTCCCGAGCTTGCAATGGCTGTAATAGAAACCCAAGGGAGCAAAACCCCGCCCAAGGGAACACAGATAGAAAAAAATCTTCGGGATTTTTCATTTCTGATGTTGGATGGGACTCTCTTGTGTTCTATACCGAGTTCCTTCAAAGTTTGAGTGTTTTAAGCTGGCCTCTACAGCCTCGAAAATCATTTTGTGAATTTTTGACATGCAGCTGAAAATTTTTCAAAAGCAGGAAACTTAAAAACATGATTAAGTAGGGATGGAACATGGAATTTTCCTCCCTAATTTGGAGGTAATGAGGGGAAAAATATAATGAGGGATATTTTTTTCCCTCCTTTGGCATAATTTGTCACAGAAAATGTCAAATGTCAGAAAAATCACATTTTGGGGGATTTTTTTCGAGGGGACGAAAAAAACGCGAATACGAGGAAGGAATTTGGTATAGAAGGAAAGAAAGGGCTTATAACAAAGTGATGTGGATGCCAGCTTCTTGAGTTCATTATCTTTGTCGGCTGACTAAAGCAGCGCGGGCCGGTGGCCTCCTAATGAATGCATTATAAAATGACTCCAATTGAAGAGTGTGAAAGAGTGTGCCAGAACACAAAATCGAATTGGAGAAAAAATCCTTCAATAGATCAAACCCCATGTTGGACATGCTGGTAATGAAGCCACAGACCAAAATGCAAAAAAGGGATCTGAAGTAATGGCTGTCGGTCCGGAACCATTTCTCCCAGTACCATAATCACATATTGGTACCCTAATCAGCAGGAAAGCCTACATCAAGTGTTCAAATACCTAGGTGGAAAAACATCGAATCCTGTATATAAACCAAGCTTTGGTTTGAAACAATCTCAACTTTTAAATCCAAAGCTTCAAAAGAAAAGGAAGCAGAATTGAGGTTGGCAGGCTAGTCCAATTCGTTATTGGTCACTGTTATAAAGAAGGCAACATTTTTATTAGCCAAGACACAAACCCAACTTTTACGATCTGGAAACTTCTTTTGTCACCGAGTGCCCAAGTTTCAAAAGTGCACGTGAAATTAACAATTTTCATGGCCATATCTTACACTCCTTTGTGTGGATCCCTCAGCTTCTCGAGGATGTGGAGTATGCTGGAGGGCCACGAGTAAGATAAAAATGTTGACCTGCATTCTTTTGCATTGCTATGTTTGGAACATTTTTAAAATGGAAAATCTCTAGGAATTCTTTCTCAATATTATTCAAGGATTGATATTGACAAAGAATTCCTCCATATTTGGGTTGTTAGAAGACGAAGACACTAATCTGGACCAGAACAGCCTCTACTCCTCTTCTGTAAAATCTCTTGAACCATACAAATTTTCGCGCAAATTTATGACACATTCAAAACTGTGATTGGCGAATAAACCCAAAGTTTATTTAGCTAAGGCTGCGCTGTTTACATAGCACCCTCACTCCTGTCCATTTGGAGCTTTTGCCTCTTCATCTTCTTCTTAGACACCTTCTTCTTTTCGGGCTCATTGGCGGCAGTCTTGGAAAAAGCTTGTTCCTTTTCAACCAAAACGACCTCAATGTGGCAGGGAGAAGACATGTAAGGGTTAATTCTACCGTGAGCCCTGTAGGTCCTCCTTCGCATCTTGGGCGCCCTGTTGACCTGAATATGATCGACGACCAAGTGATCAGCGTCCAATCCTTTGTATTCAGCGTTGGACTCTGCATTCTTCAACAAATGGAGAAGAAATTCGGCCGACTTGGTAGGCCAGCGACCTTGACAGGTGCCATGAACCTTAGCTTGAGCATGACGACCAACTCCTCCCATGTAACGGGTGAAAGGAATGATTTCCTTCTGGCTCATCACGTTCTTCAAGTAGGTGGTGGCTCTGTGAAGAGGCATCTTCTTGATAGCCTGGGCGGCCTCACGGGTGTTCTAAAAACCAAGGATGAACATTATAGGAGGTTTGCGGTTAGATATTGGGCATCGTCGCCGCCTTTAAACTCCTCACAACAATCCCCTTCTTTTTTGCTTTTTTCGATCAAAAAACATGGAATGTCAGTGAGGCACCGAAAATTTTTAATTGATGAATATTTACCTTAAAGTGAACACGAAGGTTGGAGCCTTTGGCTTTCGCCGCTTTCGTAGCATTGTCGGGTTCAGAAGCGTAACGACCCATGTCTAGAATACAAAGATTACTTGTATATTTTGCGATTTGGATCGAGAGAAAATTTCCAGACTGACTTACCTGCTATGGATTATTAAGGGAAAAGGAAGTAAGTAACAGCTGAATTGCTGAACTAATAATAAAGAATGATCAAAACTAAGTCTATCTGAAGTTTGCTATTTTGAATTGAAATTCTCGTTTTATTGAATACAAAACCTTTTTGCCAACACAAAGTAACATTTTTTAGTATCTTAAACTTTGAATTTTTTTCCCTTCAATCATACTTACTTTAAAAAAAAGAGCACATATAACATTATTCGTAAATAACTTAAAAGACCTTAGATTTCATATTTCAACTCGCATATGTTTTTATTTTGAATTTACGTAATTTTCTATTTTTCGATAAATTTCTGAAATCTAATTTCTGCAGCAAAAGTTAAAAAAAAGCATGCCAGAAGGACCTGAATTACGTTTGGCAGGGATATTTATCAACAAAGTAGCGGCCAAACATTTATTTACTGGAAAAGTTATTAAATCTGACTTGGCTACAAAGCTACCTGAAGTTCCATTTGAAGCAGAAAATTACAAATTGCATGCCGAATCCAGAGGAAAAGAGTTGAAAGTGTATTTACAGCCCGTATCATTGATACAAAAGGATGCCAAGAAGAACTCCGCTAAATCGTCACTTCAGCACGAAATCAAGCATTTATTGTTTCGTTTTGGTATGTCTGGATGCTTCAAATTGACTTCCATAGATGAGATACCTAAACACGCTCACTTGCGATTTTTTACCAAAACCGAAGATAAAGTATTGTGCTTTGTTGACTACAGAAGATTTGGACGCTGGACCATCAATGGTGAGTATTTTTTCCCCGTCATTCCTTAGTATTGTCAATCATTTGTCACAGAAAAAAGTCACGTTGTAAAATTACCAATTTAAAATCTTACCATTGTATGTCGTATGTGTAGGTGAATGGGGAGAAGATCGTGGCCCTGATCCAATAGATGAGTACACCGAATTTCGCCAAAATGTCTTGGACAATTTGGACAATGCAGCCTTCAATAAGTCAATTTGTGAAACTTTATTAAATCAAAAGTTTTTCAACGGAATTGGAAATTATCTACGGGCTGAGATCCTGTATCGATTGCAAATCCCACCATTCACTTTATCTAGATCAGTATTACAACCTTTGCGAGAGATGAATCCAAGCGTCAAGACTGAAAATCCTGACATTTTAGACCTGTGCCATTTGGTACCCAAAGAAGTGCTTAATCTAGGCGGGGGCAAGGGCTATGATGTTGACCACGATCCGGAAGAAGAACATTCCTTTAATGATTGGCTTCAATGTTATTACCAAGATGGTATGAACAATTTAGTGGATCATAATGGACGGACGATTTGGTTCCAAGGTCCAGCGGGTCCAATGAAGCCAAGTAATGCCAAAGCAAGAGGTAAACGAACTAAAAATTCCAAAAAAACGGAAAGCGCCAATAATGATGATCATGATTATGATTCTCCTAAAAAGAAGGTCAAAAAAGAAAATGTCAAACAGGAATCGAAAAAAGATAAATCCCCCAAAAAGAAGGTCAAGAAAGAAAATGTCAAACAGGAATCGAAAGAAGATGAGTCCCCCAAAAAGAAGGTCAAGAAAGAAAAAGTCAAACAGGAACCG
Source organism: Oithona nana (assembly GCA_900157175.1). Taxonomy (NCBI): domain Eukaryota; kingdom Metazoa; phylum Arthropoda; class Copepoda; order Cyclopoida; family Oithonidae; genus Oithona; species Oithona nana. The sequence goes on along the minus strand of LT727921.1, from coordinate 338,488 downwards.
AAAGAAGAATCTTTTAATGAAGATGTTAAACCTCCCAGAAGGTCCTCAAGAAATAGATCTCAATAAAGAAAAGTATTGATCTGAACACTTATTTATTTGGTTTTTTTTTATCTTTTTTTGTTGTATCATTGTAACAGGTTTGTTTTTGTCATTCACACACATATTTTTTTTATCTCTCTTTGTAATTACAACCCTTTCATTAGGCAGATATTTTCATTCATTCTATATGCAGCAATAACAGTCAAAACCATTTTTTTTAAAGGCTAGTGTTTGGGGGAACATTCATTCACTCATACTTATAGTAGTAAATATACTTACTGCTTTTTTGGGTGTTTGTGGTTATGTCTGGCTAAAACGAGATTTTAAAAATGTCAAGAGTTTTTTTTTTTGAGAGCGCATCAGCAGCAGATGGGCAATGGGGGAGCGGGCATTATCCCGACTTTAACAATCATTGTTTTCAAAGTTATGTAGGGGGGCAAAAATTTGTTTGTTATTTGTAACTATTTTTTGTACATCCATTTTGATAACATATCATCAGCAGTCATTATAGTAATAGCAGTAGTAGCAGTAGTAGTAATAATTTTTTCTTTCATTTTTCTCTTCAATAAATGTCCTGTGCGAATTGATTGATATCTTCGAGTGTCATTGTGATCGTTTCTGTTAAGTTGTCACTGTTGCTAATGGTCATCATTGACGAGGATGACGAAGAACCCAATGAAATGTTGGAGTTGACGAAGGGGTCTAAAGGCTCACTTTTGGTAGGTGACTCCACAAGTGAACCGGCAACACTACTCTGATCAGAGGTGGATTGGAAAGAGGAGATGGAGGAGCTGGTGTCTTCGACAATATAGGCAGCAGCATGTGCTCCATTGCCTCCATTTGTACTTTCAGGTGTTGTAGTTGCCACCGAGGCAGCGCTCTTTAGGACGCCATGAATGTTTTTTAGATGTTTGGTACGGTCACCTATAAGTTAAAAGTTTAAATATTACTGACAATAATTTTTCTTCTTTCTCAAATGCATTGCATTACCTTTGTATCTAAAAGCGTTGCCACAAATATGGCAAATGAAGGGTTTGGCACCAGTGTGTTTTCGATAATGGTCATCCAGCTTTGACTGAGATTCGAAGCACTTGGTGCAAACATCACAGACGAATTTGCAATTGCTTGAATGCAACTTGGCATGTCGTTTCAAAAAAGTCACCTTTTCAAAACTCTTGTTGCAGCCTTTGAAATCACAGACAAAGGTCTTGCTGGCATTGGAATTAGCAATAATCCCAGCATGGGTTCCAGCTTTACTGTGAATTGATGACGGAGATGATGACGTTAAGGTCTGCACCAGGGATGTGGAAGAAGCAGGCTTGATGATGGAGACTTGTTGATTCCCACTATTAGTCCGGATGATGTTTCCACCAGAGCCGCTAGTAGCGATGATGGTGGTACCGGTTTTCCGGGCGTTGACCAGACCTTGAACGAAGGCCGCATTGGCGCTCAAAACGGAGCTAGCAGATCCTCGCGTTTCCAGGTCGGCCATAGTTGTCTGTTTGCCCTTGTTTCCATGTTTGGCATCTTCTTGGAGCGGCAGAGGCTGTGCACAAGCAAAGACCTGACTGATAGAGATGGCCAAGGGCTTGTTCTTGAAAGACGAAGATGAGGTTGAAGCATTGACGGGAGCCAAGTTGACAATATGAGTGGTGGTTTTGTTGCTCTTCATGCTGGTCGGCACGACAAAGGCTTGCTGATCCGAGGTTTTGGGGCGCCCTTGGGTGAGAACCTCGTGCAGTTTTGAGCTGACAATTGTAGCTGCAGCAACGTTTGAGGAGGTCTTCGGTGGAGGCATTGGAGGTGGTGGCGGGGGTGGTAATGATGGTTGCCCGCCACTGCAACCTCCTCCAGGTGAAATAGAGGAGAGAAGCATGGGTGAATCTGTGTCCTCTGTCAACAGATCTAGGATATTGTCATCCAATGATGGGTCAATGCCCGTGTCTGTTGCTGCAGTGTCTGCGGATGACATGTCTTTGGAGAAACCGATCAAATCTTCTTGTTGTACCGGATGTCGAGGCAATAAAGGCAAGAACAACTTGTTGTCAGCTTGATCTGCGTTAGTATTTGCATTGGAGATGACAATGGCTTGAGCATTTGTAGTAGTCGAAGAAGAAGACGATGGTTTGGAAATACTTGTCTTGGCGATGCTTGTCATAGTCGTCGTATGATTTTGTTGCTGAAGATTGAGCAGTTCATCATCTTGTAGAGGAACAGGTGTAAGATCTTGTGAGTGTCCAGGATGGTATTTTTTGATATGCTTCGACAAGTCTCCTTTGTACCTGAACCTTTTCAAGCAAGTCTTGAGTAAACACCTGAATGGCTTTTCACCTGAAATAAGATGATCAAGTTGAAAAAGAAAACTGACACCTCTTTTTTACTGTTACTGTATTACCTGTATGCTTCCGCTTATGCGATTCCAGTTTGGACTGTGTGAAGAAGCCTTTGCTGCAGTGGTCACAAAACAGCTTAAAGTCTCCAGTATGTCTTCTCATGTGTGACAACAAATTCCGGCGATTGCCAAACCGTTTCTCACATTGAGTGCATGGAAATTCACCATCGTCAGATATGCTAGGAGTTCGACTACCAGTCAAACTTGTTCGTTGATCAAGACTGCTCATGGGTGTAGCATTGGCATTGCTAGCATCATTGATGATATCCAAGGCGTCTGTCCCGCTCAGAAAACTGGATGTTTCAATAGAAGTGTCAAAGCTGGTATGACTTCCATCTGTGGTCACCATAGGTTGTGTAGCGAAATTGGCCAGGTCGTCCAATGACAAGTGTATTGCACTGTCGCCAGAATCAATTAGGGATGATGTTTCAAACAAGTTCAAGGATTCGTCTAACATCAAATCTTGCTCTTCGTCGCTGTTGAACATCAAGACTGGATCTTGCTTCATCAGCAAAGGATGGGACGACGATGAGGAGGAGGAAGAAGTCCCCAACAAGTCTGAATGATGAGTACTGCTGCCACCAGCGCTCAAGTATCCCGAACTGGAAGATGGATGCGAAGATGTAGTACTACTAGAGCAACTTGAACTTCCGCTAGCAGTAGAACCAGTGTCTCGGGTATGCAGATCGGCTTGGATGATGGTGACAATTTGTTGCTTGCCATGTTCGTTTCGCATATGAATCTCGAGGCTGTTGGCGTCTCTGAAGCCTATTGAACATTGCTGGCAAGGATAGATGGTCAAAGAATCATGATGCACCAGAGACTGGTGTGTCAATAGAGCCTTTTGACCTGGAAAGACTTCAGGGCATTGGGCACATTGATACACCTGGGCATCTTGACTCTTGAGGATGTACAAGGTGGACGATCCGGATCCGGATCCAGAAGCAGTACTGGCTTCAATGTCATCCAGGATTAAGTCGTTCTCACCATCAAGTTGATCAATCTTGTCGTCATCATCAAGATCTAGAGAGCTTCGATTAGATCTTGACTCTGGATAACCGTCATTGTTGGATAAATCATGGATCAACTGAACAGGCTGGCGGTATTTGACAATGACAATGTTACGTTTCTTTGCCACTGCCGTAAACACATGCTTGATCAAGCAACTTTTCGTTGTCTTTAACCCTGAGGAGGATTCAAGAACATCTTCATCATTGTCACAGGAGTTGTCGTTCTCCGATGGCGAACTTGACATTTCTTGTTCAATGTTGCCATCCAACTGCGATTGCTTGACCGATGATGTTGAAGCTTTGTCACTAGCAGTAGTCATCCAAGGAGTGGTCGTCACCTTGGCCGGTTTGGTGTTTTCGTCGTCGGAATCAATGGCTTTCATGAGGTCCTTAAATTGCCCTTCGCCTAACCCGATACTGGAATCCATGATAAAGCTGGCAGCAGCTGTTGCAGTGGTACTACTGGACTGATGCTCAGGGGAAGATTCAGGCGAAAATGTCACTTGATCACCACCATTGCCACCTAAACCAGTAACCTGATGATCTGGATTGGATTGGATGCCTGGTGCATTTGTAATCAACCTTGATGAGGGGTAAGTCTTGTTGTTGTCGTTGTACTTGTCATTCCACCCTAGGTATCCGTTATTTCCAATCCCTTGCTCATTGTCACTTCGATTGCTGGGACTTTTAATCCGCAAAATAATCTTATCCTTGACTTGCTCTTCCATTTTCTCCAAATTCTTCTTCTTTTTGTGTTTTTTGACTTTTCTGATCATAAGAGGGCTTTCATCCGAACGCTCACTGCCGCCAACACCACCGCCTCCACTTCCACCTTTCAGCGAAAATTTGATTTTCAAAGGAGGAGGTTCGCCAGATGCAGGTTTTGAATTCAATTCTTGAAAGCCAGCCTTAAGCTTGATCTTAAGCGGATTTTGATCCACATGCTGGACGACATAGCGATCATTGTCTTTGACTTGGCTACTGGCGACTGGTGATTTCGGGATTTTAGACTGTTCTTCGATGACTTTTGAAGATGCAATTTCATCCTTCTTTGGCAGTTTCTCGTCAATTTCGTTAGGTATGTCGAAATCCTCGTCAGCCATTTCAGCCAACGACATTGGTTTTCTTTCACGTAATGCTCTTTTCTTGACCGGTGGCTCATCTGAAGTTTCATCATCGTCTTCCTCTCTTTCGTTGACTTCGATGGTCTCTTTCTTGACCCTGCCGCCCCGTTTCTTTATAGGTTTATCTTCATTGGCAGTATTAGAGGTCGCGACAACATGATGTTCTTTGGCCTCGCTAATGACTTCTTCCCTTTTGGTTTCACTCTCTTTAGCTTTTTCCGCGGCCGCCATTTCAGCTTCAATTTCAGCAATAATTGCCTTTTTGGGAGGCCGCCCACGGCCTCGTCTTTGAGGTTTCTCAATTTCGCTGGATTCCATGGCCTCGCTTGGCTTACTAACTGTGGGAAGATGAGCTTCGTTTGGAGCGGTACCAGGTACCTGTTCTTGTGATTCCTGATCAATCAAGCGTCTTTTTGCTGGAGGAGGCGGCGAAGTACTTGTTTCCTTCATAATGGAGGCAGCTTCCAAATCCTCTAAAATGGCCTTTTTGGGTGGTCGGCCTCGTTTTTTTGTCGGTTGTTTGGTGACATTAGACCCTTCGGATTTTTCGGTGTCCGCAATCTCGGCTAGATTTTTTATTTCACTTTCAGGTGCAAAGTCCATCAGGTTCTTTTTGGTGGTGAAGCTTTTCCGCATCAGCTTAAACTTGAATTGGGAGTCAGTGGATTTTTGTATCGTATGCACAGGTTTGTCATACATTCGACCCAGGACAATTCTTGTTCGTCCTTGATTATCATCATTCTTGTTGGTGAGGATGGTGAATTTCTTGGACTTTTTTCGCTTGTACATTTTCATTATTTTTGTGGCCTCCGGCGAATCCATGAGCGTGTGGTTGCGCAACCGACGTTGTTGTTCTTGGTATTGCAGCAAAGCTTCAACGTGATCAAGGATTTGAGTCACTTTCAAGCCAGTCCTGCCAAAGCGACCGCCATGTTCTTTGAAGAGTGTCTTGACAGTGTCTTCATTCTCTTCTTCTTCCTCTATCTCTGATTCATTCTCACCTTCCTTCTCCAATTTTTGTTGTTCAACTTTCTCAATTTTGTCCTTGTCACCCTTCAAAGTGGGAAGTTCTTTCTCGAGCAGCATTGGACCTTGGTCTTGAAGGACAGGTTCATTCAGCTCCTCTTTTTTCTCCATGTTTCTAGGTTGTTCAGATATTTGTTGTTTCTCGTCGCAATCTTTCTCCGGTAACTTGTCTCTCAATTTCTTGGCCAATTTGTCAATGCCTTTTTCCGGTGCTACCGCTGCCGCCACCGCAATGGGTGGCTGTGGCGGCGATGAGCCTTCTTTGGCCTTACGGCCCCTCTTAGGTTTGCTCTCATTTTCTGTAGCACTAGGAGCTTCCTTGATATCATCGTAGCTGCTCGTGCTCGATCGAGAATTACCTTCTGCAGCAATTTGCAAACCTTTGGGCAAGGCAGTCAAAGAAATTTCTACTGGTTTCAGCTTGATTTGAGGCTCTTTCATTGGCTTAACCGGTTTGTCATTGATCACTGGTCCAACAGCTGGAATGTCCGTTTGTGTATCTTCAGATTTTTTGTGCATGGTTGCACTTCTCCTTGTCGTGCGCATGGACTCATTATTGTCCAAGTCGTCATCATCATTGCATTCATCAGCCACCTTTACATCTTTTTGTTCGTCAAGAGTTTCCTTTGGTTGAGGGGGTGGCGGCGGCGGCGGCGGCGAAGGAGATGGAGGAGGCAGGATTTGCTTAGGAACTTTTGGTTTTCGACCACGTTTGGCTGGACTCTTTCTAACTTCTGAATCTTTCTTCTCCTTGAGTGATTCCTCCTTCTCTTCCTCCACTTTTTCGTCTTGAACCTCAGCTTTCTCCGTGATCTTTTCAACAGCTTCTGGAGCCTCCTCAGCCGATGCTTTGGGAGGAGATAATGGAGGTGGCGTGGGTGATTTTGTAGGCGTAGAAATTGTTGATGGTCCATAATTTTTAGGCTTCTCGGCTATAGTCTCATGTGAAGAAGTTCTCATGAGTCTCAGCTCATCTTCGTCATCAATGTTGTCTTTAGACTTGATTTCAACTGCCACTTGTCCTTTCCTGGCCGAATCTTTGTTCCCGCTCATCACCTTGGGTTTGAAAATCCGCTTGAAAATGGCTGCTGCGGCATTACTTGAGCCTCCTTTGGAGCCTTGATTAGAGGCCTGTTCGTTGTCGTCTCTGGTCAAGGCTTCTGGAAGACCTTTGCCAAACTCTAGAAATTCTTCCCGATGTTCATTGTAGACATGATAATTGATAATGTCTTTTCGATGAAACTCTTTGTTGCAAATCTGGCATTGGTACATCTTTTTACCTTTTTTGCCTTCGACCACTTGACACAATTCCGCAGGTAGGGTGATCTTGTGGGAGGGAATCATGACTTTGTTGCTGCCTGTCTTGGAAGAGCTGGCAACCTTACCGCCTACCTTTTTCACTGAGGAGGTAGTGTTATTTTCTTTCTCCTTTTCTTGACAACTGTCTTCAGAAGTACTTGTCTCTGTGCCTGTTCGCTTAGGACGACCACGTTTTTTCTTACCCAACGAAGGACTAGTAATCTCACCAATCTTGTCTGACTTGTCGTTACTAGGTGACGTATTTGCAAGAGCTTGCGAGCGGCCCCGACGACGTTGGGGTATCGGTTCCTCCAGTTCTTCCTCGTCCACAGGCTCTTCAGGCTCTTGTGCCTTTGGAGTCATCAGAGGTGATTTTGGTGGCGAATGAGATGGTGACTTGTTGGCTGCCGCCGGTGAGTTTACAGGAGAAGGTGGCGTTGGTGATGTTGGTGTCTCGAGTGGCAATTGTGGTGTTGGTGACACTACTGGTTGCTCCTCTGGGCTTTTAGGTACTGCACTGCTTTCACTCTTCACGTCATCAAAGAGAGCGTCAAATGCTTTATCTTCTTCTGAGGTATCTAATTTCTTTTCTGATGGTGGTTCTTTTAACGGCTGCTCCTTTGCAATTTCTGTAATAGGTTCTATTTCCAAAGGTGCTTTGACTTCAACTACAACAGGACCAGGTTTTGCCGATTCCACGTTTGATATCCGTTCAGGAATCACAGGGTCAAGCAAAGTTGGCATGTCAAGTCTGAGCGGAACACTTGGAAACTGAATTGTTGGTGGCTTCTCTGACTTCAAAATTGGCGTTGAAGTCATGATCATGTCTGCTTCTTCACTAGTGATGGTCGACAAAGGAGGCATTGATGGTTGAAGGGAAATGACTGGTTCTGGTTCAAATGCTTCCATAGGCTGCTGATGAGAAACTTGGACAACATCAGGTGCTGAAATGGTTGCCAGTGACGGCATCGAAGAAGGGACAGCCGCTGCGGAAATCATTGGCGAGACCAAGAGTGGAACGCTTGGAGCTTGTTGTGCAGGCGGTGGCGGAGGTGGAGCTACCGAAGCTAAAATATCGTCCGTATTTAAGCTGGAGAAACTTGAGGTTGCAGGTGGTTCGCCAACGACAACAGGATCATTGACGATTGCGATTGGCTTGACAGCTTGCTGAAGATCGATTTTCTTATGCAGTGTGTCTTCATCCGTGTTGAGGGCACGGCCATGTATAGCTACCATATGCCGATTAACTTCTGAGCGTCCATTAAAGGTCTTGATACATTCGGGACATTTGTGTTTGAGTGCTCCTTGGTGCCGATCGCGATGCAATTTGAAAGCTCGAGTATTCTTGAAAGATTTGTTACAAGCGTGGCAAGTCAAGGCGTCTAGGTCAAAAAGTGATTCATCCTCAATGTACTTTAGCGTCGGTACACCCGATCCCGAAGAAGAAGAAGGTGTTGGACTAGGGGCATGAACAGGTTTCATCAAGTGGTCATTGCTTGCGATGCTTGCAACCTGAACTGTTGAAGTGACGATGGAGGAGGGGGCGATAGGTGGAGGTGGAGGAATAGAAGTCACCGCCGCAACAGGAGGCACATAAGAACTTATGGAGGCTGCTGAGAATGGTGTAGGCGTTGAAGCATTAGTTGTCGTATCGTCTTCCTCCAAGTCCTCTTCATCCTCAAAATCAATGTCATCATCTTCATCAATCATGACTGCTGTGTCCTGTATCTCGGCTGCCTCATCCGAGTCAGATTCCGATTCGGCTGAGTCTGAAGAGTCATGGACATGCTTGCTTGCTAAGCTTGATGTGCCACCTCGCTGCTCCTTGACCTTTTTAGTGACTACAAACATGTTGGCATCTTTGAGGATGCTGAGCATCTCAATGTCTTCACTCTCCATTTTGTGTATAGCTATCAAATGATCCTTCAGATCCTCACTGGTTGCGTGTAAACTGAGATCAGTACAAAAGCGACATTTCCAACCTTTGCCATTATGTCGGATCTTGTGGATGCGCCAAGAGGCCTTTTTGATGAAAGTGGAATCACAGAGCAAACAAGAATAAGTCTTCTTAAACTTGATGGGTTTGCTTGAATGGTCGTGGTTGCCTCCTCCAGAGGACAAAGTTCCTTGAACGAAGCCTTTGTTCTTCTTCTTCTTTTTCTTTCTCATGGTCTGTCTCAAAAGCTTCTCCCGTAAGATCTCATCCTCGGATTTGAGGGGGTTGCTTCCGACGCCGCTGCCGCCGCCGAGGCTGACCCCACCAACACCACTATTACTGTCCTGATCAAAGTGGGACAAGGTATGCTTTTGGAGCAGCTCGTGCGAACTGAAAGTTTCCGGGCACAATGCACACTTGACTTCTTGGCCACTAGCGAAATTAGAGGCGACGGAGACTCGACCACTGGCTTGAGTACGAAAGCTTTCGGAGGACACCGAACTTTCATCTTCTTGACCACCTTGACCAGTCTGCTCCTCGTCCTCTTCCTCTTCTACAATGATTGCTTGGACAGTGTTTGGGTCCATGTTATGATTGGTACGAATATGTTTGTTAAACGTCTGTTGGCCCTGCAGAATCAATCCACAAAATTTGCATTTGAGACTTAAAGTTCCCTCATGTTTTTTCATGTGAACGATATATGCCCTCCTGTCTTGCAGATTTGTCTTGCAGATTGCACACTGCAAAAGCTCCATTGGTGAGCTTGCCACCGTTGTTGCTGGATTTGGTTCAACATTCATATTGAAAACAGGAGCGTTTTCGGTTGTTCTTAAAAGTTCCTCTGGCAAATCTTGGCGGTTCAAAGCAAAAGCAGCCTCCGCAGCTGCAGCCTCTAGATTTTCAGGCAAAGTGTCAACAGACAACCTGAGTGAATTGTCATCATTTTGTTTGTTCTCGCTACTGCCAAAAGACTCCTCTAGTCCACCCAACATGTCATCTCCAAGCGAGGCCGTGAACGACTCTAGAAAGTTGTTAATTTTGTTTGAGGATGTGTTGTTTGCAGACGAGGCTGCCAAAGAGGCTGTTGCTGTTGTCATAACTTGAGGTTTTCTACTGTGACTAGTGGCATGCTTGATCAGGTGACTTCGTGACTGAAAAGTCATCCCACAAACGTCACAGCGATGCGGAAGACTGCCCTGATGCCTTTGTACATGGACTTTTTTGTTCTTTTCACTGGTGAAAGACTTATCACAGATCTCACACACAAATGGCTTCTCTCCAGTATGACTACGGTAGTGTGTAGTCAAGGAGTCTTGCTTCTGGAACGTCATGGGACATCGATCACATTCAAAGGGGTAGTCTTTAATATGCCTGTTGTGGTGATTCTTTAGCTCCACTTGGTTACGGAAAGTCTCGTTGCAGTCCTGGATAGGACAGGCAAAAGGTCGCTCAGCATGATGAATGGCCTTGATGTGCTTGTCCAAACTCCTTTTTTCGCGGAATTCTTTATTGCAGTAAGGACAAATTTCCGGCACAACGTTCCCGTGTAACCTCAAATGCCTGGCATAACTTTTCTTCTGCAACGTCAAACCGCAGATTGGGCAAGAGGCCATTTTGGGAGTGACGCCAAAGTGGTGCAGCATGTGACTCATCAAGGTTTTGTCGTTCTTGAAGGGCTTGGTGCAAAAGGTGCACATCAGCTTGTCTAAGTCGTAGCCGCTAGTCACTATGGTAGGTACATCAAATTCCTTTCCAGAAGCACTGATCACTTTGCGCGTCTCCTTGGATGGATCTGGGCCCGGTGGAGGTTGGACAGGAACCGCTGGAAGGTCAAAAGGATCCATGTCAACGCCCATGGGCTTTACTTTGGTGGTGGATTTGGAGATCACAGGTGTTGTGGGTGTTGCTGGCTGTCCACTTGGAGTCGGTGCAATCACAGGTACTCCTCCTTGAGCCGCAGCAGTTGTCTCAGTTTGACCATGATCTGCAGGCGGAGGAGGTGCTTCACTAATGATATCCACCAGGTCTCTTTGCACGGCCACCTTTTGAGGTTCGCTTTGGGAGTCTGGGTATATTTTGTACTGAATGGTAATGGTCATGGGGTTGGAGGGGTTGTTTTGGTTCTGCACTGACGTGCTTATCAGTTCCAATTGCCCTTGATCAGTTGTGGCAATAGTCGCAGGCTCGCATTTGGCATCGGCAGGGACGAGGCAAGTGCCGGCTGGTAATTTGATTTGCTTGGACAACTGGCTGATTGCCTCATTGGCGAGTACACTGACAAGATCTTCAGTTTTGACTTGAGCGTTCAAATTTCCATCAATATTGACACTGTCGCTGGCAGCCGCTTCAACCTTTGCAGATTTCTGGTGTTGAACTTGCTGATGCTGCTGTTGAGAAGAAGGCTTGTTGACAGGTACAGCGGCAGACTTGCGAGCTACAACCACATTGGTTTTGTCAGGGGATTCTAGCCCATCAGGGTAGACGGGTTTGACTCCGCTTAAGGTGGCAAACGTCAATCCAGACTCTTGGTCCTCGTGGACCTTAAGTGACTTAGGTCTGGAGGCCGAAGCAAAAGAAAGCGACTCCAGGTTACTTTCAGAGTCCAAAAGATCAGGGAACTCGCCAGAGTCATTGTGAAGTTGGCCAACATGATCATCGTCATCATCATCAATGTCATTGTGATGAAGGCCCATGCCGATAGAGCTGCCTTGGCAAGCTTGGCCTACGCCAACTCCAGCAGCACCTGTGTCCTCGTGCTTGACGTTGAACTCGTCCATGTTCAACTGTACAAACTTGGTGGTTGCTCCGGCCGTCAACTTGTCTTCGAGGCCGTTTTCATCATGAATGACACTGTCAGGTACAGGTTGGGCATACTGCATGAGATCGTCCATTGAAAGGCTTATGGTACCATGGCCGTCGTCAGTTGTGGCAACCGCGGTGGAGCCCGACGGTAGCACAGAGCCTGCCAAGGCCTTGGATTCAATACTATTGGTGGTATCCGTACTTTCATTGGGTTGTAGAGGGGCTGGCATGATAGCAACAACCTGTTGGGGCTGCCCATCACTTCCTATCACAGACGCGAGCTGGGGTTGAATCACCGAGGCCACTGCTGTCGCATTGAGGTCAGTGACGGTGGCAGCGACGGAGTTGCCACTTCCCGGACCTCCTGCTCCAGACTCAGTAGGCAATGCCATGGAAGTGGATCCGTCAGCATTCATGATCACTTTAGGTTTGACAACACGCCCCATTTCATGAGCTTGCAAGTGCTTTTGCAAGGCCTTAGGGCCTTCAAAACTTCGTGGACACAAGTGACACTTGTTGTTAAGACCACTGTTGTGTCGGGCAACATGAAGCCTCATTTTGCGGTCGTCTCGGAATCCTTTACCACAGATGTGACACTTGAAGGGCGTCTCCCCAGTGTGGTGTCGGACATGGACTTCATACCTATGCCGGTCGGTGTAGGTATTGTTGCAGTACTCGCATTTGAGCGGCCCGTCCAACTTGTGTCGCTTTTTGTGCATGGCCAAATCAGCTTCGCTGCTACACTCCTTTTTGCAGATGTTGCAAGTGTAACTGTTCAAGAGGACTGGTACAGTGGGGAGGACTACGCCGGGAACTTCGACAGGGGTCTGTGGCAAAGTCACGCTCAAAGGCAGTGATGGCATCGACAACGGCAGATTGAGACCACTTGAGTCTTCTTTGACTACGTTGACAATTGAAATCTGCTGCTGCGGATTGTTCCGGATGACTTTGCCAACGATCTCGTCTTCAAAGTCAGCGAAAGAAGTGGCGGCACTGGCATTTTCAGCATTGGGAGTGACATTAGCAATACTGTTCAGGTCGTCTGTTGAAGACGTCTCGGCGGTGACCAAAGATAAAGTTGATGGCATTGGAATGACAGTTACATTGGCTTCTTCGTTATCACAGTTATCTAAGTTGTCGAGGCCTACTCTAGTCTCCAAGAATGGCATCGGCGGTGGTTTACTTTTGGTCGCGTTGAGGGGAGGATGAGCTGTAACATCAGAAGGAAAAATAAGGCTTTGCTTGATAAATTAAGAGCGATAGCTGATATTTACCTGCGGATACTTCTGTTGTGTTGGTCATTTTGACTGATGCAGTTGCTGATGAGGGTTCAACTGGACGATTTCCAGAAGTGATCACCGGCTCGGGTGATTCAGATTCTTCAGATGGTTGGGTCAACAATGGCATTGCAGTTTTGACTGCGGTAACGACCTGAGAAGGACTGACCAATGTTTCTAACGCAATTGGTTTTGGATCAAGCATTGATGCAGTTTTGACTTCAGATTGAACTTTTTCTGAAACTGATTCAATTGTTTTTGGGACCAATTCTAATGGTTCTGATTCAACCATCGGTTCGTTTTCTGTTTGATTCATTTCCTCTGACTCAGGCATTGTAGCAGCATTAACTTCGACATCCTGTTCAATTTTTGATTCAGCTTCTTTAGTTTCTGTTGTTCCAATACCCAAAATTTCTTCCTTTTCAGTTGAATCAACCAATGATTCAGATGCTTTAATATTTGCATCTGTTTCAGTTTCAACTGGCCCTTCCTCTTTATCAGAAGTTGGGGTTGTTTCAGTAGTTTCAACGGTAGATTCAGAGGCTTCTGTTGTTTTAACCTGAACTTCAGCTTCAGTTTTCACAGGTTTGATGGATGGTTCAATAGCTAGGGTAGCTTCTGTGTTTGTTGCCTCAACAACAGATTGAACTAAATTGGATGCTTCAAGAACTGGGCTAGTCTCTGTGATCGTTGTTTCAGCTGGTTGCTCCACTGGATCGGACGTTTCAATAACTGGACTAACAGATTGAGCTTCAGTTTCAGCTGGCTGCACTACTGGATCTGATGTTTCAATAACTTTTGTGGTTGTAGTTTCAACAGTAGATTGAGCTGCAGTTTCAGCTTGTTTTAGCACCGTATCAGAAGTTTCAAAAACAGCGCTACTTTCAGTGGCCATTGTTTCAACAACAGATTGAGCTGCTGTTTTAGCTGAGTTCACCACCACTGAATCAAATGTTTCTGTAATTGGGCCAGCTTCTGTGGCAGTAGTCTCAGAAACAGATGTAACTTCAGCTTCTTCTGAATTTAGCACTGGGTCAGATGTTTCCACACCTGAGCTAACTTCTGTGGTCACTGATTGAGCTTTACTTTCAGATGATTGCACCGCCACTGTATCGGATGTATCAAGTATTGGGCTAGCTTTTGTGGTCATTGTTTCATCAACAGATGGAGCTTCAATTTCAGCTGGTTTCGCCACCACTTTATTGGATGTTTCAATAATATGTCTTGCTTTTGTGGTCATTGTTTCATCTACAGATGAAGCTTCAATTTCAATTTTAGCTGGTTTCACCACCACTGAATCGGATGTTTCAATAATTTGGCTAGCTTTTGTTGTCAATGGTTGATCTACAGATGGAGCTTGAATTTCAGATGTTTCAACAATTGGGCTTGGTTTTGGTTTCGCCACCACTGAATCGGATCTTTCAAAGATATGGCTTGCTTTTGTGGTCGTTGTTTCATCTACAGATGGAGCTACAATTTCAGCGGCTTTCGCCACCATTGAATCGGATGTTTCAATAGTAAGTCTTGCTTTTGTGGTCGGTGTTTCATCTCCGGATAGAGCTTCAATTTCAACTGGTTTCACAACCACTGAATGGGATGTTTCAATAATTGGGCAAGCTTTTGGGATCATTGTTTCTATGGAAGGAGATACAATTTCAGCTGGTTTCACAACCACTGAATCGGATGTTTCAAGAAGTGGGTTAGCCTTAGTTTCAACTGGTTTAACCGATGGCTCGGATGTTTCAACTTCCGACTGTATTTCTGTCTTCGAAACTGGAAGATTCAATGCTTGAACTGTTGTGTCAGCTTGCTGATCAGTCAATGTTGCAGCTGTTTCAATCCTATCTAGAATCGTTTCAGATGACCGATTGGCTGGTTCAACTAAAGCTTCAGTTTCTGTCTTGGCTACATCATCCAAAGCTTTTCCTTCTGTTTTCTGCATTGACACAAGTTCTTTTTCATCAACAGGTGTAGCCACCTCCTCTGTCATCACAACAGCGTCTGTTGAAATCCTTGCACCTTCAAGTTCATCAGCATTTTGAGCTCTCGACTCCTCATTTTCTGAGGTATCCTTGAAGATTTGCTTAGCTGAACAAGGCGGCTCTATTGAAAGAGAGGCCATATTTGAACTTTCAGGCACTTCTGTTGGAGCAGGAGGCGATGGCGGTTGCGGCCTAATGACAACCTGAGGTAGGTCTGCTTCAAGATCATCTTCTTTTTGGTTTTCCTGAAGATCATCATGGTGTCTTGTTGAGGATTCGATATCACTAATGGTTTCTTGCTGAAAACCTTGCTGACCTTTATCAAGGTCACTTTTGTCGGTGGTTGTAAGAGGCTCATCACAGCTTTCCTCCTCTTCCTTTGGATGATAAGGAACCAGACTACTTTCCAGTCGGTTTGTCGAAGAAGCGCCAATAGAGGCTCCTACCGCTGCTACTATGGTAGTTTGAGTCTGGTGCCTAGGTGGCGACTTTGAAATCAGGTTTTCAACACTGAGAATACTGAAACCTTTCTTGCTTGAACTTCCTCCTATCCCAGCTTTGCTACTTGTAGAACTTATCATGGCATTGGTAGAGATTGGCTGAGGCGGGGGATGAGGTGAGGACGAAGCTGCTCCAGCGACCGTGCCACCGAGGCTGCTAATATTACTGCTGCTGCTGCTACTACTACTGCTACTACTATTAAAACTGGAGTTAGACTTCTTGGAATAGTCTATGGGTTGATTTGGGTCCACTTCCTCAATCCCTTCAATGATGGAGTTTGAAGAAATAGCTTCATTGCTAGCCGATAGCTCCGAATTCTCAACCTGGTTTGCATCGTCATCACTTTGGCTACTATTCCTAGGCACTACTACAGATGACGAACTTTGAGGCTGCTTCTCAACGTCATCATGCTCCTCATCACTATTTTCAGCGTCTGTGAGGTTGCCGTCAAGGGCGTGAGCAAACTTGAAGTCACTTATGCTGGAGGCCACGGAAGAGTGGTTGACAGTATTGGGCACATGCATGATGATGCGCTGTGAGCCTTTGTCACAGTGATTTGTCACATGACCAACCGAGGATGATCCTCCTCCGGTGAGTATGGCTGAGTTCAAGGTGGGTTCAACGAGGATGCTACCGTCACTGTCACTAATAAAGGTAAAGGCTTCTTCATCGTTAGCATCATCATTTTCATTGTCATGCAATTCATGGTGGCCATTGCTTGCAACAAGAGTGGCTTCACTACTATGTTCGTTGTTGCTTGACAGCATGATGCAGGTTGTGTTAGCAAACTCTTTTTTGACGGCACTAGTTCTCGTCCTTGTGAGATTGCTCTTTCTTTTGGTTGCATGGTTGCTACCGAGCACTAAAAGTTCACGCGCGCAAGCTTCGTCTTCGGCATTGCGAAGATGGTTTTGTTGTTGCGAGCTGTTTGGTTCCCCCATGGCAGCAGTGGGCGGCTGCACCCCGATCGAGTTTTCTGCCTGGTGATTATTCAAGGCGCCGGGAGCAAGCGCGGGCTCCGAGGCACAGCCGATTTCATGTCACATTGAGTTACGTTGCGACACTGCTGAGGAGGATGAAGCGGTAGGTGTTGTCTCCAGGATCCAGCTGGAGTTGACATTGTTGCCAGAGACGCTGCCACTGTTGCCACTCTGCTGGACAATGGATTGAATGGACCCGCTTGGCACTGTCACTAATTGGGCGGTAGCGATGCTTCCGTCCGAGGTCTTGACTTGTACGGTGGTGCCACCATCGCCCGTCAGACTGTAGTTGACGGACCCTGGCATCAAGTAGTAAAAGAGAGGACCTGAACCACCATTGCTTGAACCCCCTCCTTGAGAACCCGTTGGGGAACCTTGGAGGGTGATGATGGGTTCAGCCTTAATGACCTGCTGCTGCTCTTCTAACTGTTTTTGCCGCTGTTGCCTTGTCACTTTCTCGTTGATCGACTGAAGTGCCGAGGCCACAGAAGGCGGCAACGGAATGTTGGCTGGATTAAGTGGTTCCACTATGCGTTGCGTTACCACTTGTGTCGGCTGGCCGTTAATGTTCAGCAGCTCTTTGGGCACCGGGGTGCTTGGCAAGTGAACTGTGCTGGAGGTTACAATGTTGTTGACTGGAGACTGCGGTTGAACCGGAGTCACTTGCGTTGCAACTTGGCCCGCCGTGGATTGTTGCACCACGATGGTCTTCGTTAGCCCCGATGATGCCGACGAAGCCGAATTGGGTGGGGGGATATTAACTGGGCCAGTGCCGGGGATTGGGGCTGACTGGCCTGAGTGGTTGTGCGTGGTTTGGTGCTTCTTCAACTCGCGCCGGTCACGGTAGCCGCGTGAGCAAACGGCACAGACGAAGGGTTTCTCTCCAGTGTGGATACGCACATGGGTGACGTATCTTTCGCGACGCAAGAATCCTTTACCACAAGTTTCACACCTGCGAAAGAAGAAGACACATGATATACGTTGCTTTCTTATGATGAGCGGAAGGAAAAAACAAATTACTTGTAGGGTAAATCTCCTGTGTGTCGGCGTGAATGCCTGTTCAGTTCACTACGATCTCGAAAACTCTTTTCGCACATTGAACACAAGTAAGGTCGCTCGCCTGAAAGCAGAAAGACAGGAGGTGGAAATAGATTCACTTGGAAAACAACTTTTGAGTTATCTTTTACCTGAGTGCCATCTTAAATGAGTCATGTATCTTTCGTGGCGCATAAAACCCTTGTTACATTCTTGACACCTTTAAAGACAAAATTAACGTTCAGTTATCACATGAATTGTGTTTTGTAGCTGCAAATTCTTACCTAAATGGGAAATCTCCAGTATGTCTTCTCGTATGTCGAACTAATTCGTATCTGTCTCTGAATGCCTTTTGGCAATATTCACATGAATAGCGCTTATTGTCACTTTTATGAATCCGGAGATGCTTGGTCAAATGCTCGCGTTTAGCAAAAGTTTTGTTGCATACATCACACATGTGAGGCCGGGGCGCATTTTCGCCGTTACTGCTTCCATGCTGATGCTGTGAAGAAGATTGCTGATTGGCCGTTTTGGTGACAATAATACGCTGTGTTGATCCTGAGGTCAGAGAAGCGGTTGGTTGAGACAGGACCACTTGACTGGCACCGCCTGTGGCATTTTGGGCTGCACCAGCGGGAATAGTAATAACGGTAGTGGTCTGTCCATCTTCGGCCTCCGTTTTGATGTCGGCCGTCGCTTGACCTAAAAGATCGGCTTGACCCACCTCATCCCCGGCGTCTTCAGTCTTGACGACGGTGACGGGGATCCGGTTTCCCTCAGAGTCTCTTTCCCACATGGTATGTGGGTAATTGACAAAAATGTTGGACGGAGGCAGTGTAGAGGCCATGCCCATTAACTGCACAGAGTCGCCACCGGTGGAGGAACTAGAGCCAGCAGCGTTGCTGACCACCACTCTTTCACTGCTGTTCACTAATGTTTCTCCGTTTTCACCAGTCTCCACCACAGTTTCCACTATGGTCACTTTATCAGCTGGATTATCCACTTGATTTGCATTGGCAACGGCAGAGGAGTCATTGACTATGACTTCGGTGGGGTTGGATTGCCGCACCGTGTAAAAATGAGACATGTTTCGTCGCCTGTCACGGCGGCGAAAAAGTAGATCCGTAACCAATAGTTGAGACCAATGATCCAACCTAGGTATCAAAAAAACCGCTTTTCAAATACAAAAACTGGAATTCCTCAGGAGATTGCATACCTTTGACGTCAAAAATTATTTCAAATTATTTCTTTTTTTTTCTACGACCATTGGTTTTGGCCCTATGGAGTAGCGCTTGTCGAATAAGTTTTCCACTTCATAACCGTACGACTGGAAAATGTAAGCTTGAACAATTTCTGGTAGTTGATCTGAGTTGATCTCTGCAGCACTTATTTGTAATTTGAAAAAAAAGTGGCAGATTTTCTTCGAGCGTATATTTACTTTCTACTCCATCTTGTTTAGCTATGTTCATAACGACGATCTGATTGGTTGATTTACAAAACAAGGAATAAGGCCGTCGATTTTTTAAAAAGCTTGTCAAATTGCAATGGACGCTTCAGGAACCAAAACAATGAGATTTCAGACTTTCAAACAAACATGTCTGCTCGAAACAAGAAAAAAACTTACCAAATCAAGACTGAATTTGGAGAAAATGATAAAAGTATCTCGATGGCGTGCCTCTGGATCGATGGGGTCTTTCTCCTTCAGCGTCATCGATCGGGCTGGGTCTGCTAAAGTATTCCCTGCCTTGTCCGCCCAACTCCCGCCTGCCTGTCTGAACGCCCAGGAGCAAACAACAACAGGCACCTCCCCCACTCTTTCAAATAAAGCTCTCCCCCCTCCTCCTTCTCATCCTGTTCAACCTCTACTACTATGACTACTACAATAACTACGCTATCACCATTGCCTTCTACATCTTTTTTGCATGTTAGTCTTAGTTTGAACTTTGAAGAAAAAAACCGCGCCAAAGATGAAATTCGTAGTTTTCAACTTGCTCTTTTAAAAGTCTTTCAAAAATTCAAATGCCCCACTTTATTACAAAGTAAACACACACATACAGGCTTTTTTAAAATTATTACAGATCATCTCGTAGCTTTCTCAATATGCTTTCATACGCTTACTGCGTATCACTATTTCTCTTGCTCCTCGACGTCATCATTACCGGCGGTAGTAGTAGACACTTTCCTCTTCTTGGCAGACTCCATGTGTGTTATTACATCGTCTATATCAATGTACGGCGTCTCGGTGTTGACATTGCCGTTGAAGCAGATATGCACTTTGATGTTCTTGTCCAAGTCTAAATCTGCGGGATATTTTGGGGCCAAGTAGAAGAATTGAGCTGAATGTTGGTTAGCTGTTTCCACAAGTAATTCCCAAACGCTTTTTTCGTTACGCTCATCCATACCCTGGTTGATTTCGTCGACGCATCGGAACGGCACTTGCGTCATTTCTTGCAGGGACATGATGTACAGTGCCGTCGTCACCGACTTCTCGCCACCAGACTGGGTGTGATTGGTCAGATTTGTCAAAGCATCCTTGTCATGAAACTTAACCATAATGTCTAAGCCATAATTTTTGAAGTCCAAATCGTGTTCGCCGGTCTTTAAAGTTACTTGACCGGCATAACCTATTTGATCCATCTTGGCCATGAAATTTTCGTTGATGTTATCCACCATAGCATTGATACCATTCATGAGATCTTCCCTGTCTTGTTGTAATTCTCTTTTAAGACAACCAATCTCCATTTCCAAAGTTTCAATTTCCTTTCTTTTCTCATCACGATCTTTCTCTTTCGTTTGGATGTCTATGATATCAGACTGAGACACTTTGGGAATACGCTCCAGTTCTTTGTTCAAGGAATCTTTTTTGGCTTTGACTTCAGGCAGGATTTTTGGACACCTTTCCTCCATTTGCAGCTTCAACTCATCAGACATTTCAAGTTTTTTACCTAACCAACTGTTGGCTCTTTTACGGTAATCTTGTATGATTCTAGAGTAGTCTTGCTTCTCTTTCTCCTTTTCTTTCTCATCAGTAGTAATTAGTTCAAGTTTTGATTTGGCGTTGGAAAATTTCTTTTTGTCATCTTGATTTTTCAGCTCAATCTGTTGCATAATCAACTGATTTCGCTCCACAGCCACAGTGTTTTCATAACTTTTTTGGATATCTTTCAACAGTTTGGCATTGGCTTCAGCCAGCGATTTGGTGTATTCCAGGCGTTGTTTCTTCAAAGTTTTGATGTATTCTTTGCTGTTGGCACTTTTTTCTAAGTCTTTCATACTTCCGGTCAGCTGAATGATCCTTTGTTTGGAATCTTCGATAGTCTGGAGCTTTTGTCGTAATCTTTCCTTGCTCAAAACATAACTTCCATGCTCAATTTGCTTTTCTTTCTGTTTAAGTTTGATCGCATTCATCTCCTGGTCGAGATTGGACATTTTGCCTTGTATGCTTTCAATTTCCTTCAAATCATCATTGACTTCACTCTCATGGTCATCAGCAGCACTTTTGCTCAAGTATTTGATTCGGTAGCTTCTGAGATCCTCTTCTTTGTCCGATTTCTCTTTGGTGTACTCTGATCCAATTTTAGAACATTTGTATTTCCCGACAAAGTAGGTCCCGATCCTCAGGTCTTTGCTGGGGTATCTTTCAAAGATGGGCACTGTATTGAGCTTCTTTTTGATGCACAAGTGGTCTTGGATGGCTTGTGGACACTTGATGACTCGATTCAAAAATACAACCTTGCCTACAGCTCTATCATCTATGGGTGGATTGGAAGTGTTAAAGTGTCGATTGCTTTCTGGATTGCAGTGGACTACATTGATTCTTCTTAAGCCTTGTTTCTGTCTCAATTCATTGATGAGTAGATTGCAGTCATCCATATCTTCGCATACAAAGGCTTCGAGTTCTTGTGGACCGATGGTGTTTTCTACTTGAACTGCATAGCTTGCATCTGTCAATTTCAATGACATCATTATGGGTTCATGAACGCCTTTAGGATTTTTGAATTTGTTCAAATTGTTCCTCAACCATAGAACACCATTAAATGCATCTCTACATATATAAGAAAAGAACGAGAAAGAGATTAATTTTCAGTTCACACTATTCGAAAAGTCAAATTTTTGTCCAAAAATTCAATTTTGACAAAAAA
>LT727921.1:173857-314284 GCA_900157175.1 Oithona nana | reverse complement strand
CATTTTCACGAGTTTTTCACCCAGAAAAATCGACAATTTTCTCGGGAAATCAAAGTTGAATTTTTGGACAAAAAATGAAGATTTCGAACAGTGTGTGTAAAGCTTTGCAATTAGTATACCGGCGATTACCTATCAAACAGAGAATCTAGATACACCACAGTGTATTACACACTGCTACAAAAAGGATTTTAGGTCTTGGAACCCTTGGAACCTTAGAAACCATTGAGTAGATAAAGCGATAGACATCAGGTTGTCAATGTGGTGGGTGTTTACTTAGAAGCATAGATGGTTTTCTTGATGGACGTGATGGACATATGTCAGAGCTCTGAAGCTACTGGACGACATTAAATCATTAGTAACAGAGGGGTCAAGCATTTTAGTAGTTTAGTAGAAAGTGTAGAAACTTCTTGTCATCAAAATCAAGGAGGAGCGCAAAACTCTTTTTTTTTTTTTGTTCTTTGTGTGCCTACCTCTGCCACTCATTCTTTTAAAGTTTCACCTTTTTTTGAGCACCTTTTCACAATTGAGAACTTCTTCCGGCTGTCTTCTTTTTAAGAATGAGGAGTAGGAGGAGTTGCAATTTGTCAAAGTTAATCCAGTTTGATGATTGGCAAATTGGGCGCGTTCTCTTCAATCTCATTACATATAAAATTAACTTTGTCTATGGCTTTAAAAACTTCAAATAGTTAAGTACTGAAAGATACAAAATAGTAGATAATTTTTAAACACTGTGCAGCAGCGCTATGGTCAAGCCACCAAGTAATTGAAAATTTGTCAAAATCTTCACTTTCCAAAAAGCATGATGACAACCACTATTGCATCGTTAATTTCTCCTGTCGTTTGTTGTTTCAAAACTGCTAAATAGCTAGAATAGCTCTATGCATATCTTTTTTAAAATAAGCAACAGATGGTAGTACTAGCATAGTTAGTACGCAGCTTGGCTTTTTCAATCAACGCTTTACTGATTTGGATTTCTTAAAAACGAATCAAAAAATGTATGTGTGTCGTTTGTCACTTTTACATTACATACATCCATGATACCGTTTTTCTTTCTCTCCGTTCAACTGCATTTTTCGCTCCCAGCTACGAATAACCGAGTGAGAGTTGCCGGGATGTTGCTCTTCCTGGCTGGGATGCTGCCGCTGTAGAGCCCCATACACAAGACTTTGCTATTGGGCATCACTTGGTTGGACAGGAGCTCAACAGCAGCGACGTCGATCTCTTCTCCTCTCTCCTTAGAACTGGGCTTTTACGAAATCATAAAATTCACCTAATATTCACCCTCAAGAAAGTAATAATAATTCTGGTTGAATTTTTCAAATGTTTATGCCAAAATATGCCAAAAATTGTACAGTTGTACACTTACAGTGTACAGCGGGATTTGTGGGTATAATCTGCTAATCGCGCATCGGCTTAATTTTTTCATGCTTGGTTTTTTTACATACAACGTTAATTTTTCTTTTTCTCAAGTCCTTTTCACGATATTCAAGGGCCATGTCGTCATTCTCCTAAAAAAGTCACTTTATCTTTTTGTTCTGTTTCTTCTTGTGTGCCTTTATGGCCCAATTAAGAGGTGGAGAAAATCCTTGAAGTGTAAGATTTTCTTGGATTATCTCCTTCTTAGCATAATTTGCAACTCTCACATTGCATTATACTATCTTTTTAACAAGTAGGTAAGCCTTCAAATTCGAGTGGCTTTGTTTTCTAAATGGTTAAGGATACAAATTAGGAACTCATTAGTCTCTTGTTAAAATGGTATCTGCATCTTGGTGTTTCCCTTTAGGCACCCAATTTCTGTAATTTTTGGAAAGTAGGCTAGTCATGAGTGCTGCTGCTGCTGTTACGGAGAAGCAACGGAGAGTTGTTCTAACTGTGTTCTTGCCTGAAATTATGGTGCGAGATGCTCTATACTGCGCACCATGGTGCAGCAACCATTCCGCTGCTGCATGTTGGTGCTCATCTATGTAGAAGTAGTAATCCAACTCGCAAAGCCAAGTACATTTACGGGTTGTTTTCCAAGCGCGACAATTGAGAATAGCTTCGATTTCTTTTCCGCTATCCTCTTTTGTCTCGGCGGACATTGCTGCTGCCAATTTCTCACACACATAATCATCAACATTTTCCATGAGGAAATGATAGTATGAACATCTCTAAATTCACACTATGTAGATGTCTTGAGTATCGTTCCCTCGCTTTAGACAAGGTTTTACATTTCAAGACTTACAAGTAATTCAAGGAAGACGAAATAAAAGGCGTAAAAGGCGTAAAACACATGTGAACTGCGAACCAACCCTCATGATTATCAGTTTTTGATGTCTAAGAATCTTGACATAGACAACAAAAACTTGTTCGATTCCCTATAAGGACTTGTTGTTTGGTGGTCACGAAGAAGACTGTGACAAGTCTATTGCTCAGTCATCAACTTCATCTAGGAATCAGAACAAGAAACAGTCGAAATTCTTGAGAGAAGAACCACCTCCTACACGAATGAAAAGTCGAAAAAAAACCTCAAACATTTCAATTATGTAGAGAAACAATTGATTTCTCAACATCATCATATTTTTGGTGGGAGTTTACTTTGAATATTTGGAAGATTTTTTTGCGTTGGAACGGTTTGACATATACACACACATGCTATGTATGATGCCTGAATATGCATCTGATTTTTTCCTTTCCTTTTTTCACCGTTACAGGTTTTAGTAAAGGTTGTGAGAGAGGCCAACCACATGACGCTTCTTAGTGCGGCGCGCTGCTCCTTCAGCAGTAGCGCCGAGTTTCCAAGCTTTGAAGGGAAAATTGGGTGGTAGCAGAAGCTCAAAGTTGTACATATTGTGTACACACACTACACACCAATAGGGTGTCTCAACAAGTTTTGGATGAGTAATCCTCTTAATAACGTATGTAATAGTAACACTAATAACGAAACTTCACCTAACTTCAATGAGCTTTGGAATTTCGCTCCGTTATCTCACCCAAAACTTATTGGGATGACACCCTGTACGTAGACTATATCTAGATAGTATGTAGTCGTTCACACAATAATGTTAATGTAAGGCAGCCAACTGACTCAGACGTCCAATGGTACGACTTCATTAAATTAGAGAGAATTTTTATTTACTCCATCATACATATATGCTTCGGAAATAACACCTGCTACTTTTGATCCTTCTGTGGTATTGATTTCTATCCCAAAATATGAGTCGGCACACCCTCCTACTTCAAAAAGTTCTAGTGTTTCAAATATCCTTCAAATTTCGTGTGCAAACTCCAAAAGAAGCCGAGGATTATTGTAGTACTACTTTAATCGGCCACTATCTATCTATATAATTCGTGATATTTAAAAAAAAGGGAAGATAGGCCCCCAGCTGTGTTTCTATCAGTTTTTATTACACTTTTGCAGATGTCCTTCAGCGGGAGGCTGAATAACCACGGCAGTATTACTAGTCACCAAAATTCAAATAATGTCGTACCCCTATCAATATCCAGCCAAAAAACAGAGGAGGACAAGTGTAGCATAGCTCATGTAAGTGAAAAACCTTTTAAGAAAAACCTTTTAAAAATTGACGTAGGACAACTTTGTTTTAGATCCTTCATACGGGCGGAGTCCTGGATGAGAAACAAAGACAAGCCCTTGTTCAAGATTGGTTGGCTTGCAAAAGCCAACTGATGGATCAATCTCGGCAAATGCGCCAATACAAAGAGGCTCATGAAATGCAGTTGGTGACCTTGTCTCGCCAACTTTTGGAGCTGGAGTGTGGACTTCGAAAACGCGAACGTGAGCTCTGTTCCATTCTACAGCAACGTGAGCGCGTCATTCGTGAACAAGCCCACATCATACAATTTCTTACCCAGAAAAGCCAGAAGTTGCAGACAGGACAACCTCAGAAATCCACGGATATCCTCAGTCTGGCCAGCCAGGCTGTCTCCAAAATCCCCCAATTCGACGAAAATGAGATTGACACCAAGACTAGTACGACTCTTAAGCCCAAGTTGCCATCCGGCAATGCCACCACTGCAGCCTCTAATGCTACCGTAGAGGCCAACTTGACCTCCATCATGGAAAGCGAGAGTGAGAATGACAGCGCAGTCATCATTGACGACAACCTCACAGCAACCTCAGGCACATCACCAAAAAGTGTCTCACGATCTGTCTCAGACGTCATGTCCTCCGAGGCTTCCGAGGCCGAGAAAAGTCACAGCCCTTTTGCCTCCCCAAATTACAGGGGGTTTCTCTTAC
Organism: Oithona nana; assembly: GCA_900157175.1. Classification (NCBI taxonomy): domain Eukaryota; kingdom Metazoa; phylum Arthropoda; class Copepoda; order Cyclopoida; family Oithonidae; genus Oithona; species Oithona nana. The sequence goes on along the minus strand of LT727921.1, from coordinate 310,047 downwards.
GTCACGGCAGCTACGAACGTTACAAAATTCGCTCAATGAGGCTGCAACATATGCATCATCAGGGGGCTGGAGGTCACGAGGCCGAGTCGGGGTCCATTAGACCAAAAGAAACGTATTCTAACCAGGTGTTGGCCAACGCCACCCTTCCGCGGAACAGGAAAAAGAAGGCCTCAACTTTCATGAATCAAGAGGAGGCCGCTGAAAAATGTACCACAGTGATTGTCATCAACGGAACCACCTCCAACGAGGTCGTCCCCTCCACTTCTGCCCCTTCAGTAGCTGGGCCTGCTGCGGGGACGGGATCGGTGAACAATCATCGGAACGTGATGAAGCCTCGTGATGTGAAGAACAAGTCGAAGAGCTACAAGTTGAACCCGAAGGCTAAGGACAACAAATTCATCTTGCAACAGAGTGGGAGTGTTTACTGCTCAACCTTATATGGTGAATTGAGTGAAGATGAACATATTAGCTTTGCTTGATGATCAAAATGATGATTTTGCTGTTCTTATTATCATTATATTGTGTGCAATATTCTATTGAAAGAAGATCATATAAGTATCATTAAAACTAAAATTGGGAAAAAGACAGAAGGAGAGGATCATTAGGGTTTCCTCTACTACGCACCTGTTTTGAGATTTGATCGATTTGATGTATTTTTATTATGGACTTTAGGGCACACTATTCGAAAAGTCAAATTTTTGTCCAAAAATTCAATTTTGACAAAACCACAACATTTTCACGAGTTTTTCATCCAAATTTTTTTTGACAATTTTTCTCGTGAAAATAAAGTTGTCAACAGCTAAAAAGTCCAAAACCACAACATTTTCACGAGTTTTTTTTTACAAAAAAAATCGACAATTTTCATGGGAAATCAAAATTGAATTTTTGGACAAAAATTTGACTTTTAGAATAACGCAAACTTAGAAATGAGCATGTTCTGGTACCCCAACCCAAAGCTCTGAAAATTACAAAACCTTTTTCGATTTTGTACTTTGGTACACACATCATAGTGGCATTGGAATTTCATCATGATTACCTATGTAGTTTTACGAGGGTAACAGGATAATCCTTGAACCTCTTTACGATGATAATGGTAGCAGGAAACAGAGGTTCGAATTAAAGCCAATGCGAGATTCAGACAAAGCTATTGCTTAACATTTAAAAAGAAACCAAACAAAGATTTGGATTTTTTTTTCAAATTGAGACTCAAGAGTAGTAGGAGAAGAAGGAGGAAGTGGTTATGTCATCACTTTAGAAAATTTCTCTTTTCACGACTAAATGATGCTCTTTTCGTGTGTTCCACACTCTTTTAATTGTCTCGTGAAATTATTGAGCAATTAGAATCCTAAACACACACACTCGAATAAAAGCCCACATCGAATTTTGATTAAAAACACAAGATTTGAAAAGCCAAAAATGCTTGGTTCTAAAATACCCCATGCCAACATCCAACGCTTTACTCTTCGCCTTGACTTTCAAAAAAAAAAGTTGTAAATTCATCAAAAACCTTGAAGACGTCTCTTTTGCATTCATTTGGCATATCAATTAGTACCACCCAACAAATTATAGTGAGACCGTCTCAACGTAGGAGGCAGACTACTACATATAAACTCCATAAAGTCATTTTTTAATGATCATCACCGGCTCTGCTTTGCATAAGGCTCATCATCAGAATCATCTGCTGTATGTTGTCTACATACTTTATATTAGTAGTACAAATTCTACAATTTTTGATAATATCACAGTTTGATTTTTAAGTTTTCATCGTTGTCGTCGTCGTTTGAATCCAATTCACATTGTCGGGGTCAAAGTTCTTTATCAAATCTTTGCGTTTGGACATCAATGACTCATTTTTTAAGCATCGCGCTGGAGAAGTGGATTTACTTCGTTTCTTAGATTTTTTCAAGGAAGAAGAAGAAGATGGTCTTCCTCTGACTGCCTTGTGTGATGGGGTAGACCACCTGCTTTCTGGAGTAACTGACCTAGTCGAACCATTGGAACCATTGAGCAGGCCTACCAACCGTCCTTTGTTACTTAAAGCTTCAGATTCAGGATCATGATGTTGGCTGTGGTTTAGAAGGCTGAAGGCGTTGTTGAGCTTCAATCGGGGTTGACCATTAGAATGTGATGAGTCACGTAGCTGACAAACTCCTCCTCCTCCATTGACTAGGGGGTCAGAAGCCTCATGGAGGATGGCATTGGCACGGCTTAGCCTTCTTTGCAGCCTCTTTTTTTGGCGTTTAGATAGGCCCTCAACAGGCCTCGAAGTCACTGAAAACAAATCAAATCTCATTATTTCCCCTTTGATAGGTATACTATGTAGTAAACATACAGTCTAGGCTGGAACGTCTGTGCTTTACAGCATTAAGCTCTTGGATATGGTGATCATGCAATGGTTTATCTTGCATACTATGTCTCCTCTTTAAAGGGGTTGAAGATGACATTGGTGCTGATGCTGCTTGGGCAGATTCTGAGGTTAACTTTCTGGTGGTTACAGCTGGTAGATGAGGTTGACGTGGACGTGTCCAACAAGCAAAGACAAATAGAATGCCAATGAAAATCTCAATGACTAAAAATAATGAGTGCACCACCACAGCCTAGTAGAAAAAAAAAGTGAAATGGGATTAATTTCCTAATGATATCTACAGTATCAATGCACTTACCCAAGTACTCATTGTTTCCATCCTGGTGGAAACTTCTTCGACGACCACTTTGAGCTGTCCGATTTCTTCTTTCAGATCTTTGACTTGATTTCTATCATATTCACGAGCCTTAGAGGCTGCAGCTAGGGCTTCACCAGATTGCCTGACTGCCAACTGCAAATCATCTATTTGTTTCTTGTATTGGACACTGAGCTCTTCCAAGTATCCACTACTCAACGAGACATTTCTTTCTAAGCTTTTGATTTTGTTGCTTAATTTTTGCCAAACAGATTCTCGCTGGCCTTGAGATTGAGAACCAGTAGGAACTTGAGATGTAGCGGTATTGACCTGGCCATTAGTATCACTGTTGGTGGCAATCGGCGTCGGGGGCACAATGACCACGTCTGGAGGGTCTTTCAGGGGCTCTTGGGAGGACTGGGAGGGAGAAGCTGGAGTGGGGTCAATATTTAGCTTTGAAGCGCTTGAAGGTGAAGCTGAAGATGGTGGTGGTGGTGATGAAGAAGGTGAACTGCTGGATATTGTTGCCGTCACAGAAGGTATGGCTGAAGTCACAGAAGAGTCAACAGTTATTTGTTTGTCACCAGCAAACGTTTTAACCGTTTCTGTTAACACTGGTTTGGATACTATGCTTGATGACTTCGAAAAAGATGCATCGGGAAGAAGACTCTTTGATGACAGAATAGGGTCTGCTATGATCGCCTCCGTCTCTTTTGGAGGCATTAGAGGAACCTTCTGGTCATGTTCTTGACTGATCTTTCGTTCGACTGTCTTTGATGTAGTATCATTCATGTGGTCAATTGGACTGGCTTCAGCAGGTCTGGTCTTCCAAGACGGCAAAACAATTGGACTTTGCACAGTTGGCGAACTTCCACTGGCAATGCTGATAAGATTGCAAAGGGCCATAATTTGGCTTGAGCCGAAGAGCGTCGCGTAGAATTCTACCATACGGAATCCAGATTGGATTGAGGTTGTCTTGGTCCAGTTACGGTGATGGTCTTCTTGAACATTGAATCCATAGTATTGGCACACATTCCTTGTCAAAGCTTGTTTCAGTCCCTCGTTACGTGCTAACGTATGAGACAATTGAGCGTAATTGAAAGCCAACAAAAAGTAGACGTCACGAAGACGGTTATCATCACAGCTGGGGCAAGATATCTCATAGAGAAATGTAAATCCTTCCAGACTGCTTTGATTCAATGCTTGCCTCATGTCCAAGTTTTTGACTTGTTCATTGGGAGCAAAGACACCAGCGATAATGCGAAAGGTGGCTTTGATGACGTTCAAGACCATTGAATCATCTTGCCCTGCAGTACTTTCAGAGGTAGGTTGAGGAGAAACATGATGGAAATGGGTTTCATCATGGTCATGCTCTTCAACATTGTCGTCGTCGTCATCGTCATCATCAGCACCAATCAGTTCAATTTCAGACACACCATAGATTTTGAAGGATGAAATGGGACAAAAATATTCGTTTCCATGATGAGACAAGATTTCCACCTTAACATATTTGCCAAATACTCCGTGGTCCGAATCCGACACAAAGGCTTGGGAGAAACGCTCATCTTTGGCTTCAAATGTACCGAACAAGGTCCAGTCTTTGTCACGGCCAGGAAAGACATTGCTTAGACTGACACGGAAGTCTTTGAAGACACTCGAGTACAACTCGTGGTTAGCGATCTCAATCTTGAGCGCTTTGATAGACTCGCACAACTCGACGATGAACCAGGCTTTGTCACTGCAAGCGTTGCGCATATATTCGTCCCTCGAAGTCGTGAAAATGTTGGAGGCCGAGGCGGACTCAGCATTAGCCGCCGCAATTTTCGCCCCACAGTCCAAGCTGGCAAAATTTTTCTTCAATCCTCCACTGACTGTTGAGGCCACATTGTCTTTGGTAAAGCCACCGAGGACCCCATTGGTTTTATTAAACTCTTTGCTGCCTTTTCCACCCTCTGCATTATTGATTAACAGCAACTTTTTCTTCTCATCTTCTTTCTTTCGCTTTTCTTCTTCGCGTTTCTTCTGTTCTTCTTCAAGAGCTTTTTGAGTCCATTCACGAAACGAAGGGATTTCGGCCTCGTTCGCTGATGGAGGAGGTGGAGGTGTCGTCGATGGTATAGCAGATTCCGGATCATCTTCAACTTCGCTGTCTTTCACATCTTCAAGCTTGGGCTCTTCATCTTGATCAATTGTTTCGTTGGTAGAGGAGTCACCATTCTCCTCCTGATGAAAGTCCGCCTTTTCCAATTCTTCGCTGATCAACTCCTCTTTGTGAGCTGTCATTGGCACAGCTTTGACGATGTATCTTTCCTCTGTGGCAGCAGGATCATTAATAATATCACCGGCAGGTGCAGGTGGTTCTTGGTCCTTTATTACTTCAGGCTGAAAAGGAGGCGGGTTCACTTTGATTTGCCGTAAAACATCGTTTAAGCCGTCTAAAGGTGCCGTTGGGCTATGAGCTTCTATAAGATCTTCATCTTCGTCCTTAGGGCAAAATCCTAAAGCGGCCTCTCGTTCAATTCTGAAAAAAAGAATTAAGAAAAATAAAATACATGCTAATTAGTAATAAGTTGTGTTAGGTGTGACAAGTACCTGCTATGCTGGTGTGTCAGAAGTACAAAAATGACAAAGATGGTGGAAATACATATGACTACCAAAATACATCGTGAAATAAAGCTAAGAATTGTTAACAGACTCCAAATGGAGGCAGTGGTAATCTCTTTTTCCAGGGTATCATTTTCCTTAATGATATCTTCATCAAGTGTCTTATCCTCCAGTCTGGCTAATATATGTGGCTGCCTATTGTCAGTAGAGATGGGCAACGAGTGTTTTTCGCCTACTATTTCAACCTTGGTTGGGATTACATCCGCTTCGGGAATACTACACAATACTGGAGATTGTTCCTGCTTAGATTTTGTTGAGTGAAAATGGTCATAATGGGGAAATGCACGAAGAAGTTTCTTCTCCCCGCCTCCAAATGACACTACACTCTGTAAAGTTTCCCCTTTGAGCAAAGTCCTCACTAATCGTTCGTCTTCCTCTGAGTCTGAATCTTCGATGGATTCAGAAGAGCTATTCAAGCTCTCCAAACTGTTTCTTCTGGTTTTTGTTTTCATATTATTCATGATTTAAAGTTTTGACGCAATCCTACAACAGCAGTAGCATCAGGTTGATTACAATGCACGTTTACTACTAAAGTAGTAAGGCATGTGCTACCTACGTGGGGTCTCACAAGTGCGCCACGTAGAACAGCACAAAATCCTTCTTTGATATCCTTCACAGCAACACTTTGTCGACCTTTTCTAAAGTTTTGTTAGTTTCTATCTAGGTACTCCCCAGATAGTTACGCAACAACTTTGTGGCTTGGGTCGCTTGGGTTTTTGTGCGTGTCGGGACGTTGGCGCCAGACCTCGTTACGTAATGCATCACCTTCCTAAATAACATGTCTCGTGTGTCTAACAATATGGTCCTGGTCTACCTCGAACCTCTAAAGCTTTTAATGAACATATGAGTTGGTATCCGTTTAAAAGTCTTTAAATAATGTCTTGGTCAGACATCAAGGCAAAAAGCCCCGCGACATGGTTAACATGTACGTAAGCAGGTACTTTTACTACTACCTACAAACATTGCAGATTGCAGGGGAATTTATTGTATCTTTAGCAGCTGTTTTAATTAATACTTTACTTTTTAAATGCAAGTGTTTTACTAGCTTTTTTTCTAACAGCTACTCGCAGACAATCAAAAATCCTCATCACAAAATAAAAAATAATAAAAATATTTTGTGTAACTTTGTGAAGACCTTTGGCAACAATTTTTCACTAAATACATTTCTGTTCAGCATAATAGTGAATAGGGAAAAATATTTCTCATAAAGTAAGTAGTAGTACACTTACATTTTTAAATGCTCTTTGAGGCTCCATGTCGGACATTTTAGGACCCATTTAGAGCTTCGAAATGCCGGTTTATCATCCTTTTTTGCAGCGTAGTTGTATTCACTGTCCATTAATAAAAGGCAAAAGCCTTGAGTCAACACCACGAAGAAGAGCAGAAGAACGCGTCTGAAATTATCAATGTTAAAATTAAAAGCAATAAGATTACCTTGAATGCTTCTTTAAAAATTGTTAACTTACGCCATCTTTTCTTCATATTTTTTATAAAATCTTGTTTTCGTTCTTTTTCTATGTAAATTGGTTCTGTTGGTTTCAAATGCAACGTCGCACGAAGAAATGAAAGATTTCAAAATATGACGGTAAACGAACACCAAACATTTTCTTCTGTCTGTAACAACAGTAGCCGCCGCCTCGTTGTAGCTGTTCGCGTCAGAAGATGACGTTGAGTTGCGTCCTAGTAAAATTGCGTCATTTACGAGAATCGTTGTCAAAGTTTAAGGCGTACATTCTTTCTGTTTAAGTTTTCTCTTTTTTCTGTACTTTTGTCTTTTCATACGAATTCAGGAATTCCTTCAGTTTTGTCCAATTTATTGATTTGAATGAAAAAATTAGTTTTTTCATGACATTTTGATGTAATGTTTTCACGTGAAAATCACTATTGATTTTCTTTCTGAAAAGAACCGATCTAGTTTTTTCAAGGTCCTTTTTCATTCTGAATAGGTAAATTGCCTTCTCAAATCTGAATATTTTGGTGAAATTTATCCTTTATTAAAGTCAATTATGTTTTTTATGTATTCTAATTTTGGAATTTATCGCAATATATCTTTAAGCCAAATTTGTCAAATATTTTTTTCTGGGGAATAGACTTATTCCGATCTAGTTTTTTCAAGGTCCTTTTTCATTCTGAATAGGTAAATTGCCTGCTCAAATCTGAATATTTTGGTGAAATTTATCCTTTATTAAAGTCAATCATGTTTTTTATGCATTCTAATTTTAGAATTTATCTTAATATATGTTTTAGCCAAATCCGTCAATTTTTCTTCTTCTGAAGAATAGACTTATTTGTTCGAACTTTGAAATTGTCAGAGAAAAACTGACTTTGTAAGACTTGACGCGACTGGTACCGCAAATCTCCAGAATAACGTTCTAGAAGTCCATTTAATCAAGTATTTACCATGCCAATCAAGTTTATCCTGATTCAAAACCGTGCGGGCAAAACACGGCTTGCCAAATGGTACAGCAATTTTGAAGCTGAAGAGAAGCAAAAACTGATCGAAGAAGTTCACGCCCTTGTGACAGGTACTACAAAAACTCCTCCTTCTCCTATGAGTGTTCATTTTTAATCATTTCTCTTTGAATTTGTAGTTCGAGATGCCAAACACACAAATTTTGTTGAATTTCGAAGCTTCAAAATAATCTATCGACGGTACGCTGGCTTGTACTTTTGCATTTGTGTTGATGTATCCGACAACAATTTATTTTATCTCGAAGCCATTCACAACTTTGTTGAAGTTCTGAATGACTACTTCCGCAATGTCTGCGAGTTAGATCTGGTGTTCAACTTTTACAAAGTCTATACTATTGTCGATGAAATGTTCTTGGCTGGCGAGCTGAGGGAAACCAGTCAAACCAAAGTATTGAAACAACTCATGATGTTAAACTCTCTTGAATAGTTAATAAAGTGTCTTTGAAATCATTTTATTTGTCGGTAAGGTCAAAAATTATACTTGTTCTTTGATAGTCTTGAGTTTGATGTCCATAGTCGTCTTTTGCCACGAGTTGTATTGCGATAAGTTATGCTTGGTCAATAAACATATCCAGAAAATGTAAATTAATAGAAGCAGGCCACATAAGAAGAACAAACTTTTGGCTTCTGATAGCGATCCCTGGTCAAGGTAATGACATGCGCCAATGACACATAATGCAAATGAAAATACAAGCATGGGCGTCAAAACGACGAAACTGACGAGATCACAGATTACATAGCGTCTTTCTTTTCGGTCTTCTTTGAGTGCTTGAAACCACTGCCAAAAAAATATGGGAGAAAAAGAATTCGTTACTGAAGATGGCAACTTAATGCTGAATGAAATATACCTCACGAATGGATTTGGTTTTGCAGTCTATTTGAAATTCATATTTGCATAATTCACAGGATTGGGAGCCAATAGTGGATAACCATTTTTCTAAGCATGACAAGTGTACCAACCCTACAGTACCAGTGCAATTGCAGGGAGAAAGAAGATCTTCTCCTTCGTCGTGACAGATACGACAAAAGAAGTTAGAAGTTCCAGAAGTTTTGCTTCTGTTGGGACTATGCGAATCCTGTGAATCCATATTTTTGACTGCCCCCACACCTAATAAGAAAACTGAGATAAGTCATCATTCATTCTCAACGTTGAGTTGTGCGAGGAGCAGCGGGTAACGAAGACAGAAACAGAAATCTGAAGTTCCAGAAATTCTCTGACGGCGTTCTATTATTCGATCATTCGTGTGGAAGGAAAATAAAATGTTGACGTTGCTTGATAAAAAATCTCGGCAAATTTGAGGGAGGATATAAAATGTGAACGTCATTGAAAATCCGGCAAAATGAAGTCTTTGATACTGTCGTGGATATTTTTGATATTGATCAGCACATTGGCAGTGACAGCTCAAGAACAAACCACTAAAAGCATTGCTAGTCAAGATGAACCGGATAAACCATCTATTGTAGTAGCCAGCATAGACGACGATGGCAAAAAAACTGACGCCATAGCTAAATCCAATGTCACTAAGTCCAATTCAAAAGAAGGTGATGACAATGGAACTGGTGAAAACGAAGAACATACCAAGAAAATTGAAGAGCACGAAAACAGTGATAAAAATGAAACAGAGAGTCTGGAAGAAGTGTTTCTTCCCGCTGAAGGGGCAGCTGAAAAGGAACATTCCAGTTCGTTGGCCATCTTCTTTGTCTTATTTGTTCTGGTGCTATGCATATTTTTGATCCACTTTATTTTGCAAAACAAGTGCCACTATATTCCGGAAAGCCTGGCCATTGTGTTTTTGGGTGGATTCGTTGGTGCTGTGATGAAGTTGTTGCCCAATGATGAATTGACTAAAGTGGAATCTTTTAATCCCACCACGTTCTTCCTCGTTTTGCTGCCTCCCATCATTTTTGAATCGGGGTACAATTTACATAAAGGCAATTTCTTTGCCAACCTTGGAAGCATTGCCATTTTTGCAATCATTGGTACAGCTATTTCAGCACTAGTGGTTGGCAGTGGCGTGTATTTGATGGGACTGGCCAAATTAGTTTATCCTTTGAATTTCGTGGAAAGCTTCGCCTTTGGCTCACTCATTTCGGCCGTGGATCCAGTCGCCACTTTAGCTATTTTTCAAGCCTTAGATGTCGATCCAGTCTTGAATATGTTGGTTTTCGGAGAATCTATATTAAACGATGCTGTAGCTATTGTACTGACAGCAACAGTTGTTGAATCGGCTGGTTCGGGAGCTTCTATGACAAATACTGAACAAGTATTTTACGTTGTGCAACGTTTCATTGTGATCTTTTTGGGATCTGCAGGTATGTAACAGATAATGATTTTCTGATAAATGCTAATAATCTCTACAAATCATTTGTTGGATAGGAGTTGGAACTCTTGTCGGCCTGGTGTCTTCCCTGGTCTTGAAGCACGTGGACTTGTATTTCAATCCATCATTGGAATTTGCCTTGATGCTCTGTTTTGTGTACATTCCCTATGCTTTTGCCGAAGGCATACACTTATCCGGCATAATGGCCATTCTATTCTGTGGCATTGTAATGAGCCAATACACCCACTATAACCTATCTCCAGGTAAAGAACTACATAGATATATGATATGTAAGATCAATCAATGTAATTATCAATTACTTTCAGTGACGCAAATCACGATGCAGCAAACAATGCGAACTTTGGCTTTCGCCTGTGAATCGTGTGTGTTTGCCTACTTGGGCATGGCCATTTTTAGTTTCCCCCACAAGTTTGACTGGGCTCTAATCATCTGGTCCATCCTTTTCATTTTGCTCGGACGTGCCTTGAACATTTTTCCATTGGCCTATGTGTGCAATCGCTTTAGGGCACATCAAATCACGCGTAAGATGATGGTTATCATGTGGTTCAGTGGACTACGAGGAGCCATCGCGTATGCTTTGTCTTTACATCTCGAGTTTAAAGAAGAGACACGAAAAGTGTTAGTCACAACTACCTTGGTTGTCGTCTTGTTCACCACCATTGTCCTGGGTGGTGGGACCATGCCTTTAATGAAGTACTTGGAGCAACGACAACGCCACAGCAGTGCTTCTCGGCGGTCACGGGGTCGCAGAGGTCGTCGTAAAAAGGAGATTACCATGTCCAAAACCCGAGAGTTGGGAAGCACTTTAGAGTCGGAGCATTTGTCAGAGTTAACCGAAGAAGAGCTTGAGATGTCCACTTCAACCTTTAACATTGGTTCGAAGAAAATGCATGGGTTCCTGTATTGGGATCTGATGTACATCCGACCCTTTTTCACGCGAAAGTTCACTCAGAAAGAACTCAAAGAGGGGAAAAGTCATATTACAGAATTGACCAATAAGTGGTTTAACGACATCAATCGTGATTCACCGGCATTATTAATGAGTGATTCGGAAGAAGATATAAATACTGAAATATCCTAAATTTTTTATTGTGTGTCAGGCGAAAAGGATGATAAACTGTTAAAAAAGCTATTATGCAAGTCAAAGCCAGATTCATTTCTTCAAAAGTTTAGACATATCCTTGTTTTGTTTGGTCACCTTGATTCCGGCTTGTGCAGATTTGTCATCCAATCTGTTCAATATATCCTCATGCTCGTCCAGTTCCGTATTTAAATCTAAAGCCAGTCCTTTCAATCGCGACAAACCCATTGCCATTTCATCCAGATTCTTATCGAGGACTTCATCAACAGATGCAGCCGTATTTTGATTCTCTAGTAGTCCTCTGGAGCGTAATGCTGGGTGATTTTCTTCCCGTAATGTGTCCAAGCCATCATCATCCATATGATGGAAATTTGAAGACATTTTTCTCTCTTCATTGGATTGGGTAGGCATTCCACACACTGATGAGGATGAGGGCGATGGTGACGGAGAAGCGGGAGCAGCCGAAGAATTTTTGGCAAAGAGATAGTTTTTGATGCCACCGAAAACACTTTTGATTCCATTTAAGTGTCGCTCACTGGTTTTCAAAGTACTGTTGATTTCGTCTAACCTTCCTTCGGTTCGTAGCAATTGTTCTTTTTGACGTTGCAATTCATGACCTGTGGCCGCACCAACCTTTTCTGACTCGTACAAAAGACCTAGTGAATTATTGGCAGAGGCCAAAGTACGTTCTTCGATCTCTTGCTTTTTCATCAAGAATTGCCGTTGTTGATCAGATGGCGATGTTACCATTCCGGGCGAATTACTACTCGGTTGAGGCAACATATAGCCTGAAGAGCCAGCCCTTGGATGATTCAAAAAGGCTTCATCACTGATTTCGTCAGGACTGTAAAATGGATTTTTTGACATATTTCAAGTAAATTTGAGACTAGTTTCCTCTGGCGAAGGTTTTGGCAATTGAAGAAGACTTCGGAAAAAGTCTCAAAAAGCCTTCTTGTTCAATTAATTTGTGAGTAGTTGTGACATCAGACTATGACACTTGAACTGAGTCAACTGAGGTTGTGTGTCATGTTTGTTTTTCGATCTTGCATTCTATCCTTTCAGCAAGTCAAGCTCGTAATTATATAAAGAAGAAATCAAAATCTGCACTTCAATTTATTTGTGAAAATGACGAAAACATTTATTTATTGGACAAACTAAAACAACTGAAGGGTACAATTATTTGAACTTTTATTTTTGGGCTTTAGTAATTGGAAAGAAAAGGAAACAAATGATACAATGGTGCCTTTAAAAAATTATTCTCTTCTCTTTTATTGAAAAAAAAAAAAAAAAACACGTCCAAACTCCGAGCCGGGACTCGGGAGACTTACACAAATCTTTTATTCGTGGTGAAATTGAAGACGCTATATTTCAAAAAGTAAGTCTTGTCCAACATGCTATAAATCATTCGAGGAAAGCCATGAAACAAATTTTTGCTGCGATTTTTGCGATTTGTTTGACGACAAATGCATTATCAATACTGGAAGAGACGGTTTTTGTCATTTTATCACAAAGCGATCTGCATCATGCTAAATTGGCTTCAGACACAAAACTTAGACTTGAAAGGTCTGCTCAATCCTTGAACAAACCCATTGGAGGTGTTTATGATGCAACGAAAGATTTGCACCAACATGGCTCTTGGACCATTTTCCCGTTGATTTTAAGCTTATCAGGAAAGCTAAAGTTGCATCATGTCAAATGGTTTGTTTTCATTGACATTAATTCAGGTGTTGATCTCCCTGTGCTTGAAACTGTGTTGAAGTCCCATCAAGGTGATCATTTTGTTGGCTATGAACTGACAGATTCCAGTCATACCATCATTCATCACTTTCAAGAACCTGGTAGCTTGAAGTACCCAAGTTTTCCTTGTGGATTTGCTCTATCTGGTGATTTAATCCAAGAAGTAGGTTTTAGTTTGGATCAGCATGGTCGAATGCTAGACTGGCTACCAAGTGACTTTTCAATCGATGCTCAATTTGAGTTGAGTAAAGCGTTAAGTACTCGAGACCCTAGACATGTTTTGGTTCACGACCCTGGATTTTGCATTGAGAAGTCGGAAAATTGTGCCATCTATCCAGTGAAAACGAAGGAATGTAGTGATAAATCAGGAAGCACCATTGAAGATCTGAATCGCCAAACGTTGTTTGCCATCAAAACTTGTGAAAAATATCATTTTGAACGATTACCCATCATCAAATCCACTTGGGCACCCTTTGCCAAAAACACCCTCTTTGCCAGTGATCTGGCTGATTCCAGCTTGGGAACTGTTCAATTAGAAGGCATTGAAAATACTGAACGTGGCCATTGTCTTAAGACGATGGCAATCATCAAGCATTTTAATCAGACATCAGCATCCAAAGGTTTGAAGTGGTTAGTCATCGCGGATGATGATACCATTTTGAGCGTCTATCGACTTTTGGATTACCTTCAGTGTTATAATCCAGACGAGGACATTCATTTAGGGCAACGATATGGTTACCGGATAGCTTATGGAAGTCATGGATATGATTACATCACGGGTGGCGGAGCTATGATACTTTCATCGTCAGTCGTCAGCAAAATTGTTAAAAGCTCATCTTGCAAATGTAAAAGTAAAGACGCTCCAGATGATATGCATTTAGGCGCTTGCTTGAGCAACTTGGGTATCTCTTTGATTCATAGTCCCCGTTTTCATCAAGCCAGGCCCGAAGATTATGCTGAAGATTACTTGAAAACAAATGAACCTATCTCCTTCCACAAGTTTTGGAATACAGATCCACACAAAGTTTACGACACTTGGTTTAAAACAAGTGATGAGGCTAACCTTCAAAAAACTGTTCAACAACATGAAGAGTTGTGATCTAAAAAAAAAAAAAAGTTGTGCCATACAAAGATAATTTTTGGTGCCATATATTGCCACCAACTTTTTTGGATGTTTTATAAAACCATTTTTGATTTGTTATTCTATTTGTTGCAGATGTCTGAAGGCCAAACAGAATACAAAGTACGCTTGCCCCCACGCAATGAGAGAAAAAATTACCATATTATGAAATTTCGCAGCGCCCCTGCCAATGACCCCACAAAATGGACCCAAGTTCGAATGGTAAGGGAGAACAACAAGAAAGAGTACAAGGGCTTTAACGAAGACATGCCCAAATTTGGCGCCGGCTCAGAATTCGGACGGGAAGAACGAGAGGAAGCTCGCCGCAAAAAATTTGGGTACAATCGTAAAAAGTACGACCCTGATATGCAACCCTGGTTGATGCGAATCGGTGGTAAAAAAGAAGGCAAACATTTTCGAGGCCAACGTGAAGGGGGAGTGTCTGACAATACGACTTTTTACGTCTTTACCCATGCTGCTGATGGGTCTATGGAGGCCTACCCAATTAAGGAGTGGTACAACTTTGTCCCCAGGGTTGCTTACAAAACCTTGGATGCTGAAGAAGCGGAAGAGCAGTTTGCTAAACGCGACAAGATTTTGAACCATTGGAGTATGATGCTGAGCAAAAAATTGAAGCCTGGCCAAGATGATGATGACTTGGATTTGGACGACGATGAAAAGAAAAAGAAGGGCAAAGGGAAGAAATCCAATGGGAAAAAGGAGAAAGATTTTAAGATTTCTGACATGGATGATGATTGGGATCATGAAGCGGAAGAAGATGACCTAGATACTGACACTGATGAAGAGACTGATAAGAAAAAGAAGAAGAAGACAGGCGATGATGATAGCGACCAAGATACGAAGAAGAAGTCAAAAAAGAAAAAGTCGAAAGAAGATGTGGACAATGAAGCCTTTGAGGATAGTGACGATGGCGAAGGCGAAGGTCGTGAAGTTGACTACATGTCCGATGAAAGTTCAGAAGATGAAGACGTAGTGGAAGCCAATCATGATATTGCAGGTGTAGATCAAGATGAAGGTTTGTCCAAGATGTTAGACTCGGACGAGTCTGATTCAGAGGAGGAAAAGGACGATAAGGAGGACAATGCTGAAGAGAAGGACGAAAAGAAGGCTAGTGGTGAGGATCAGGGACCTGAAGCCTCGTCTTCTGGAAAATCCAGGAACGGATCGCCTGCGCCAGAAGCTTCGGATGAGAAGACGAATCGTGCAGAAAAGCGAAAAGCACTGGTAGACAAGGTATTGGACGGTACTCCCAATGATGCCAAAAGAGGACGTTTTGAAGCCTCTTCGAGTGCATCAGTTCAACCGGCGTTAGGCAGCATTGAGGCTAGCTTTGAAGAGGATGTCAGACGGTATTTAGCCAGGAAATCAATGACCACCACGGAGATATCCAAGAAAATGAGGCAAAAGCGACCTGACATGAGCAGAGATCAGTTAATGACCTTACTTGCCAATGCTATCAAAAGAATTAAGCCTATCAAAAAGAAAATCAAAGGTACCCTGTATTTGTCGCTAGAAAAGGGCAAATGATGAAAACTAAGAAAGAATCAACCTAATAATAACAACGTATAATATTAAAATTCTCGAAAAATCACAATTGACTATTTTTTTCTTTTCCATTCTTGAAGAAACCGTCTTGAAAAAATCCTTTGAACTTGGGCTCATCGAGAGAGTTATCCGCCTGCTTGATGTCAAGATGAATGTCGTCTATCAAACTTTCTGTAAATGTGATTAACAAAAATTCTAATTTTGGTTTGTGATGGAAAAAGAATGAACGACTTACGCAGAGAATCATAGTTTTTCTCCGGCCGAATATAACCACAAATCAAAACTTTTAACCATTTACCATAAAACTGATTGTCGTAGGCATGCATAACATGAGTTTCGACAGACTTTTTAGAATTGTCGTAGTAAGGATTCCATCCAATGCTGACCACAGCCTTTCGGATCATGCCATCCCCATCGTTTTCAAGCTGTGTCCAAGCAAAATAGATACCAGTTTCCAGGTCGGAAGGCAAGCTACTCACAACTTGTTCATTGAAGTTTGCGGTTGGAATACCAAGCTCTCTTGAACCACGACCGAAGCCTTTGATCACCTCACCTTCCAATCGGAAGGGGCCAACGAGTTGTGAAGCTTGCCTGTTACTACTGCTCATTGTTCTGACAATCCTTGTTTTTCGGCTCTTGACATCAGCAGCCAAGTTGAAGAGTCGAAGTCGACTTTGTATGTAAGCCAGAGTAAACACCGAACAGTCTGCTGACAAACAAGATTTTGATAGAAAAATTCAAATTGTTGTACGAAACATCACAATTCACATACGTCAAGATTAAGATATCTCTGGCCTGATCAGACGAAAATGGTAACACTTTGCTCTTTTGCAACTTGCAATTTGCAAGTGTCAATTGTCAAATGTCAAAAAAGTAAACAAACAAGAGTGACGACACAGTAAAAGTAGAATAAAACCATGTCAAAGATTTTTTGCCACTTTGCGATTCTATTGAAGCTAGTGTTTTTAATGGAATTGGAAAAAGGACATGTGTTTAGATTTACATCATATTTTCGTTATTTTGAGCGATTTTAAAAAATGGATATTAAATTTTACTTAAAATAGAGTCTTTTGAAAGGAAATCAGAAATTCTCAGTTTGATCATCAAAGTTGATCCATTCACCATTGCAAACTTTATTTTCAATTTAAAAAAAAAAAGTAAAGCCTAAAGTACTTAGTACATCGGTTACAACTTAGAAAGTCTTATTCATCATCATGGAACTACTTTTAAAGCGAAAGCTAGCATATGACTACATAAACTTCATTTCGAAATCCTTTACGGACAAGGCGACTAGGGACAAGCTGAAGTTAGCCGCACACTACTTTCTATGTGACTATGGTCAAAGCGAATTAGAGCCACGAAAATCATGTGAACAATGCAAAGACAACAACGTAGAGATATCAAGACTTGAATGTGGCATGAAAGCCCAAGAAATATGTAAAGCCGTTTTGGAATTTATCATCATGTCCAATCAAGAAGCCAAAGGTCCTTACAGACCAATTTTACAACATTGCTTGAAAATTCAAAGTGAGCATATCCAGAATAACATTTATCACGAGGACTCATGCTTTGAGCCGGCATATTTTTTGACTCCTATTCAATTCGAAAGTACGACAATGTTGAGGTCCTGCAAAATTACCAATTCGAAGGCTGACAATGGGAACAAATATCCAACTTCGCTCGTTACGAATGATGGTGAATATGTCAAAATTCCATTGAGAATAATCGATGACAAGTATGAGGCTCTTGACCCACGACTTGTGTGTAAGATATTTGATATCTAATTGGAATAAATTGGTCCCAAAATTATGATGATGATATAATTTGCGTGTCTTTTTTATTTCTAATAGTACGATTACTATTCTTTGCAAGAAAAATATACAGACAGTATGTAAGTAATCTGAATATGTATAGATAAATCTTCTCTCTTCATTCCTACTACGGTTTTCCAACGAAGGCCACACTAGATAGTCTTTCCTCTGTCTGACAAATACAACAATGATGAAAGATGAAACCGGAAAGGAATATCACTTCTTGATCTTGTTTCTCCATTTGGCCAAGACGCTCTGAAGAACAGACTTAGATTTTTTAGACGGCACACCACTACTGTTCAAGCTAAGGGATTGAGCATTTTCATCATCTTCTTCCCCAGTGCTGCTTGTATCTACAGCACCCATGCCGATTGGACTAGGACTCCACTCTTCAGCAGTTATAGGCGAAGAAGTTTCTCTGAGAGAAGACAAACTGTTAGTGGCCTCACCAGCATCCAAGGTGGTGCTGTTACAATCTTCAGGCAGTTCGTCAATAGCTTCGTCGTCTGTCTCCTCCGCGACATAATTGTACGGCATAGGAGATCCATTATCAGTATTGGCTAGACCCAAATCGTCCAAGCTGAGGCTGCGTCGCCTTGCCAAGAGTCCACTTTTAACACTTTCTAAAGAAGAATGAGTTGAACATTTGCCTATTTTTCTCATCATTTGATATTTCACTGCTGCCGATGGATAGTTTTTGAAAATCATAGGACGTGACTGGGATTGTCGATCCAATTTGTTAGGGTTGCAGAGCAAAGGAATGATACACTTTTTTGAGGATCCGTTTCCCAGGTTTCGCTGAACAAGCAAATTGGAAGTAGCTAAGGTGGCTGTAGTAGGAGATGCCGCCAGTCATTCTTTTTCCAAGTTGCCATTTGCATTGGGAGGGATTGGATCATCCGAGCTGGAGCCCGTAGCTGAAGGGGGTTTGGTACTGTCGTTACTCATAGTTCGCTGGTAGGTATTGGAGCGGTTGTACGAGGCCACACTACTGGTTTGACTTCCGGTACCGCTCAAGAACCTGTCCATCATGCTGTAGTTGCTGCTGACACTATGGTCACCTCTGATGAAGCGTTCAACCTTATCGACACATGCGTCCTGGTAGTCGTGGATCCATTTGACTCCGTTGTATGTCACGATGTTTTTCATTGTTTCCGGCAATGAATCGGGGTCAGGCATGACAAAGTTGTCAAAGACAGGAATGATGTTGCAGTTGGAATTCAAGGCACAATGGACTTCCTTGTGGATCCAGTCCCGTTGATCTTGGTCACCCATGCACCGATCCAGAGCTCCTGGCGTCAAGACCAGCACAAAATTTTTGGCACTTCGAATGCTTTGAAGCAAGTTGTTATCAAATTTTCCCGCTTCCAGCCGATCCACGTCCAAGAATACCGACAGATTGCGTATCTCCAAATGGACTTTTAGCAAGGATGCCAATTGGGATCCGTTGGAACGTCGGTAACTGATAAAAACGTCCAAATTTTTGTCGAGAGAATGGCAATCCTCCGGCGAAAAGCTAATTTCTCCCCGCTCCATTTTGATGCCTTGCAGAATTTTCAATCTGTGAATCTTGTTGGCAATGCCACATTCGATCAACAGTTGTTCTTCATTGATGCTAAAGAGCGTATCCTGATCGATGCCGCTTTTCAACATTTCATAAGTGTAGACGCTGAATTCCGGGCCCAAAGAATAGAGGAACTTGTTGAGGTTGGTGGGATCAGAGCTGGCATAATCGGTCATTCGCTTCAAATGGGTCAACTCGCGGAGGAATCGGCGTCGTAGAATCCCATTTTTCATCACAATATCATCACGCAGCATTTCTTCTGTCAATTGGAGCAATAAATCACCGTCCACACGACTTAGCTCAAAAGAGTCGGCAAATTCGGTGAAGCCGATCTGCTTGACCCATTCTTTGACGTCTTCCGTGGACCAAGTGGGTACTTGTTGACTCAGCTTATGAGGTATTTCTTCGGCCAGCAAGCGCAAGGTTTGCGCCGCATACTTGGCAGCGATGCCATTGGGACCGCTGGCCAACTTCTTGAGCGGTTCAACACAACCAATTTCTTTGAGCATATTCTCCGAATTGGACTGCTTCTTGATGCCTGCCTCCATGCAGAAATGAAAGGCGGCAATGTTGCGGGCCTCGTCTCGGTGGGACAAGAGGACGGGGATGAGGCGGATCAGCCAATTTCGAGACTGGCCGTAAGACAGCTTGGCAGAAGTGTTGGCAAAATCCTGCGGTGTATGGGACTGGACCAAAGGGTCAATGAGGTCCAAGGCTTTGGACTTTTGTACTGCCGCCTCCATCTCTTTGTTGGCGACTAAGACTGCAATGGCCAAACAGGCGTAGTACTTGATGGTGTCATCATTGTGAAAGGCCAGAGGAAAGAGCCAGGATTGAACTTTTCTTTGGATCATGGCTTCTTGGTTTTCAGATCCGCCGTACATGGCCACGTTGGCTAGAGCACTTGAACATTGCCGAAGAGTTTGTAAGCCTCCTGGCCCGGTGGACAGTCTTTGACATTCCTTGACGATGGTGTCCAAAGCTCCCAAGGAAATGACCTCGCTGCAGGTTTCTTCGCTGTGTCGGAAGAGGTACTCGAGGATTCCAGTGCCAACTCGTTTGTGCTCAAAAGATTTGGCCTCGTCGATGTATCTCTTAGCCACTCCCACAATTTTTTCCAGAGCTTTTTCCACAAGATATCCCCGACTCTCCGAGGAAGCTAAGATGCACTGGTGGATCAATTTTGTGCTAATGAATGCTACTTCTTCGTTTTCCACTTGATTACACTGATCAATGATCAGCTCCAAGCCCCCGTTCTTGCGAAGAATCCCGCTTAACACATCACTCATTTCTTGACCAAAGGCGGGCACATCCCAAGATTTGCTCATCATGTTGTTCAACTTGGACAACCAGTTGACTAAATCCTGCTTCTTGTCGTACTTTTTCATGGCTTGGACAGCACTGCCTATGTAGCTACAGTACTTGAGAAGGATGCTTTCCACCATCTTCATGTCACTATCCGGAGCAATCCGCTCCAAGTCCTCGAAGGTAATCAAGCCCTTTTCCACTTCTTCCAGCGGCATCATGCACGTACTGTTGAGTCCTAACATACTTTCAAACTCGCCGCTGAGCAATGAAGGTCTTTTGGTCAGCCTGGTTCGCATGGTCAAGCTACTTTTCTTGGTGGTGTGAGAGGTCATGGTACTCTCTTTGGTGATAAGATTGCCTCCTCTTCCGCCGGGGAAGGAGGACACAGAGTCTTTGCAAGACGAGCTTGATGACAAGTGATGAACTTCATTTTGATGATGATGCACTGAAGAAGAAGCACTTGTACCGTTGCAATTCAGAGGCGTTGCTGGTTCCAACCCCACCCCAGAAATAATGTCTAAACCTCTCTGCGTTGAGCTGGACATTTGCTCTTGAAGAATTTGAGATCCCGAAGCTGAAGCTAAAGATGAACTGGTCAAACGAGTCGTAGCTCGGCTAGTCGTCTCCTCAAATGAGGATTTAGAAGTCGTTGTAAGGCAACTGTTCACTGCAGCTGAACACACTGCTGATGCAGTTGCTGCTTCATCAATTGAAGATGAGTTAGAAGAAAGCATCTCACTACTGTTCGGACCGAAAGGCATAGCTACAAAGCATCGACCTTCACCATTAGCCGGCGAATGCATTGAATTCGAGACCAGAGCTGAAAAATCAATGTTTCTATTTAATGCAGGATGTCCAATCAAGGTCTGGATACTAGATAGATATATATATATTGGGGGGAAATTCAGCTTACTGTTATCGTCGCTGCCTCCGCCGCAGCTAACATTATCAGATCCAGGCAGCAGCTTCATGACAGGTGAAGGTGGAATTTCCACAATGCTCGGACTCATTTCTTTACTACTCGACTTCTTGAGAAGGCTGCTAGATCCCAATGAAATGGACCGACCATTTGCTTGAGCGTTTCTGTGTCCATTGATCAACTGATTTGTCTTGGCGATCAAGTCTTTTTTCCGTTCCAAGAAATCAGAAGATTTGCGAGGAGGAGCCTCCATTACAATGACTTGGCCAACCCGAATTAAACCGAAAATGGCTTGGTTGAGTTCAAAGAGGATGTGATCATGTGTGTGTGTTTTTGTCACTATACTAGAATCTTTGTTGTTTGCAGCAGCAGTAGATTCATTCTCCTACATGGACAATCTCGGGCAGGCGATATCCACGGCCAAGAGCGGCAAGAGCACGACGGTGAGCCGACGACGCGTAGTCCCCTGTGTGCGTGTGTACAAGTGGCTGCTGCTGCTGACTGATGCGTATGGCTCATCCAAATTCCTAGAACTCGAGAACTCCCAGATTTTCCGCTGACTTTACACTATCGGGAATAATCGTTTCTTCAAATTCTAAGCAAATCCACATATTGCATGGGAAAAATACTTCAATTCTAATGAAGATTTTGACTCTATTAGTGTCACTTTTCAAAAAGAATAAATTTTGAGTTTTCGCGCCAAAAATAACGTCTATTTTAGACAGATTCAGCACACGATGCTCCAAGCATTATTGGCAGTAATTTTTTTCTGGTGTATGAGACATTGCCTTGTGTTAAGTGAGTAGCTTTGCAAGGATGATCAACATCAATTATTTTGTTGAATGCCGGATTTTTTAAGATCTGGATTTCCTGGCGTTGACAGAGGGCATCAACAATTGCATCAACGAGCCTAACGATATTTTTGTCAGATGAATGAAATAGGAGAATGTCCATAGCATCTCGTGTTTTGTTGAGACCGATGACAATGAGGAGTTGAACTTTGGACTTTTCTAAAAATTCCTTCAACACCACTTGGATGTTGTCTTCTTTCAAGCAAAGCTCTTGAGCAAGATTGGGATAAGTTGAAGAGACTGCAGCTCGAGTAGTAGCACCACCATTGAAAGTTACCAGTTTTAGATCTTTCCGGATCAATTGGTGAACAGAGAATCCTTCAGTACTTCCTTTAGCAGTATTAATCGACTGAAATATTTCTTGACGCTCTTGCTCCTTTTCTTCAGCAACTTTGTCGTTTGGTATCCCTAAGGCTGCCTCAATTCTTGTAAGAATAAGTTTATCTAAAGCAGCAAACTTTTGTGCAGAAGGTGAAAAGTTTACAGTGTCGGTAATGATCGTTTTTCGAAGCAAGGCTAGTCCAACTGGGTCCTGAAGAAGAGAGAAAAAAGGATTTCGATCCGGCGAGACCAAAAAATTTTTCACAAAAGCAAAATTTACCTTGTAGCCTTGTTTCATGACTTCTTCAGCCACTAAGGTTGAACAAGAACCTACCAATTTTATATTACTATGGCAGCTTTGAGGAAATATTGCCGAGCGATCAAGCACTCGATGGTCTACAATTTTTCGAATTCTTGTACTCAAGAATTCAAGTTCTTGTATCAGCTTGTGATGATCAACCAGCTCCAGTTGAAGACCCGTTAATTTTCTGAAATCAATGTCATCTCTGGCTGGTATTTTTCCAATCAGCTCTTTGCCCACGCAATATTTCACTTCTGTCCTAAAATACAAAGAAAAAAGGATTTCGATCCGCAGTGATCAAAAAATGTCACAACAGCCAAATTTACTTGAGTTCAAAATCTTCTCTAGGAATGTTTAAAATGGGCAAGGCAAATTTTCCAGAGGAACAGCTTTGATGGTGTGCCAGAACTAAAGCACAAACAGCTGAATCCAAGTCGCAACTCTCATTGCCTAGGACCAGGACTACTTCAGTGTCCGGAGAATCTTTCAACTGGCCAAGCAGATAAGGAAGGGATTCAATGTACGAGTTCATTTTTTTGAAGGCAAATTGTCAACACTTCCAACTTTAGTCAAAAGCTGCTGCTTTGCCTCTTCCAATTTCTTTAGATCAGTCAAAATGTCAGAGACAAATTGATCTTGAGTCTCTTTCAAATCTTTCAATTCTTTGGCAATGTTGGAATGTTCCGCCTTGATGTCTTTTAAATTTTGAAGAAGATGCGATGGTTTTCCATCTGAAATATATGAATGTGATGACAAGAACAGAATAATCGGGAATGAGAAGAAAAACTTACCAGCTTGTCCAGAATAATTGGCTTGAGCAATAGTTTGATCGACCTTTTCATTCACACGATCAAGCTTCGATTCAGCGTCAGCAAAAGCAGACTCTAATTTGTCACAAGCTCCTTTCAATGACATTTTATCAAACCGATGGCATTTTAAAGGGTAGATCAGACTATCAGGTCTCGTAGTTCTTATGTTGATTTCCGTTTTTCGAAAAGTCGGCGTTCAAAATTCAAATTTCAAAATTTTCCTTTGCTCTCTTCTCGGTCAGCTGTTGCGATGTTTAGAGGACTACAAATCACGAAACCTATTCCATAAGTAATGAAAAGACCTTAGTAAAGTTTTTATTTGTGGAACAAAAATGACTCTAAAGAAATGACAAATCGTTTTACTGAAAATTTTGATCTACCAGACAGAATCCTGGTCCAATTGAATAGACATCATGGTAAATGGCTCTGGAAAATAGGATGACCATAGGATGGGCAATAATTTTCTTCCATCTCCAAACTCGACCGCTCCAAAAAAGGTAAAGGTAAACAAGGCCATGAAGACAGACGAGAGTGCGCCACACAGAAGCTTGTTGATGTCCAAGTAGTCTTGCAAGTACTCCATAGGAAAAATTCCAGTCTGAGTAGCAGAGTCTACTTTTTCGGTGTCCGGTGACAAAGCTACTAAAGATGAAGTGCTGCCATTGTGCAAAATGGATTTTTCACAAAAAGGAGAGCTGTCCTTCATCAAGACAATGCCTCTGAATTCGTCGCTGATGCTTGAAGGCCTTAGTTTCGTACGGCTAATTCGCTTGTGAAAAGGTGTGCTGTTCGCAGTCGGCCCATCGATGATCTGATCAGCCACATCACGCATCTCAAACATTTCATCAAAGGAGACCATGTCGAGCTTTCGAGGTTCTCTAGACGAAAGAAATTGGGATTCTCTTTCACTGATATCAGTCTTCAACTCTTCAATTTGGCCCTCTAGTTTGTCGTTCAAGTTTTCCACCTCATCCAGCCTCGTTTTCGTTTCTTCGTGCTCTAGTTTCAGTTTTTCCAATGTAACATTGTGAGACCTTCTGGTTGACACTAAATCTTTGGCGACTAGCGCCAATTGGTCACGCGTGTCATCTAATTGGTGATTCAATTCCATGTTTTCCGTTGTCAGTTCAAGTAGTCTAGAATTGTGCTTCTGAGCTACTTCGTGCAAATTGTCCCGTTCCTCTTGTGTGCTTTTGGCAAGGCTTTTAAATTCCTCCAGTTCAATTTGAAACTTTAGAGCACTGTCTAGAGACGCTTTTAGCGCTTTGAGCCTGCTCTCCATTTGTTCATTTTGCGAAGTTAGAAATGCATTATTGTCTTCAGACGTGTTCCACTGTTTTGTTAAAGTCATGTTTTCAGAATGCAAAAGTTTGACTTGCTTGCGTAATTCTTCTAGTTCATCTTGAAGCTCGTTGACATTGACTGTTGAGACGTTTGTTCGATTTACAGCTTCAATGCTTCCAAAAGTAAGATCGGCTGTCATTTTTTCCTGCACTGATTCATCTTCAATTTGGGAATGTTGCAATACAAGCGAAGATGTTGAGACTGATGACAAAGAAGCACTTGTGGACGTTTTCTGTTGCGATAGAAAAAAAGTAAATAAGTGACACTATCACTTTGTTATGTACCTTACCCGAACATTTTCTAACCAGCCAAGGCCGCACCTTATGAAGACATCACGGCTGACATATCCATTATCGTTTCGATCATCCAGTCTTCTGACAAGGTCTTGGACATGAATCTTGACTTCCCGTTCGGAGCACTCTGATACATTTGCCCATGTATTTTCCACGGCTGCAACTAACGAATTGGAAGAGACGAAGCCAGTAATTCGAACGTCTACTGAATCGAATAATTGATTCAAGACCTCTTCATCTTGCACTGCCATTACGTCTGTCATGGCCGACATTTTACGTACAAATCGAAAATTTTTTAAATTTTGCTGACCGCTGGCGCTGATATTTAAAAGTTACTGTTGTGATTTCACGAAATTTAAGTCGAGCGTCCAGAATATCCGGTATTTCAACCAGCAAAAATACAAATCCTTTGCCAAAATATGAAATTCTTTACTTATGATGGATGCATCAATGCATAGCTTATTTCAATATGGGAAAATTTGATGGGCATTTGCAACATAAATACAATGAAAAATATAGCCCAAATTTAAAGAAAAATAACCTAAATATACTCGCAGCCATTCCAATCTGCGTCGTAGATTTTGGATTGGGTCGAGCCTAGACTTCCAAGGCACAATATAGTCTTTCAGCAAAATAAAAAGTACGCTATTGCATGTTTTGATTATTCAAGTTATGGTTCTCATGTGATCAAAACGTAGTTTAGACTAATTATCTTTGCAAGTTCTAAACTTATTCTTCTTTATTTTTCCCAACATCTCATGGAAATATGGCCCCAAAATGGGCTAGGGATTGACTCGTACACTTTATTTTTGGAGTTCTCCAAAAGATCATCACTTTCACTACACTTAAAACTTCAAATTTTTTTGATGATTCTTACCTTTATGTTTTATTCAATGGATACATGTGAATGTAACCACGGTCAACAATTGCCAATCATGCTTTTATCGATTTTCTCCTTTCAACTTGTGACAAGACCTGTTTGAAGGCTGCAACATAACTGAAGACATTTTAGAAATCTGCTTGAATACCAGAAAACGAGGGGGAGTAGTTTTACTTATCGTGACAGCAGCAGAGAAATGGCATCGAGAAGAATCAGTGGTACAAGATCCTCTTCAGGTCTTCGACATGAATTGATAGATCTATCACACCACTTACGTCAAGAGCGTCTTTACGTGCAAAATGAAAAGACTCAAGTGAGTTTACTACAATAGCTAAATCTCAAGTTAACAAAATACAAATTTGCTCCTCTTTTCAGCTGCAAGATTTGAATGAAAAGGTCAAATCGACATCCGAGCAGCTAAGTCACACTGCCTGGTTGGCACATCGTCAACGGGAAATTCTCGACAACTTGATATTCGCTCCACGAGCATCACCCAATGAATGCCTGCCCACATTTGTGTGCCTTCGCGCAAACCTACTAGAACAAACATCCTTCCAGGATGCTTACAAGCATTTGAGTCACCAAGAAATGCTGTACGCCGAATTTTTGCAGACACTTCGGCTGAAGCCCAAACTTTTGGCCACATGTTTGGCCTTAGCCGACCATACTGTTAGCCAAGAGAAAATGATGGGGATCGTGTCAACAGTATTTGGAGGTTTCTACGGCTCTTGCATCCTGCCCGAGGATGAAAAGATACTGTTGCGTCTATTACTGCACCTGATGAAGCTCCAATTGAGTCACTCGAGTAACCCTCGAAAATTGCTTCGTCAAGGCAATTGTGCTTTTAGTAGGCTTTACAAAGCCTTCAGCGAAGAGCTTTTTTCCGCCAAACTTTTTCTGACATCGGCGTTACACGATCCCATTCTAAAACTGCTGTCTGATGACGAAGTCTTCCTCGACGTGGATCCAGCAAAAGTTGTGATACGATTTCCTCCGGCAGAGCGTGAGAAACGGTTTGGCAAAGAGACACAGGGCACGGAGTATGCAAAAAGAGTCAAACAGCATCGTGATTTCATCTGCTCCAAGCTAGAAGCTTTGACTAATAACTTCATTCGTGGCATCAAAGAAAACCTCCACTGCTTCCCGCCCAGCCTGGCACGCTTACTCAAAGCTATGTACAATATGCTGATGGCTCAAAAAGTCGAACCCAGGCTGGTCAATGCTGTCTGCGTGGATGTCCTCTTCTCCCTCTTCATCTGCCCAGCCATTGTTGATCCCAATCCTGTTGGGATCATTGATGCCCCCATTTCTTACGTAGCACGTTCCAATCTGATGCAAGTCGCGCAAATTCTCCAAGTACTTGCACTTTGGAAGTGGGAAGAAATTGACCCTCGTCTCATGGACCTGTACAGCCGTTTTGACAAAGAGACGTTAGCTTCCGTTCTTGAGACCATGCTTGATCCAGGAGCAGAAGCTTACAGCATGTTTAACACCAATTCTGATGAATTCGACTTTGATATGGAACTTAGCATCCTTGATCATGATCGCAACAATACCGTTGACCGCAATGCTGAAACATCCAACAGCTCAAATGTCGCCGGTGATGCCATTGGCTATGGCCTCTCGCACCATTCTACACGCCTCAGTCGAATTGCTTTACTGATGACAATGACAGAACTGGAAGAAGTCATTCAGATGCTGAGGTCCGTGCAACACCACGTTGACATCTCAGAGATTGAAGGCAACGAACTCAATGCAATACTAGATCCGTTGCCTGAAAACTTGCCCAAGCCTCGTCGCTTACCATCATCAGCAGAGTCAGAGTTGCCATTAAGAAAACTAAACTCGTCTGCTTCATCCAGCAAAGACGGAGGAGGAGGAGAAAACTCTGCGTTAGCGGCCATGATTGCTAAACGACAAGTTTTATCCAACAAATTGTCAACTGCCGTCAACGCAGCCGTCAAAAGATCTTCTTCAGCTTCTACACCAAGCACTCCTGGCTCTGATGAAGTGATGCCAAATGATCTCAGTAGTCCGTCCATGATAACTGGAAACAATGAGAGTGGTGCTTCCCTAGAGAGTTTAGATGAGTCGGCTTTGCTGCAACAGTGTGAACCTGATTTAGTGCTTGTTGTACCCCTCCCTGATCAAGGTCAAATGGCAGAGTTGCCAGGGTTTTTGTCGGAAGAACACGTGATATCAAGGAGTCGCCAGGCTTCTCGAGTGGTTCGGATGAACTTAGCAAACTTGCCAGGAGGAGAAGACGTTGGAGATCAAGGTGGATTGGGCCAAGGAACAGTCCGACGAAATAGTGCAACCGTCAACTCTGAAGAAAACTCAAGCTTGATGAGTGTTGGACCTTCGGGCGAAAAGCGAACGCGATTTAGCCTGAGCCACGACGAAGGCAGCATTGGCAACACTTCCGACAATTTGGAAGCCATTTCAGAAGCGGCATCCAATCACTCTGTGGCCTCCAGCCTGGAAGACGAGCCTGACAATCCGGATGCGGAAGACCAAATCAATGACAATTTAAGCGACATGGTGTCGGCTAATGTTAGCGGGCGTGGAACTCCCAATGTGAGTGGTAGGGACACTCCTTCCAGCCAAGTCACAGAAGATGGTGCGGATGATTCTCAAAATAGACAGCCGAGAAATGAAGACAACGATGTGCCGGGGATTCACAGGGACGATCATCGCGGAGCTGCTGGCGCAATCGGTAATCATCATCCGCAAATCGCCATTGAAAATTCGGACCAAAATCACCGGGGAGGACCCCCAGAGACAATGGAAGAGAATAATTCGCTCCATAACCATCGCATGAGGCAACGAGGCCGAAAGTCAGGCGAGCCTGATTTGGACGAAAAGTTTGGCAAATTCGAAATCAAACCTCCACTACATTCTCGAGGCCGGCTGATAAACACTTCCAACGTGGTAGGGGGAGGACTGCCTCAATCTGGCAGCAATCCATTAGAGCTGCAAGGGGATGAAACAATTTCCATGGTGTCGGATACATGGTCAACCGACGTATTAGCCAGTGACACAGAAACGGACCAAGAAAGAGGATCAGGAAGCAGAAGGTACCGAATGCACGTCCGGTTGCCCGACGAACTGGCAGGTCTGGCCGGTGTAGATCATCGTCAGTTAAGTGCAGGAGGCACCTCATCCAACCAAGGAATGGTTGGCGTTGCGTCCAGCAGCATAGCCTCCAGCTCTGCCGCCAACCTTTTGGATGTAGCTGAGACGGCCTCTGAAGCATGGTCCATTGATGTATTGGCCTCGGACACAGAGAGTCTACGGCTGGGGGAGTTAGATAACGAAGACACGGGTAGTGTTGCAAGGTCGGATGATACAACGAGAAGGTAACTTTCCACATTTGTTGTTATTTTTTCTTTTTTTAAACAATTACAAATCCTTCCCATATGGTAGTGAACCCGCCGAGCTTCTCTTGGCCATGGAGTCTTCAGCCAATATTAAAGGCCGATTTGCCGGTGATGGAGGGACAAGGCCATCAAGAGCTGATGTTGTCGAGCAATGGGCTCGTCAATCAAGTGGGCACGCGCAGAGACTTTCATCTTCCATTCAACGAAGAGGGAGTGATTCACTTGGTAATACACATAAAGTAGTACTAAGAAATCATAGCAGAAATGTTCAATTTTGGAGGACAATTTTCAGGTTCAAGACCCATCGAGGGAAGCATTTTAAAACGACCCCATGTCATTCCGGAAAGTAACGCTTCTGACGGAGATGCAGCCACCGGGGGTATTGTCAGCAGTACAACTTCTAATTCATCTTCCATGCAAAGGCTCTTGTCACATCCAAGCGCGGCCAGCATTGCTTCTAGCACCGAAAGTTCCGCAGGTGACAGTGCTGGTTCCAACAAAGAATCATCAAAAAGTACTACTCAGCCAGGTTTGACAAGTGCGGGTGCTGCCATTTCCAATTCTTCTTCAGTTGAAATCGAAGTTGCTAGCGCGTCTAGTAATGTACAAAGTGGTGCTGGCACATCCCAAACTGCTTTACCCAAAAAATCCACCTTATCTATGAGCAACACTGGAGCAATCCCTAAAAGTATTAGCTTTGACAAAACGGTGGTGATGAATAGTCGTCATTCAAAAGACGAGTCCTCTCCGGTGTCGTCTTCTTCAGAATTTGATCAAGCCAACTCGAGAGGATTAGTTGAGCTCAAAGCTGACTTGGATCAATCAGGATCATCATCCCAAAGAATGCAACAAAAAATGGACAAAAGCTTTTTCAAGTCCTGGAAATTACCAAAGATTGGCCGAAGCCATCGTGGGGGTGCAGCCTCGGCAGCAGGAGGACCCAACTACAAAAACTTGGAAAATCGAGGAGGAGGAGGAGGAAGTCAGCCTTCTACGGATTTTCTAACGGGCACAAATGGAAATGAAGAGCAAGTCATTTTGCCAGAAGAAGGTATTTTAGTGCCCAATCGATGCAATGAGGAAGAAGAGGTAACCGCTGACGATATCTTGGCCAAGTACCGTACAGTAAAAACTCGAGATGGAGGGGAACTTTCCAGTTCTAATGAAGTTATTCTATCGGCACCATTTGAAGGGAACCCCAGTGGTGATGCTAGTGACCTAGTGGATGGACCAGAACCGGAAATGGACGACTTTGACGACCGGTTGGTTATTGATCCACACAACCTTGAAGTCTCCTTTGCCTTTCAAGACGCCAAGCGAAAATTGCGAATGATGCTTTCCGAAGCGGATTTGTCTTTGCTCTCAACGACAAGCTTTATTCCCTGCTCTAATTCAAACACCTCCTCCTCTGCTACGTCTTCGAGCGTCTCGCATCGTGATCTCAAGGTTACCAATGACTTGGTGGCCCTTCTCAAAGTACAACTGGCTGAAGCCCACAACCTGCAAGATCGCAACCTGGTGGCCCAGCTCCATGAAACCCTCCGCTGTCTGTCGCTTTTTGACAATGAAGGATGTCGAAAACTTGTACGCAGTCTCAAAGAGGACTACAAACGAAGGTCGCCCTACCTGGCATACCTGGTCAAGTGTCGACAAGGACTTTTGTCTACCTTGGCCCACCAGCGTCGCCTGCTTTCCAGAATGGAGGCAGACAGACGAGTATGCTCCTCACACCAACTCAACGTCTGCAGTCGCCTCTTCTTGGAAAAGCGTGAAAAGCAGATCCTCAACTTTGTCAACAATTTCAAAGATTCCAAAGCCTCAGATGAAAAAATTGCACTGATGGAACGGTTTTTGTCCTCACTCTGGTCGCAATTAGAAAGTGACACCTCGGTCACCTTGCTAACCTCTAGTGCTTCCACTGAGATACAAATGGATCTATGTCGGGTGGCCGTGGAACGTGCGGTGGTCTCGCACATATATTACGCAGCCATGTTTCCCAACGGCGAGGCTGACGCTTGTCGGGACAATGTCCTCACTGATCACATTCGAAAATTGGCCGGAGAAATTACCCCTAATCATCGGGATCTGCGGATTGGCCGTCACTTCCAGTACGAGTCGCCCTGGCCTTCCGCTCAAGCAGAACTCGGCCAGTTGGCAGCCTTCAAAACGCCCAAGGACAAGGTGGCTTGTGTGGTGCGTTGTTGTCAGACCATCATGAATTTGCTCTCTTTGAGCCAAGCCAAAAGTAGTGTTCCAGCCGCCGATGACTTCCTTCCTGTTCTGGTTTTTGTGGTGGTTAAAGCCAACCCAGCCAACCTTTTGTCGACGGTGCAATATGTGGAGAGCTTCTATGGCAACAGGCTGGGCGGCGAAGATCATTATTGGTGGATGCAGTTTGTGGCCGCCATTGAGTTCATCAAGACGATGGACTACTCCACCTAATCTATGCTGTGTTGTCTAATGATCAATGATAAGAAGCACAAGAGTTATCGTGATAATCTATGATGACAGATTTAAAAAAAGAAGAGAGAGAGAGAAAATAATTAAGAAATTGATCTAATAATATATCTATGAATGAGAAATAAAGTAGTGTTCTATCAACTGAGATTTCGCAATGAAGCCAGCTTTTCTTTTCTTCTGGAGTAAGCACGTTAGCGTTGGAAATTACCCCAGCTCCTCTCCTTGATATTACACTGCGTAAGTAGGAGGAGGGCGCCGCTTCGCATCGATGTTCTCTGAAAGAGAAAGGAAGCTAGGATGAAGCCCTCTACTTTCTTCGCAGTTGTTCTTTCTGGGTAACGGAAACAAGTGGGTAGCATTATTAAAGTTGGCAGGTCGCTCGTTTCCTGGGTAAGATTAAAATCCTGTTGACCATTAAATTCCACTCTTTTCTTCTCAAAAGAAGGGGAAAAAATTAAAAATTTGCAGAAAATATGCCTTCTATGATCATCAGACCGTTGCCTGATTGGAACGAGACTACGATACGGTAATATTTTTGACTAGTGGATTTGGGTGTATGTATTGTGCAACATTATTTATTTTGATAGTGGTGCAAGTAGTCAAACCTTCTGGAGACAAATCGATGCCTTTTGGAATGAAACTGTTGATCAAATGGAAATGGAGCAAACACTGTATGGCACTGAAATGGACTTTGATGGTATAAAACGCTTTCAAAACTGCTTGGCACAATTTTCACAGGCGGAAAAGGAGCTAAAGAACGAAAATTGCCCAATGGTTTTTGATAGTTGGTCATGTTGGAATGAGTCACAACCTGGAACTATTCAGGAGCAACCATGTCCAAATTTCCCACATCTCGGCTTTAGCTCCAATCGTCCAGCTTTTAAAGTTTGTACTGATGAAGGGCATTGGTGGAGGCATCCAGATACCAACATGACTTGGTCCAATTACACTCAGTGTGTCAATATTCAGGACCTGCAGTTTCGAAATACGGTCAATGTCATTTCCTTATCGGGTTGGAGCATTTCTCTCTTCTTTATGATGGTATCTCTCTTCATCTTTTTCTACTTTCGGTAAGATAAATCTGTAAAACAGACACGCAAATCATTTTGGTATCTCCTCTTCTTTCTCTCTTCAGTTCTTTGCATTGTGGCCGGATAACCATGCACAAAAATCTTTTTATCTCAATGTCGAGTAACAATATATTTTGGATTCTATGGTACTTATGCGTGCTTTTCCAACAAGAAGTGTTAGCCAGCAACCCCCTCTGGTGTAGAGCATTGCATGTCACCAAAACCTACTTCATGATCACGACCTATTCTTGGATGCTTTGCGAAGGCAGCTACCTACAGCTCCTACTTTCCAACACTTGGGGCGTCAAAGGTTGGCAGCTCTGGGCTCTGGTCTCATGGGGATGGGGTATGCCTGTGGTGGTCATGGTTCCCTATACAGTCTTTCGCGCACTTAGTGAGGAGGAGAATATCAATTGTTGGATGGACACTGGGGACAGTATTTGGTTCTTGGCTGTCCCCGTCATCCTTGCCATTTCTTTCAATGTCTTGATTGTCATCAATGTGATTCGACTCATCAAACGGAAGCGAAATCTTGCATCTGAAGACAGGTCAATATACAATACGTAGACTACTGTTTGGTCTTGTGAATAATAATAATTGTGATTTGCAGTCAAGTGGCTGGAGGTCCTAATAGTGCCGTTTCTACACTAAAGGCTGCTCGTGCTGCTCTGATGCTTATTCCTATTCTGGGAATCCATTTCCTACTTATGCCTATGAGGTAAGAAAACCATCATTTCTTCAGCATCTCTGGTGAATGACATGACAAGAATGCCAGGATTGTAGTCCTCCTTGAAAACCACTCATATGTGCGTCTAAAAAATTACACTTCTCCGCTTACTAAAAAAAGATTACAACTTATATGAACATACAGAGGATGTAGTCAGAAGTATTTTGAGTGTGAGTAACTATGTAATATTTCCCAATTACTTTCCACCTGTTTTGTAGGTAATTTATCAAGATGCTGAAAAAAAAAAAACTCTCTTTGTCGACATTAGGTACTAGTACAACATATTTCTCAATTTCAGACCAGAACAAGGTACCACTTTGGAATACTTTTACGAAGTTTTTGCAGCTATATCCTCCTCATATCAGGTAAGATTAAGTTAGAGCGAAAATCAACGTTTTTAATACTGTGACTTGCTTCATTATCTTTACAGGGTTTTTTCGTCTCCATCATTTTCTGCTTCATCAATAACGACGTTAGTTTCTTTGAGTTCTAAATGCATTGAAATACCTTACCTGTTGTAATATATGCCAACACTTCTATACTAGCCAACTCGTTGACTTCTAAGATAGCGGGAAGTACGGTACAATTTGATTTAAATTCTTTTTTAAGGTTGTCGAGATCCTGAAAAAGAAATGTTGCAGGAGACTAAATCAACCGTCAGGAGGATTTTCATACATGGACACAGCTACGGTATACTTAATTATTTTTGGGATGATTCTTCAAACACCTTTTTTGCCCCTTTGAAATAAGATATGCTTGACAATGTGATGACTGTTGCAGACAAGGTTACCGCCGCCGGCTCCCACTTCCTTCGTTTCCCTATCGTCTCCTACCACTACTCCAAGACGAAGCATACCCAATTTAAGGTCAAGTCCTTTAACAGAGCAGCAACGCCACCGAGCACGCAGCCTTCACGACTCTACTCTTTTATGTGTACCCAACACAATGCCTTCTTCTTCTACTACGAGAAATGGAATGGGCAAATCCTTGCTACACAACAAAAGGAAAAGCACCACGGACGGCGGATCTGCAGCGACTTCAAGCCAAGAGACTTTTCAAATGCTAGCCAAAAATCAAGGGGATTCGGCGGACTTTATTGAAATCCAAACCATCGATGAAGTGGTGACTCAAGTGTAATGATGGACAAAACGAAAGGAACACGCGTCATCATCAGCGACGTTTTGTTGGCTTGTGAAAGCTTCATTTTCACCCGATGCCGATGCAAAAATGTCCTCCAAGGTCAGGAGGCTGAATAGTACAATCACTTCTTTGAAATAAGGATTTTCAAAAGTCTTTGAATAAATGAGTTGCTGCGAGTTGTGCAAAGAAGATTTATTTGATTTTTTTTTTTTTTTGATAAAATATTTAGTGTGATGGTACTACCTATATGCGCATTAAAGTCATCAAGCATCTATGAAATGAAAAAAAAGCGATGTACATTACGAGGGTCAAAGATGCTACTCACGTGAAAAGAAAGCTGCTTATTCTCGAATCCCAAGCCAAGAGTTGTAGTACAGTAGTCGCAAGAATTTGCTACTCTCGCCTTGAAAAATGCATTGATAAAATGGAATCCTGACGATGGAGTGCCCTAAAGGTTTCGAAGCCCACCTTGGGTCTTCCAGGTGCAAAAATTGTTTTCGTAGCAGGACTGAACATCTTGTGTCTACTCTAAGAAGACGAAACAGTCAAAAGGACCGTCAGGTGACTGAAGTGACTCCTTCAAGT
Source organism: Oithona nana (assembly GCA_900157175.1). Taxonomy (NCBI): domain Eukaryota; kingdom Metazoa; phylum Arthropoda; class Copepoda; order Cyclopoida; family Oithonidae; genus Oithona; species Oithona nana. The sequence continues at coordinate 274,642 of LT727921.1, read as the reverse complement.
TATGCAACTCCTTATCGACGGTAAGTGTTGGAAAATCCAACAAAAATATCCCAGATCATTTTTTCAACATTCTTTCAAGGCCTAGGAGTTATGTCGATGACATTACAGTTACTTCTTCGCGAACTCAAGGGTTTTCTAACTCCTCAACTACAGCTAAATATACTTCATCTCATGGGAATGGGAAATCCTACAGCTACGAAACTGACAATACCAATTTGCTACTTGTCCCATCTGCTCTCAGGGACAAAGCCAAAAAACCAAGGTATGAACTACGGAGGGTCCAAACAAGTTCCTTATTACACCTTTTACAATGCTTATGCAGGGTTTAGAGTTTCTTTTTCTAGTTTACCACCAGTGGCAGCATCATCGGTGATGAATTATGCACCGCCAGACATGCACTCTCAATACTCACGAAGCAGCTTTCGAGGAAGTTCTAGTGTCAATCAAGTCGAGTCATCAATCTACGGGACACTACCAAGGACAACCCGACAAAGCAGTTCTTGTCATGGGGTCACTTATGCCACCCTTCCTTCTCGAAGAGCAAGGTAGAACTCAAGTTAAAACCCATAGAGTAAGGGGAATTGTAGTGACCTTTTGTTGTCCTTTTTTCAGCACAAGTAGTGAGCTTAAATCCGAGTACAAGCGTGTCAGTAGCAACACTTCCCTCCTTCACAAAAGTGACTACTCGTCAAAGTCCACCACCGTTGGCTCTGACGTGACATCCACTTTGCAGCACAGGCAATCTTTTGGTTCGATGACTTCTTCCAACTTTGGCTATCTGACGCCTACTAGTCGACGCAGATGGTAAATACAATTACCTTTTGGTTTGAAGACTTTCACTACGTAATACTTTTATTTGAACAGGTCTTCTGTAAGCACTCCAGTGACTCCCATCAGGTCCCCAGCCACTACTCCCAGGGTGATGTCCCCCACGAGGACCTTTTCGCCGGCGACGACGCGCAGATACAGTTCGAGTTCAACTTCATACCAGACGTATTCCACCTCCCTGTATCGGTCGTCAAGGTAGGTTTTTATCGAGACCTTTTTTTGGCAAATTTTCAAACATTGTGAGTGCTTGTAAATTTGCAGAGTAATACACTAGAAAGTTCTTAGCCTGACCGCTTCGTTGCCCCCAATTGAATGCGTGAATGACTTTTCTTTTTTTTCTTCATCCCCGCTCCTGACTTTTGCAGAAACAGTTCGATGGTAGTTTCACCCGCATTTTCAAGATCAACTTCAAGGCGATCATCGATTGGGCATGAAGATCATTTGCTACCTCCTGTCGACTCCAAAATTCTTAATCGAGATCCATTCCAAGATATAGGTACAGCAATGCCCTCTTCCACAGAACCATATCTGACTGCGAAAAAATACAGTAGTCACTCCTTGCCTCGCAACTTTTCCCTACAAAAAGTGTCTGAAAAGCAGCAGCAGCAGCAGCTTTTGACCCCTTTCATTGAAGACTCTGAGGGAGGCTTAGGCAAAAAGACCACAACGACTAATTCCAGTGAGCCTCTTATGCTTTCGGGATCGTCATCTACTGAAAGATGTAAGTTCGACTCTAAAAAATAGAAAGTAGTATAAATTACGGTGAGACTGTCATATGATTTCAAACAGTATACGAGACGGAAGGAGGCAAGGCTAAACCTTTGAGAGCAAGCGACGGAATTCAAAGAAAATATCGTCGTAGCCATAGGCAACCCATTCCGTTACTGGATGAGAAAAATATGCTAATGAGCAACAAGCTTACCTGTTCTAATAAAGGCTGTGAAAATCATCCGCAAGCTCCCCAAGCTGATGCTTCATCCTTCAATTTTTCCGTTCTGGTGGAATGTTGGAAATGTAAGCTCATCTCTTACTTTGATGTTTTTCAAACACTATACTACATACATGCTTTATAATGTGAATACCTCTCCAGGCAAGCAATCATCACCCGGAGCTTCGTCTGGGGAATACAAAGTAAAGACAGGATCGTCGACTACGTCTGCTCCTCTAGTCATCTCCGAGGATGAAGTCATATTTGCACACTCCAATAAGGATGCAGCACTTGCTAAAGATATGACAGCAGGAGCACATGGAAATGAGTTGAATGTGGTATTCAGTAATACTCTCAAAACCCTTCGAAACAGGACAAACCAGAAGCCGGCAGGCACACCTTGTGATGACAGTAGTACTTATGATGAAGCTAGCGAAAGTTGCCAACCTCCTGATTTGGAGCCTATCATTGTCCAAGATGCCAAGGTGATGAACGACACCGACCAAAGAATTGATTCTGAATTCACAAGTCATGAACCCTCAAGTGTTCCAACATACCTTATCGATGAGGAGACCTTTCCCGCTATCCCCAACAGTATCACTTTTGCTGAGGAAAAAGATTTCCCAATAACGGAGATTGAAACGAAACCAGGCATAGAACAGGAGGAGGATATGAGTACATTTGTCAAGCTGGGCTTTCCCGAAGTTGAAGATGCAGGAAGTGAGCTACCATCGCTTACCAGCGATCAAAGTAATGTTATGGTCATGGACGAGAGTAGAATACAACAACAAAAAGAGCAAAGCATAGGGCAGGATGATCTTGAATTGCTTTCCGTGAAGGAGACCATGGCTACTGTCGAAGAATACTCCAGCACACCGTACTTCTCAACCTACCAAGAAGAAGATAGTAATCCCATTCCCAGCACTCCACCCTCCCCAGCCACAATTATTGAAATGAGACCTGAAGAATTTGCCGCCGAAGCATCAATGACAATGCTGACATTTGCCCAGGACCCCGCTTCTTCATCGAATTTTGATAGTACAGACTCTTCAGAGGAAGATGAGCCAACGTCATCAAGCCTTCCTTTGTCATTATACAATAAAAACACTTCATTGAGCAGCAATCCCGAAAGAAGAGATATATCATCTATCGCAGAGGAGGAGAGTTTGGACAGTTCAGAACCTCCAAAAGGACTCCCATGGAAGGAGCTGGATATCACACATGCTGTAATTCCCACCGGAGGAGGACTTAGCATTAACGAACCTTTAGACCTTGACAAAGGCCAACAAATTGACCAAGTGTGCAAAAAAGAAACTTACTACAAAGAAAAGTTAACCAACAAGTCTCCTTCTTCAAAAGTAGCAAAATCCTCCGAGATGATTGAGACTTTTTTTGCTTTTGACTACGTCCAACAACCCAAAGATGAGAATGAATGCAATAGTGCATCTGCATCATTACTGTGCGCCGCTGATGATGTCGATTATTTGCCAATTCAGCGAGAAGAAGTGAAATCGATTCTTCCATCAAGATTGGAAGAAGATGTTCTGGATTCTAGTTCACTTGAAAAAGTAGCGGAGACTCGTGGATCTTACCAGCAGGGGGAATCTGACATTTTGCAGGATAAATTAGAAGTGGAAAGGTAATGATGACTAATTAGTAAATACAGCCCAAGTAAATATGTATAATTATCTCCTTTACAGCATGATAAGTCATTACATGGCGGATTTGGAGGAAATCACGGATGTCAGCAATCCATCAAAGCCAGAATCTGAATATTATGATGAACAAATTCTTGACAAGGAAAAAGACGACCTTGGATTTATTCCGCTCCTCCTCACCCAAAAGTCTGTTTCTCCTCCTCGTACCAGAGAAGACACGATTGCACAAGGATGTCATCAAAGTTGTGCCTTGATGAAAAGTTTGTCCAGTCAGTCAAGAAGCAATTCTTCAGAAAAACTGTCTACTGTCAAAAACTTTAACGAATTGTTGCAAGAGCAAAGACGAATGCTAAACCAATACAAACATGAAGAGTCTGATGATACGACCGCCGAGGCACAAAATCCGGAAGAAGAAGGCGGAAATTGTAAACCAGAGTGGATGATTAAACGCTCCTCAATCATAAGCCAAAAGTCTCATCTGAAAGCCTTTGAAAGTCATCCGGATGAATTGGATCATGTCACTCTGGCACAGGACGAAAAATGTCACGGAGATGAAAGTTTAGTTCTTCCGGAAAGACTACACACAAACTTTGAGGAAGACAAAAATGCTGGAGAGAGTGAAGGCATAGTTGATTTTGGCGATGAAGAACCTAATGAAACTGAATGTGTAAATGTTGGTCATCTCGAAGAAGATACTGTGATGATTGATGGCGTTGTTTCGCAGTTCATGAATACATTCAAAGAACCGCTTACAAATGTGACACACAGCTATCAGAATGATTCAACAGAAGAATGCAAGGCGACTCAAAATGAAGAAATCATTGATTCTGCATCAAATGGAAAACTTAAGAATACTGACGAGACAGATTCAAAATTGCCAACAGAATCCCAGGTGTTTCAAAGTAATCTAGATGCTTCTGAAATCATTCATGTTGAGAATGAAAATGTTAGGATTATTGAAAACAATGAGGTGAAGATTGACAATGAAATGAGCAATGTTTGCATTGGCACAAACGAAACATCAAATGTGAGCATTGGTTTAGACCCTTCAAGCACTGAGTCAGAACCCGAAGAACCAGATTTGAAAAGAAAATCAGATGAGAAATTAGAATCAGTCAAAATATTTAATACCGAAAAAGAAAAAGATGTTCACATGGAATCGGAAGATTTTGATAATCCATCTGCTACAGATGTTGTTGAACATGCCGAGGTAGATGTGATGCCTGATAACCTTGTTCCTTCTACAAAAGTTAATATTGTTCATGAGAAAACTGAAGAAACTACAACAGAATCAAAAATCATTCCGGAAGGTGTAAAACATATCATGAAACCAGAAGTTTCATCCGCAAAACAAAGAAATTCAGAACAATATAAAAAGGAGCAAAATGATACACCAAAGAAAAATGTTGAGAAAGTTAAAGTTGATAATTCGACTGAAGACACCTTTGCCAACAAGAAAGAAGAGGAAAAGAATGAAAGAACTTTTGAAGATTATGATGAAAACTTAGAAAGTCTCACAAAATCACGGGTCAAAAGTCAGGTTGAATCACAAGATCCTGTCTATGCAGTTGTTGATGACTACGCCAAAGTAGACATTTTATTTGATGACTTATTATCTCCTACCAAGGAAGACAAAGACATTAAAGTTTCTTCTGATTCATCTGCTTTGACTACAGCTACTGCAGTTGCTGTTGGGGCCATTGCAGCTTCAGCATTAGTTTTACCAGCACTTGGTGCTGGTGCAGTTGCAGCAGCCGCAAGTGGTGGATCCGCCGCTACTGCTATGGCAACCGCAACTGTAGTGGGCTCGGGGGTATCTGTGGGTGCAGGTGTATCTGTGGGAAGCATTGCTGCTGCTGCTGCCGCGTCTACTGCTGCTGCTGCTGTCGCGGTAAAATCATTAGGGGAAGCAGCACCTGAAGTCACTGAAGAGGAGAAAGCTGAAGAACCTGAAGAAGAAAATGGAGATGCAATTACATTTTGTGAAACTTTGGTGCCAATGGTTGACATTCAAGAATCTATTGAAGTCCCTCCTGTAGTGCAGTCTATATCTCTTACAAACGTTGACATTTCTGCAGATAACTTTGAAGTTCTATCCACTGATGGTGAAACACATGATAAAGTTGTTGAACATTGTGTTGAAGTCGATACTTCAACTGATAGTTTTGATGCTACTACCAGAGAAGAAGAAGAGGTTATTCTAGATGTAACTAAAAAATCTATAATGGAATTAGGTGCGATTCCGGAACCATCAAAACATTTGAACACTAAAGATTCTCATATTGATATTGATGAAGATGAAAAGGAAAAAGAAAACTTAAAAGAGGATTTCAATGCACAGCAGATTGAAAGGAGAGATTCTTTAACAAATCAATTGATGGCAGAAGATACTGCTCAAAGTGAAGAAAATGCCGATGCAATTGCAGTTTATGAAACTTTGGCACCAGTGGTTGACATTCAAGAATACATTGAAGCCCCTCCTACTAACATTTTTGAACACGTTGAAGTTGACATGTCCACAGATAACTTTGATGTTCTATCAAATCATGGGGAAACACACGAGGAAGGTGTTAATAATTGTGTTGAAGAAGATATTTCGATAGATAGTTTTGTGTGTCCTACTAAAGAAGACCCTGTTCGAGAAATGACTAAAGAATCTAGAGTGGAATCAGGTGTGATTCCGGAACCACCAAACCATGCAAGAAATGAAGATTCAACAGGAAGTTTAACAAAAGAAAATAATGCTTTTTCTAAAGAAGAATCTTCAAATTCTGAAATGCTACTTACTGCAGATACTTTTCAAATTGATGACAAGAAAATGGAAAAATTCAAATCAAAGGAGAAATTCCATGCACAGCACAGGGATATGAGAGATTCTGTAACAAAGCAATTGGCATTGGAAGATACTGTTCAAATGGAAGGCAATGATAACTTTGATGTTCCATCCAATGATGGTGAAACACACAAGGAAGTTCTTGAATACTGTGTTGATGTAGATACTTCAACTGATGGTTTTGTTGCTCCTACCAAAGAAGAAGAAGAGCTAATTCGAGAAGCAACTAAAGAATATGGAGTGGGATCAGGTGCGATTCCGGAACCATCAAAAATTGTGAATACTAGAGATTCAACAGGAAGTTTAACAAAGGAAACTAAAGTTTTCTCTAAAGTGTCTTCAAAGTCTGAACTGTTTCTTACTAAAGTGACTTCTCAAATTGATGACAACAAAATGGAAAACTTTGAATCAAAGGAGACATTCCATGCACAGCAGAATGATAGGGGAGATTCTCAAACAAAGCAATTGACATTGGAAGATACTGTTCAAAGTGAAGACCCTGAAGACAATGATAACTTTGATGTTCCATCTAATGATGGTGAAACACAGGAGGAAGTTGTTGAACATTGTGTTGAAGTAGATACTTCAACTGATAGTTTTGTTGCTCCTACCAAAGAAGAAAAAGAATTGTTTCTTACTAAAGTGACTACTCAAATTGATGATGAAAAGGAAAACTTAAAGTCAAACGAGGAATTCAATGCACAGCAGAGCGAATTGAAATATTCTTTAACAAAGCAATTAGTAGTGGAAAATACTGCTCAAGGTGAAGGATATGCTGATGAAATTGTATTTTGTGAAACTTTGGCACCAGTGGTTGACATTCAAGAATGTATTGAAACCCCTCCTGCAGTACATCTTACAAACACTTTGGAACATGTTGAAGTTGACATTCCTACAGATAAAGTTGATAATGATTGTGTTGAAGTAGATACTTCAAATGATAGGATAGATTCTTTAACTATGCAATTGACTTTGGAAGATACTGCTCAAAGAAAAGGTAATGATAAAACAATGACAACATTACTGAACAATACAGAAATCACTGACAGTATTTTGCAAGAAACGCGGACAAATGAAGGAATCTGTGCATCATCAGAGGAGAGAAGAATTTCCACAGATAACAAGATTTCTACTGCAACACAACATCAGGATTCTCTTCCAAACCCAGTTACGACTACTTCGACGGAAGAAAGCACGTCCGGAACAAAAGAAAGAGAAGGTCACGAGACTGACCATCATCAAGATCACGTCCTTTCATTAGTAATAATGGACCAGATTGAGAAGAAGGAACATGATATCAGTTATTCAGTAGACATACATGAAACATTGACGGATGAAGCAATTTTCAAGGTTGCCCCCTCAAATGGCTTAGATTCCGAGGAGGAATCGTACAAGTGCCTTGATGCAGACGACACAGAGAGAATTTCGGGAGGAGGGATGGAAACTTTGGCAAACAATGAGGAGAAAGAATCCACCACCACTGCTGCTGTAAATGAAAGGTGGATTAAGGAGGACAGTAGGGATTTTGCCGCTCTTTTGTCGCAACACAGAGCATCGCTTAAGCCTATTGGAGACTATTCGCAGCCTTTGCCATTAGCAGGGGAAGGCAGCAGCAACAGCGTCGAAGGCCTGATATCCACATTTAACGATTGGGGCAATCCTCCTGGCAGCATGAATAAAGAGCTCGACGATGACAGGTACTTTTATTGTCGAGAGATAATTGATACTATCCAATACATACTATATCCTTTCTCTATACATACTTACATAGTTCCGAAGGTCTACCCTCGTTGATGCAAGATAGTTGGCCGCCGCCAGAAGGAGAGCATTTAGAAGAAAGCACCGAAGAGATAGATATCCCGGTTTATGATGTAGCTTCAGTAGACTTACCCATAGGCGCTGGATGCAGTGCAGTGGTTTGCAACGTTTTACCAAACACACCAAGCACCGAAACAGTAGGAAATACTCTATTTTCCTTCCTACCTTGCCTATCATGTCTATTTTCAGATCAATTCAACAGAACTTGATGCAGCAATGGATGCTTTCGTCCCTGATGCTGTCAGTATGGAACCTGAAAAATTGACACCAGTCTTCAATAAACTGCGTAAAAAGGAAAAGTCGCTTCGGCTCAAAGCTCAGCAGTTGGAAAATAAGCTGGAAATGTCAGAAATTCACAATTACTCATTGGTAGAAGAAAATTGCGACTTGAAGACTGAAATTGAAGGCTTAGAAACTGAAATATATGAGGTAGTATATCCCAAAGTCCTTTGCAAGTCTTCAATTTTCTAAAACTTTGTCCTTGATAGGTTCAGGATAGGTATCATGAAGAAGATGTCTCTGAGTGGAAGCGTTTGCGATCAGAGGTGAAAACCATGGCCAAAGCGTGTCGCAATTTCCAATTGAAGCTGAAAAGATCGGAAGAGAAAAGCTCCAAGTTGAAAGAACAGCTGGCCAAGTCGGTCAACAAAGACTTGCGAAAGCGGCATCAGCATCCTCCCCCACCGCCCAATCATCAGGTGGTGGCCCAAGGATCCCCAAACGAAATGCTCAAGTCAGCAGTCATATGGAGCATGGTGATGGTAGCAGGATACCAATTTATCAAATCCAAAATGAGTTAGTATATGTTGATTAGTAGACTTAAAAAAACAAGTAAGTAGTCCAGTATACAGCAGCATCAGAAATAAATTGTGTATTTTCGACTGATCTAGCTGGGATATATGAATTTGCCCCAAGCTCTTTGCCTGAAGAAAGACCAACTGTCCGAACGAAATTGGCCTCTTCTTTGCTCAACCTCTTCTTCCAGTGATGACAAGACTTCCTTCCCTTGCAATGCTTTCTCTGTGTCTGAAAAGAAGAGGAGAAAAATCGAATGTCTATCTGCAGCTCGGAGGACATTTTAGCCTCCAGCTGAGGTGTATGTATGTACCATGATCATTTGGAAGCCGCTGTTGGAGCTTAGAGGTCATTTCAGTAGTAGTGATTTTGTCTTCCTCCTCCTCTGCAAATACAGTGAAAGAAGGTTGACTGGTTCTCCTGTGATTGATGAGGTTGCCACCACCTGGCGAAAAAGTTTGACGAGTGGTCCACCGAGACGTAGCAGAAGTAGTAGAAGGACCTACTTCAGGCTTTTCCAGTCTTCTGATTTTATCCTTGGACAATTATTGGAGTTAGTAGATTTTCCAACACTGTCTTTTTATGAGTATGCATAAATACCACTTGGTAGGCCGGCAAGGCCACCATGCTGTTGGTTCCTCGATGCCTTTGCACGATATTACCCGGTGGCGAGTAATTGCAAGCATAGACTACGCCATAAGTCACTGCCTCCTCATCTTTGGCTTTGCTGCATCCCAAATGTGTAGTGTTAAAGTATACCATTGCCGTGAAGTGACCGATAGGACCCAAGTTATTTGCTTGAGCGATGGGGTCCATATTGGCATTGGCTAAAAGTGGGTTCAGTCCCATTTTGGTGTAGTTGACGTGCTCGTCGAACCAGGCAGTCATGCAGCCCTCCATCGTTCTTTGGCCCCATCCCATATTTTGGCCATAGTTTAACCTTTTCCAGGGTGGCGGCGGATGGGCAAACTAGTGGTTTTTAAGCTTTGGTTGAAGAGGCCAAAGCAGTGTTCTGTCAAGTGCGAATATGAAAGTATTTGAACTTGAACAATGAAAATCGAAAATAGAGCGGTTTTTTTTTAAAAAGAAACTTTGAAAAACTGCTTTGGCTTTTTCACTGAAGGTGTCGGACACAGGTCAATCCATCTAAAGAAAAGCTTTATTACCGATGTTCACTTCTGTGCTAACACTACCTCTGAGCTTCATGTTCGAGTTCATCTTTCCATTTCAACATTTTCATTTCTTTGGCTTTGGGAAGACCTGGATAAACTCCTTTAAGAATCTGTTGTCTCTTGGTGTTATGAAAATCTAAAATGGCCTCTTTTTCCTTGAGCGAGAACCCTTTGACTTTTGGCACTGAAGTACATTTTGGCAATTCTTCTTCACTACTGATTTGCCATCCACAGACGACATGCATCATCCTCATACCTCAAATAAGAAATCTCCAAGAAACAAGAGTCTTGACTAAGAATACATAAAAGATTGACGTCTTACTTACTCAAAAAGAATAATATCACTAGCATTCCTCTTCTTGACATATCGCCCTTCTTTACACAAAATACACAACAATAAATCTTTGTCGAACATTACACCACCTCAATACTTTGAAATGATTATATCAAAATCCAATACGATTCAAATTGTATTTAGAAAGAGGAAAATAAAACTCCAAACGCTCTCGAAGTCTAGAGCCCAATTGATGCCGCCACTATTTTTTCTTTACTATGATATCATCCGTGGATTGAGTTATAGAGGAGATTGAGTCTGTGTGCTGTGTCACTTTTGTCAGATATTCGATACACTGCTATACTACAGTGTGTCCTAACAAGTTTTGAATGGGGTTTAGAATTTTGGCAAGCAGGCAAGCCTGAGTTGAACCCTATAATCCGTCCAAATCATACAAAGCTCAACTCTCCATCCAAAACTAGTTTGGCCACCCTGTATATGTATCAGGAGGCATGGTAAGTAAGCGGATAAAGAAGAATGTGTCGATACGGCCACGCACATGCCACTGACACCTAGTCCCAAGAGGTACTATCAAATCGTTCATTTCACTTTGCCTTTTAGAAAAAGAATGGAGAATTTTTATGCTTCTTGTGATGATGAGCACAGCATTTTTTTAAGATGCTTTCTCAGAAAAGGGAAAAACAAAAACCAATTCATAGTAGAAATGCACAGATGAAGAAAACAAGAAGTAGTCCCTCTGTTTTTGCAGTTGTAGCACCATCAACATCAATTATTTTTTTGTATTAAAGGAGCGAGACGCAAAATATGGAGGCCACTATGTCTAGGCAACACTTGCCATAGCAATAGCATGGATCACAGTATTCCATTTCGTGCTCCGGCGTGTCCCCATCGTCACCTCCTCGCTCCATCTCATCATCAGTGGTCAAGCCTTCCTCCGTCTCTTCATCTTCGTCCAGGTCCTCGTCGTCACTGCCCAACTGACGAGGCCGAAGGCCACGTCGGTGGCGCTGTCGCAGGGAGCCTGGACTGCAAGCTTCTTTGCTTATTAATGGGGAGTCAGAACTGTCTTTCCTGGCCTTAGTTGGTATCTGCGGAAAGTAGTGGAGCAAGAACTTTAGTATACTACCTAATATGCACACAGTAGCCTAAAATGCCTTTTCTTTCACATCTTACCAGTAGCCACCACCTTGTTCAACTTCTTTTGCATAAAAAATCACATAATCTAATATTTATCATCCTAGGCATTTTATGGCCACAAAAATTGTAAAACGTCGATTGAGTTACTACAAAGAGAGACAGCAGAGATAGAGTGATGAGTCTTTTAGTAAGGCTTTTCAAAGATTGTGAGCAGTATACTCTATATATGTGCCAGCACAAACTTTGCAGCATCAAATTTCTAGTCTCAACTCTCTCCCCCTCGCTCCTCGCTGCTGCTCTCTTTCAGGCTCCTATCATCCATTTAAAGCCCCTCTCTACTCTATTGGCTTTCCATCTAATGGGAGTTCAAGTGGAGGAGCAGAGCCAGAGGCAGAGTAGAAAGAGTCAGAGTGGAGCAGTAGTGCTACTAGCATGCAGAGTTGATGCTGTCGAGTATAGATGAAACTGGAAAGGAGAGAAGGGTTGGGGCCATATTCCTTCCACAACTTCCATTTTAATGATGTTGCAAAAATCTTTTTGGGGAGAAAGTCTCTCAAGGCCTGTCAACCGTGCTAATAACTAACCTTTTTCGTAGGCTTGGTAAATTCACTGTCGGAGTCAGGAAACTGAGGCAGGTCTTCGATGGGTCCAGGAGGCGGTGGCTGAGGTTCACCTTTGCTGCGAAGTTCGCGGTCCGAACCCGCTTGTCTCAGCGATGCCACCAAGGAATTATTTTCCAGGAGATTATTTTTGGAATTAGTAGGAGGCTGTGGTGCGGGACTGGCTTTTCTCCTTCTTTGTCTCTGCTGCTGCTGCTGTCCATTTGTCAACATCTTTTTTACGGTTCCTTCAAGGCTTCCTTCATCCTCTGTTTCTTCCGCCGCCACCACTGCTTCGTCGTTCTTCTTTTTATGCCGTCGTAAAATCTTGCTCATGGCTCCCTCAATGGTGAAGGGCGGCTTTCGTTGGGGCCTGGATTGCATCAACAAAGTCGACAAAAGGGTGTTTTTTCTGACTTGTTCCGGCGGCACTGACTCTTCCGTTTGCAACCTCACTTTTTCGTGGTTAGCACCCGTCTGCTCATCATCCTCAAGATCGTCATCATCAAGGGAAAGCCTGCCTTCTTCATCACAGCATTCGGTCGTCGATTCGGCACTTTGGATGTCATCGTTGACAGTATTAACAGTCTTTCTATGCTTGGAAGCAATAGATACGGTGGGGGGAGTTGAGCAAGACTCGAGTAGCTTACGAACATCGGTTAGGGGAGTGGTCTCCGCTGCTGCTGCCGCTGCAGCAGCAGCTTCACTTTTTTTCATGGCCAACGTTTGACTGCTTGTCAGGTTGTTGTTGATCCTCATGGCAAGATTATCGTGGCTACGATGTACCAGTCTGGCTTGCATTGCTGGCTTCTGATGGTGATGATGCACATCCACTCTCGTTTGATCACTACTGACATTGGCGTTGATGTGGTAGTTGCGGCCTATGGTGGCGTAGCGGTTGACGAGGCTCTGCTGAATTTGCTGGGCTTGCTTAGGTGTCAGAACGAATTCGTTTGCCTGAGGAGCTTGCTGAGCATAATGGATTTGTGGATTATGGATTGGAGCTTGCTGGGCTTGCCGAGGATGCTGAAGCAGCGAATGATGCATTACGTCTTGGTAAGCCTGCAAAGGCATATAGTGATGCACATTTTTCAACGGCAAAGGGGGCGTGTGCCCCACGGACCGGGATGGACCGCATCGAACAACATCCTCCCGAAATTGTTGGCTACGACTGCGTCTTAGCATCGTGGCCTCGGAAGATGTCATTTGCTCTTGGTAGCAGCCTTGTTGCTCCATTGATTGACGCTGACCACCGTGCAAGTTGACGCAGTTGCCTTCAAGGTCACGAAGGACTAAGTTATTGTTGAGCACGCCCCCTCCCCCGTCATAATAGTAGGTTCGAAGAGGCTGTTTTTGAGGCTGGTTTACAACAGCTGGTGTCCGTCTGGGGGCTGAGGCCGATGGGCTATTGGTAGATGGCTGACCACCCCTAACTAATGTGGTGCTGGAAGGTGAGAGTGAGGCAGAGGAGGAGGCTACCGTCACCGTGGCCACAATCGTCGAGGGGGTCAAGGAGGATGACATGGAAGGATGGCATCCATTGGAGGTGGAGGAGGCCGAGGAGGATGAAGAATCTATCTCTTGGGAGGATGAAGCCATGTTAAGATTGTCAAGTGGCGAAGATGAGTTGGAATTGCGATTATCTTTGTCTTTGGGACTCCGTTTGATGGTGTTGTTGTTCAAGTTGCTACAGTCAATACTGTCATCAAAAGCCGTTAGAGACAAAGGGGAGAGCACCGAACTGGTGCACTGAAGGCGATCAGTGCTACTGCAAGCTGTAATCTCGTCGTAGTCTTCAGATTGAAGCCTTTGAAAGGGCGAAGATACAGCACTGTCAATACCTTCTTCCAGCTCGCTGCAGCCACCGACCAAGCTGTCCAGGCTGTCGGGGGTAGCAGGGGCGTTGTCACAAGAGCCCTGACTAAAGTCAGAAGAAGCTTCAAGATTTCTCGAGTTTGACAAGGATTTTGTCACCTCACATTTGGCTGAGGAGGAAATGGAGTGTGGGGCGTGAGGAAAGTAGGAATATGAGGAGGAAAGAAGCGGCGGTTTCTGCCTCGTAGATGAGGCAGAAACCGAGGTCGAAGAAGATGTTGATGTCGGATAAGGAACGCCAACAGTGTGATGATGATGATTGATGTGGTAAACCTCGTAAGAAGTGCTCGGCTTTGTTGCTGGCACTTTGGGCATTAATCTCGAAGTTACAATATGACTACTGTTGGCGAGAACTGGCAATTCTGCTGCTGCTGCCGCCGCCGCTTTCGATGAAGCTTGATGCAAGCCAACTGAATTGCCGTTGCAGCTTCGGTGAAGCTCAAGTCTTTTATGCCCTTCAAGCTCTCTTTTGTTGACACCTGAGTAGTAGTCGCTACTTCGTAGCAGCCGATTCCCAGCAGCAGCCTGACTTTCGGGAAGAACAGGTTTTCTTTTTTGCGAAGGAGGAGCCTCGATGCGGCTGCCGCAACTGTAACCTCCTGATGAGGACTTGGGTGGGGTGTAGGTGTTTCGCGGTGGAGGAGGAGGAGGGGGAGAGGCTGGCCTGGCCTTGAATCCATTGCTACCTCGATGATGTGAAGGCTGAGCAACTTGCAAGTTGCGATGATCATTCATCGTTCCTCATTAGAGCTTGAGCAGTTGCAGGTATTCCATCAGCGGCTTTGACGAGCCGTAACGTAGCAGCAGGGGTAGCAGCACTTGTCATCACTTTGGTGTTTTGTCGAAATCAGATCATTGGCTTTCTAATGACCTCAAAGCATCTGCTTTCTCTCCCCTTTTTTTCTTCTTCTTTTTCTTCTTTGTTTCCTTCGCGTCGGCGTCTCCGATTCGTTGTGGCCAATTTGCACCCATGAATTATGCCTGGTGATAGGTCACGTCCTCGGTCATCTGACGGAATTTGACTTATCTGCAAAATAATACAGCTTTACTACTTTGCAGGCGTTGACAATGATGAGCCGAGTATGCTTGCCCACTAAGCTACAAATGTTTATCCTCAATGAGTACCTTTTAGTCCAAATTGCACTTTGCTTTACTGCTTGCAAGCTGCTTGTCAAAAGCCTCAGAATTATAGCCAGCAGGTGTTCTTTGCCCCATGCTACGCTGCTTCTCTATATTTCCTTGCCCATGTCATAGCAAAACGGTCAAAACAAATACTACCGAAAAAAGAATCGTTTCTTTTCTTTTCATATCATCATAATGATCATATGATTTGTGGGACAACCATAGTTTTCTTCTCTCACAGCACAAAAGTAGAAATGAGGCTGCTACATTGTAGGATACTTTTAGTTTTTAGGAGTGCAACATGAAACGTTTTATTTTGTACACAATGTCCAAACAAGTTTTGTATGGTGGCATTTTTCTTAATTACTGAGCGAAGCAATATTTCCAAAGCTAGCAACATGATGTAGATTGTGGAATACGGATCCACTATAGGTTTGGGTACTTTGTTTATACATTACGTCCCAAACTTGTTGGGAAACCCTGTAGCGCTGCGCTATCCCATTTCATTCTCCAGACACGGAAGCAAAAGGGAGAAACGGAGATAGCACCCTCCAGCATCAGCATGCAGCTGAAGGAGGAGGTATCTTCAGCATACGAAATGTCTTGTCTCATCCAAGTAGCAATCCAATTCGCCATTCAAGGCCGCCGCCGAAGAAAAACGCGATATGAAGAATGTAGCGTCCCATGGTCTTAGTTGCTATTGTATAAATATACATAAATATGTCGTCCCTCGCATCCAACCATCGCCTTCGCTCTGCTGTTGCCTCAAGGGGGTTCACGCTTCTTCCTTTTGGAAGAAAGAAAAAACGGGCCTTGTAACGATATACCACACGAGGAGCGCGCGTGATGTGAGCTTTCGTCTTCAACCTCCTTCGCTCGTTCGCCGTCGTCGCCCCATATAAATGGAAATGCAAAAGTCGGAGAAGAGGTCCTTGGTTTTTGTGTACTCGTTTCTCCCCCATTTACTTTCTTTGCTCCCCAAGAATCTCATTTAGGATTTTATCCTCCTTTGACTTTGCTACTATGCGTTGTATTAGATAACTAATTTGACTTTCCAGAAACCTTTGTAAGCTCTACATTGAGTGGCTATTCCCTCTGCTTCACTACAGTATTCGCTATACTGTTTGTCCCAACAAGTTTTAGAGAAAGTGACGGACCCTGTAATCCCTAACCTAACTTGACCGACCTGGATTTAACTTGTCGGGACACTCTGTACTACTGTGCAGTAATGTAGTAGCACTGCTTCTTCTTGTATCCCAGATAGCAGTAGTGGTGACTAAAGAAGCAGGCATGCAGTTGGCAATGCGCAACCGCAATCTCAATCCTGCATGAGTGAGCAGCTCATAAGCTACTACTAACATAAGTCTAGTATTATACCACACTGCATCATCATCATCTTTGGAAAATTAGAAAGGAAACGGGTGGTAAGCTGGGGCCGAGGAGGAGGAGGAGGCAACCTTAATTATTCCTGCACGGTGTGTGTGTCACTGACCTACGCACGTTCTGAGACAACAGCATTAGTCTTTGCTTCTTGGATGGACCAGAAAAACACGGTGTTTCAAAATGGCCCCAAAATTTCTCTCAATTGACCAAAGCCAAAGTTATTTAACTTTAAACTTTTAACCAAATCAGGAGAAGAAGTGTATGTGTAAGATAAAAGTGAGACTTTTGTGACGTTGTTCAAACACTGTGAAGTATCTGGAAAATAGAAGAAGAGCCATAAAGAAGAAAGCAGCCATTCTTCTTGGCACACCAGAGTCTCTAAGAAAGACGAAGAGAGAAAAGAAGGAAAGTAGAGTAGTATTTTGAGTCTTCTCTCGGCCTCCTCCTCAGCATCGGCGGCGGCTAGCAAATATTGCTCAATTATGCAGATCCTGTTGGAGAAGGATGACGACAGACGAAGCAAAGAAAGAAGGAGGAGGCATCAAAAAGTGCCACTTTCCAAGTTTCGAATTCCCTCAAGAATTCATCCGGGATGTCACGTAGCTGGCTGAAGAAAAAGGATCATCATCATCTGAAATTCTTCCTGCAGAGTCCCAATGTAGTTTTTCGGGGGGATTTGCAAACGCTGTGCTGTGCCGGCCTTTCTCTCCTTTTGGAATTCCACTTCAACTACAGTTTGATAGTAGGGCTTCTTCTTCGTCCCCTTCGTCTTTAGCTGTTCCACATGAAAGCTTCTGTATTTGAAATGCTGCTAGTAATGAGAAAACGTATCGGCTCGTAATGAGACTTTCTTTCTGTTGAGTGAAACGAGAAGAGACCTAAGATGCCGCCGCCGGTAATCTTCTACTCCTCCTCGTCACGTAAAGCGTTATTTATGCATGCAGGATTCTTTGGCCTAGTCCTAATGCTTAGGCCACTACGCATTTACTAAATTGTTTCTCTCCTCCCCGTGACAATAATCGCTTTGGGTGGTAACAATTAGCCTCTTTGCTCTATAGTACAAAAGCTCTCGCATTTCGAATTACCCGAAAGGAAATAGGTAGAACAAGAACATTATGTACCTTCATTGGTGTAGTTGAAATTACCTAAGCTTTGGTTGCATTGCCCTTTTTTAAGAAAAAAATATGCACTGAACCTACTTTAGGCTTTACGATTTTTGTAAGACATTTCTAAACAGCAAATGTCCAACATTAGTGCACTACCAGGTCTAAATGCTCTATAGATGTTACCGATTCCGCTTTTGAATTACCTTTGCACGTATGCATCAAAACTCAGGATTGCAGGGGAAGTATACATGCGCTCCTGCTGACCTCATATTGACGAAAACGAAGCTGAGGATGAAAATGTCGAAAAGTGGAATGAGGCGGAAATGGTGGAGGAGGGAGGGCTGCTAGCGACCAAAGGCAAAGTTCAAATCCTTGGGATAAAAATGCTGTTAGCTTGCAGCAAATTGGTGGAGGATGGCCTCTGATCTTGGGCCAATGAATGGAGCCAATGTATGAGACTGCCAGGGACATCTTTTCACTTCAGTGAATATCCTCAAGGTAAAGCAGCTTTAGAGTCCAAGAACGGAGGAGGCAGCGAAAACGCATCACTCTAGCAGAGCCTTTCCCCCTTTTTTAGAAGTCTTCTTCTTCAGTTGCGGACCGGCAGCAAAACTTTTGTCAACGGCCTCTTCGTCTTCCTCCTCTACTCTTCTCTTTCTCTACTGACAGTGTGGACATCAACAACAATAACAAGAGGGTGAGACTGTGGAGTGACTTTTTTTTTTCTTTTCGCGTGCAGTAGTAACAGCTTGACATTAAATCACGCTCTGAACACATTTGCTTTCACAAACGCTAAGCAAGAGCTTTCATATGTAAGGAGGACGAGAGAAGCCTATTGTTATATGCGCGTCTGCATCTGGGCCTTGTCCAATGTCCAAGGCTTTGGTGACCATCAATGACAGAACCCATCAATTGCCAGTTATTGCTACAGCCTCCTCGGCAATCTTCATCTCGGTCCTGTCCTTTGGCGTTATCAATTGGAGCGCATCTCCGGACGGAAATTGGTGCCGTGCAGGAGGCCCCTTCCAAAGGCTTTAGCAGGTTATCCCTTCTACAACTCCGCGGCCTCCTTCATAGTATTTGTGCTGAGAGCGAGGGGCCACTTTAAAACTAAAGGTCAACATTTCTTTCTAGAAACTTTTTAGGTGTTTTAGAATAAGAACTACAAAGCCGAAGAAGGCCCCGCCTATCAACTCCAGAGAAGTTGGATTTCTTGGCCTTGGGCCAAGACTGCACCAATGTCCTCAGATCCCATTTACTGTTAGGCAACGATGCCGTGCTAGCTGCTCTATGCACTCTTGATTGAAAATGTACAAAAAATATATACGTTTGACATCTCTGACTGTTTTTGAACTTTTGAAAATATGTTCTGCATGCATCATCCGACGATATATTCAGACAAGCGTGTAATGATGATGCCGCCATGACCACATTTCAAACTTTTCTTGGACTCGAAAATCTGAATGTAAGATGAAGTGAGTCAATGAATAACCTCTAATCGTGCTGACTCTTTTTTTTCTACAGACGGAGAAAAGAGGACGACGAGCGATGGAGGAGGAGGAGGAGGGAACTTGACATATTTCTTGTTTAATGGTTGCCACGCAGATCCCACTGTGCCGGAGGGATCTGTCACAGTGTTTGAATATCACCCAAAATGGTAACTGTTTTTCTTGGACTCGAAAATCTAGATGTAAGATGAAGTGAGTCTCTGAATAACCTCTAATCGTGCTGACTCTTTTTTTTTCTACAGACGGAGAAAAGAGGACGACGGTCGACGAGCGATGGAGGAGGAGGAGGAGGGAACTCGACATATTTCTTGTTTAATGGTTGCCACGCAGATCCCACTGTGCCAGAGGGATCTGTCACAGTGTTTGAATATCACCCAAAATGGTAACTGTATAGCGATTAGTGTCCTCCGTGAGACACTTTTTCCCCCTTTTCAAACACTGTAGGTTGCTGTGACACATATATGTATCCGAAAAGCTATAAAGAACCACAGCAGCCTTTCTCGTCTCGTCTAGCGGGGCCGTATATACAAACATACATACATACGTAGCCTCTAGATAGATAGTATAGCAGCCCTGCTGTCACTAATACATGCTGATGTTTGCCTTTTCTAGGGTTTCGTCCTAGCTTTGTTACAAGTGTATGTACTAGTGTAGTCCTAGATGATTCCCTCCAAAATGTGAGTTTTACTTCTTCTCCTTCTCTATTCTGTGAAAAGGGGAGAAAAGTTCTGTAGCTATGCCAAGCAGCGGTGAAAGGGGAGTTACTACATTGCGGCACTTTTAGGCCAGTCATCCAGCGGCCGCCGGCAGACCCTCCTCATTTTAAGCAAAAATACGAGAAGAACTAAAGAAGGGAGAGAGAAAGAGAGAAAAGCAAAACCACTCACGCACTTCTGCACAAACAATGGTAGTCGTTTGGTCAAGACTGTATTATGTATACTACAGCACTGAGTGAATGACTATACTTCTTATTATGCTTACCCTTTGAATACAAGCTTTAGTATTATGTGAGAATGAGGTTAAACCTCACTCCTCAGATTCAGAAGCAGAAGACGAAAACACGTCATTATTTGTAAGGGCAAAGACATAAAATGTGTAACACAGAGTATCCCAACAAGTTTTGGAAGGGTAATTGAGCAATATTCCTACAAAAATTGCAGGGATATGTACGCTGCTGTGTTGGATGGGAACTGAAAGACAACTCCAGCGATTCCAGCAGGTAGATAGGAGGTACATACTACTTGCTCTGCTTGGATCAATGGAGCGGAAGAAAAGCAAGCAACCTATTATAAGGCCATCATCACGATATGCAGCATTTGCTGCCGTGCCTCATGATGATGCCAAAGATAATTTGGCGGCTGCTTTGCTATTTGCTGCGGCATTCATGCCCATGCTCATCCTGATGATGACTGCACAACTCAGACCAACGAAGAAAATCTCTTGTATTTTACCACTGCATGATACTTCTTGGGAAGTATTTTCAAAGACTGTGTTAGTAGGTATGTAGTATATGACATCAGTTGCCAATTTCCGTTTTCCAATTGTTTCACGTCCTGCTTCTTGACGAGAAGCTATGTACATACATACGAAACAGCGCTTCAGCATTTGGAAAGAGACAACAACCGAATGTCGCCCCCATCACGAGGAGGGGCCAATTTTCTGAATATCTTTAAAATACTAAAACTTTACCTTTTTAGTAGGAATGCAGCTTTCGTGACATTCTGCATTGGTCTTTTATCACTTAGCACAACATGAATGAAATGTTGTTATGAGTCAACGTTGATAGATCCAACTTTTTTTCTTTCTTTTTGCAAAGATAGTTAGACTAAGCACTTGCGCCTTTCGTCTTCAACTGAATGTTGTTCTTTCCTTTCCCTTCTCCTCCACCGCCTCCCTCTTCCCAGTCATTCGTTTCTCTCTGGCCTTCGCGCCTTCCTCTTTGGAAGGGGCCGAAAGCGCCTTTCTTGCTTGAACCTACATACTTACGAGGTTTCTTGATTTTTGCGAACAACATCCGATGAAAATGAAGTAATAACCTAGCAAAAGTCGTTTAACTTGGACTTGAATGTGAATAGGCAAGTCTGACCATTTTCCTAACTACAAGTCATGGCAAAGTTGATCCAAAATTGCACAAACAATGGCAAACTTTTAAAAACTGTTCACCACAAGTCTAAACCTAATAGTTGACCCATTTCTATTCTATTTTCCGAAATCGCAAATTATTTGTTTACTTAAAAAGCAAACATAGAAGCTTTGAAGTTGAGATTTGTCATTTGAGAATCATTTGCTGTCAGGATTTTTCGCAAAGATTTTTAGTATATCTTCGCAACCTCTCACTAAAAACAAAAATGAAAAAAATGGAGCCAAAGTGTTAATTCCGGAACAAGCCATTGGATCTTTCCCACACGGGGCTTTTGACAAGCTCTGTCGGGGATTGTAGTTTGTGGGGGGGTCAGAGCTGGAGGCGCAGCATAGACCTCGAACCACTTGGTGTGTGTCTTCCACCCTTGGTCATCTTGTCATCTTGCAATCCTTCCTTGCCTATAGTAGGTCGATTTGGGGACCGTAAAGTTCATTACATGTAAAGGGTCAGATTTTTAACTGGCTCCTGACGCTCCTGACAGACGAGACGGCCCCCAACCCCCTCAAGCTGAAATGCGCAAAACTATATTTGTAACTCGAGAGCAGGGTAAGAATCTTTATTTGTCCATAGTATACTTAGCATCCTTTCTTAATTAGTTATAATTTGCCAGTAGGGTGGTGATAATAGAAGGTGTCGGTGCTGCTTGTTGTTCCTTAGGATATTAGTTCTTCTTCTTCTTCGATGGTAGGCTGAGCTTTGAAAAGGTTTCCAGTAAGCATGCTGATTGGCATGGGAAAAATGATGGTTGAGTTGTGCTCGGCTGCAATGCTGTTTAAGGTTTGCAGATATCGGAGCTGAAACGGATAAGAAAAGCATTAAAAGAAAGGTTGAAAAGAGAGCTGGGAGCAGGAGAATATGTGCTTTCAAATTGATTTCCTGCTGCATGCTACTACATAACAGTGTGCGAAAAGTTGCGTGAGTGCCAGTAATATTGTTGCGACAGCTTACTATTGACTTTATTGCTGTCTAGCTTGCACGAAATGAGTGATAAAGTCGATTGGCAAAGGGAAAATGATGGTCGAGTTCTTTTCGGCACTGATGCTGGTCAGGGTTTGCAAGTAACGTAACTGCAAAAGTTGAATGTTCTTTTATTGGGAACTATGAAGAACCATGAAAATGAGCTTTTAGACCTTTTGAAGTTTGCTGCTGTGAGGTGTTGCAAATGCAACATCGCATCAGAAGAAAGATAAGAACAAAAAGTGGTACCTGCAATGCCGATGGACTCTCTTGAATTACCGACGCAGCTTCTTTCAGGGCATGAGAGGCTTTTTGTTCGCCCTCAGCCGCAATCACCTTGGCTCGAGCCTCCCTGGCAGCTTCGGCCTCCGCCGCCATTGCTCTTTGCAGTTGCACAGGTAGTCTCACGTCCTTGCTGTCGTTATAAACAAATGTTATACATAAAATATCATCAGGGTGTATCAACAAGTTACTATGTATTTAGATAAGCAACCAACAATAACTCACATTTCCACACGTTCCACCTTAACACCCCACGGATCAGTAGCCTCGTCGAGACTCGATTGCATGATATGGGAAATGGTCTCGCGCTCACTAAGGATCTCCGCCAAATTCTTAGTACCGAGCACATTTCTGAGAGTCGTAGCTGCTAAGAGTCTTGTGGAGTGACTAAAAGAGAAAAGGAACATGTCAAAAAATACATATACCAAAAGGCTACCTTTCACTAAAGCGAGCGAAGTGACTTCAAATCAAACACGGCGATTAGAAATAATCGTACTGCGTATGTAGCTAACTTCGCTCGCTTTGAATGATAAAAGAGATCGTTTAGAATTTACGAAGAAAGCTCTTAAACAGCAGGAAATGAAAAAAAAAAACATGCGAATTTTTTTAAGGCTTCATTTCAAGGTCACCAACAGCCTATGAGGTTGCCGAGAAGGTTGGATGCTTGGGCAACAAGTCAAAACTACTGCGGCAAACGGTAGTTTCTGTTGCTGTAGGAAGGTAGTAGTGGTAGAAGGCAAGAGCAGGCTCTAGAGATTCCTTACTGCAACTGGGTATTAAGAATTATGAAAGAAGTTTTGAGATAAGGTCGTTTCTACGATAGTAGTGCCACTACTGGGAGTAGTACAACATGCTCTTCCTCTTTCTTTCCCATAGACTTTTATCTAGAGAAGTATCCATAAAAACCAAGTGCACAGCAGGATATCCCAACAAGTTTTGCTCTGTAACTCAGCAAAATTCCAAAGCTGGCAAATGTTGCAAAAAGAGGGTAATTTTGCCCACTGTGTATTCTATGTGGATCGGATGCTGGTCTTGAGCTAAGGAGTAGTGCTTTGGTTCCAGTTTTACCTGAAATTCTCCACGTTAGATATGCAGATGGTTGGGTTGGAGACGCGATAGTAGACAACAGCATCCACTGCCACTGTTACCGAGTCCCGTGATAAAATCTACGTAAGGAGGAACAACATCATGCAGAGAGTATGTATATTGTAAAAGCAACCTTGCAGTAATAGCGCAGGTATATCATGGCACGTACAAGCAAAAAAGGGCCACAGCAGCGGTCACTTTCGGAAGCTGTCAGCAACTGTAGTTGTGTTTAAAAAAGGTCTCGTATTATTAGTGATGACCAACTTTCATTGCAAAATTCTGCTGGAGGAAAACAAACAATACAGAAGAAAAAAAGCCAGGCTGTTTTTAAAAAGCAATGGAGATTAGTAGTCATTCATCATCTCTCTGCAGAAACTTTGCGTTTGGTTCGAGTCCTTTTCCAAAGCAACGTCTCGTTAATGAACCAAAGATGAAAATACGAAAGGAACAAGACCCAAAAAGAAAAAATATATAATTTCTTCACCTGAAGTCATCAACACTGCAAAGTGCTTGTTCCGCATCGATCACGTTGAAATATACGACAGCGTCAACCGAGACGGTGACTGAATCACACGTTAAAATCTAAAGCGGTCGAGACGCACGTCAGTTTATGACTAAGTTTTGGATGAGAAACGGGGCAATATTTCAAAACTTTTTGAACTTTTGGAATCTTGCTCAATCATCCATCCAAAACTTATTGGGGACATTTCGCAGGTAATGTATAGAAGACCTATATTACTCACCTCTTGAGGCGGTACATCGAAAGAAACGGTTCGAAGGTCCACGCATCGGTAGGTATCAATGCAAGGTATGACGGTAAAAATTCCAGGGCCTTTGGATCCTCCTTTTCGCAATCGTCCAAGTCGGAAAATGACAGCTCGTTCGTATTCCGCAACAACCTGTAGTAGATAAAGATTTGCAGCCTAACTATAATCGTGCAATCTAAACAGTGTGCCCCATCTTCAAATGCTCAGAAAAGTTAGGTAAGGTTTCGTATAGTAAGATGCCGTTGTCCTCTTCTTTTACTATTCGGAAGCCGGAGGATTCAGTGGCAAATTGCCAGCAAATATTGCAGAAATTGCAAGTAGTGGGACGCGCGGGTTTCTGCAACTAATATTGACCAGCAGTATTAGGGATCCCACAGTGAGCGAATCTTCAATTTGGCGCCAAAAGTTGTTATTCTTTTGAATTTCATAATCATTGCATCACGCTTTGTTTCCTGCTTTGACATCCAAAATTACTCGAACTATGGGACCTTGGATTTCAATATCATATCATTGTTCTGGCCCACTGTGCAACAGTCAGGAAGAAGCTTTTTTTCCCTTTTGTGGATGGCGGTTATACTACTACTACGGTACTAGTTTAATATTGGATGCCCCATATGAAAAGGGAATCTGGTCGGTAAATCACGAGCAACGACGTCGCCAATTTAAAGGCTTTTTTTGGCTCCGAGCGGAGCGAGGAGAGGAAGCATCAGCATTGCTACTTCTACTACTTCAAGAAGCTAAGGATATTAATGACGCAGCAGTACTACTCTAACATTTCTCCACTCATGACTTCGCATTAATATCCCTCTTACTACGCGTTTTGACTGCAAAGCCCCGCACGACCACCACTACTTACCTAAAAACCGCCGCACAAAAAGAAGTAAAAAGAAAGCGTACAAATGGAGGACTTTTGGCAGATTTTCAAGCTCTGTGCTCTGCGTAATTCTGGAAGGCATTGTCGAGAGCAGAGAGCTGAGGAGCAAATATTTTTGATGCAATTTCAATCTTTTTACGAGAATGGATAAAAAAGAGCAGGGACCACTTTGTACTTAGCCAACAGAAGGAACATAAGCTTTTGTATGGGATGGCGATGGCTTAGAGTAGAAAGAAATTGCCCAAAAATGTCTCATTTCCACTACATGCAGCGTAACTTTTTTTTTGGCAATGTGAAAAGGTCTCTTTCTCTCAAATAGTAGTCTGGTTTTGTAAAGTGGTACTTTGTACTACACTTCAATAACGTACTATCTAGGCATAAAAGGTTCGCGACATCCGTTACTCGGTTTCTGCAAAAGTAAAAAAAGGCAAAGGATCAAGCCCAGGTCTCAATACTGCGGGGTTATCAGCAACCAAGGACAATTTGTGATGTGAACTCGGCAAAGGGAAGGCAAAAATACCACTGCAGCAACTCCAGTTGTTGATTCCAAGGATGGAATCACAGCAGCAGAGCTGAAAGACCCCGCTGCAGCAGCGCAAGAAAATCTCTGAAAGTGATCACTTTCTTGCAGGAATTTGGGGTTACTTCAAGGTCACGGTCATGAATTGGTAATGAGCTCTGGACCTTGGTTGGAGGCCAACGAGGATTAAGTCATACAGTAGAGCAGTAGCAAATGCAGATTTTCCATGGCATCATCAAGGCTACTGCGACACTATGTATAGTAAACTTGATGTAGTAGTACCACATAGTATTGCTTTATAAAAGCAAGCGACACCCCGTATAAATACATATTTAGGTTTTTGACCGCGATCTAGCTTTGCTATCGCGGTCCTATAAGTCAAAAAATTCTTCAGGGGACTTTGCTCATTTTGAAAGTATTTCGTCATAGCTATAGTATTTCAAAGTATTTGTCTAATTTAGTTGGTAATTTCAACTGTAGTTAGATAAATTACATCAAAGCAATTCTAGAATTTACAAAAAAGTTATAATTTTAATTTTCAAAGTATTTCTAGATTTTCAAAGAATTTTAGATTTTCAAAGTATTTCTAGAATTTCGAAGTATTTCTAGAGTTTACAAGAATTCAAAGAAATAATCGCGGTCATGGACTAAAAAGTATTTTTAGTCTTGTTTACTTGAGACTCACCTTTATGACCAGACACAATGAGAAGGGCACAGTGACCAGGATGAGGAGCACGGAGAGAGCCGTCAATAGAAATGCAGTGAATCCCAGTTGGTTGGAGTCGTCTGGAAAGGAACCAATTACATTAAAAAACAGAATAGGCCTACGTAGATCAAAATTAAAATCAACCCTCATCATTATCATCTCCATCATTGTCATCAACCACGGCTTTATCTTCAGAAGCCTTCGGCCCATAGGCCCTTTGACCCTTAGGCCGTTCACGCGGTATCAAAAGTTGACGATTTCGGACGCTCCCGCTATAATTTTTTCGCCGGATACTACTCCGTGTTTTCTTGCTAAGTTCAGCCGCCTTTTGCTTGATTGACAGCTTTGTGCGTTCCTTTTCGTCTACCAAAGAAGGCACTTGAAGAGCCGAGCTTTCCAGCATTGTTGGCATTGATACGAGGGTGTCATACCCACGACCAGATGCTGCTACCTGGCCACCGTCGAGGCCGGCTTTGACAATGAAAGGTTGTTGTTGTGACCTCCTCCTCATTCTCCCCCCTCAAAGAAAATTCTAGGCAGGATGCTCAATTGCTCAATAGACATGTTAATTGCGAGAACAATGATGATATTCATATTGAGGATGGAGGTCACAACTGTGAGAACTTCTTTCCTGTATGAGGAGGAACTGATGACACTGATGCACTTGGTGGTTGAACAGATGAAGTATTGAGCGATAATGCAGCAACGGCTAAGGGGTCGTACTGGGGAGGGGGAACTTGGGGGTAAGAGTGGTTAGTAGGGTATGGAGTAGCGACAGGGACTAAACCCTGCGGGTGCAACTGCATCATGGCTATTTGAGCGGGGATAGGAGGAAGTTGGGCTGCTGGGGCAGAGGGTGTCACGGCCTCTTGGTGGTGTGGCAAGCCAGCCTCAAGGAGGCCCTGTTCTGACAAGGACCTGTCCATGTCACCCAAATGTATCCTACTGAGACTTGTAGTCGAGGGTCTTACGTCGGCACCTTCTTTCTGACTTGTTCCGAACGGCCTTTGGTCTGGTGAAAGGCGGCTTGGGTGAGAGGAGTGTGAGGAGCGGTCAAGGAGAAAAGGGCTTGAGGGCGCGTGCGCTCAAGCTCAGCCTCAACCTTCAACAAGGCCATTATTTTTGATGAAGGCTACTGCAGAATGGGTGATAACACTACGAGGAGGAGGATAAAAGGGAGACCGCAGATACAGCAAAGCCGTGAATTATTTCAAGCTGTCTCAATGCTCTTTGCCTGGTGATTTCACCCCTTGAAAGTCGCATTTTGAGCTATTATGGAAGATGAAAAAAAAGAAAGGTACTAAAAGGAGGAGGAGAAAAAAACACTAAGAAGGTAGGCCTTTTTGTCGGACTGCTGTTGTTGTCGCTGCTGTCTGTCTTACTTTTTTTATACTCCCGGCCTTCCAAGCTCTTCCATAAATCTAGCTTTGCTTCTGCTCCATCATGTCATCTTTGCCGTCCGCACCCAAATGGCCCCGCAACGTTTTTCTACAGTCTACACATTCTGGTTTGTCGGTCTTTTTTTCAATCCGGTATGTACTCCCAAAAAGTAATGAAAGAATTCATTTTTGGCTTGAATGCATTTCTTTTTGCAACGAATGTGGGTTCGAATCCCACTTCTTGACCAAAAAGAGAGGCTAAAGATGACAAATTGGGGTCGGTCTTAGGACGCTTACACAGGGAAAGCGATCGATAGCGGCGCGGCGCTATCGTATAACCGGCAACCGCAAAGTTAAGTCGATTTGAAGTGAAGTTGTCACATTGAAAAGCATTTTTCGAGCAAGTAGAACTACTTTGCTTAGTGATCTTTGGATACTACTGGAGCGAAGCATGACCGCTGCTGTTGCGCAGTGCGAGTCTACTGCTACTGCAACAGAATCTGGCCAAAAAGTAGCCGAAATCAGCAGCTCCTTGATGTTCCTCTTTCCTCGTAAAATAAATGGCTCGAGAGATATGAACAACACAAAAAAGTACAAATAGCATAATTGAATGTGGCAGAACAGTAGTCGGCATGCGGATGCACAGATGGCCTAAAATTGGAGTCCAAAGAAAAAAAGTTTGAAACATTTCAAATTATAAGAATTTTGAAAAGTCTAATAATTTTGAAAATCTAAGAATTAAAAAACTTCAAAAGCTTCGAAAAGCTCGAAAGGCTCGAAAAGCTCGGAAGGCTCTGAAGGCTCGAAAGGCTCGAAAGACTCGAAAGGCTCGAAAAGCTAAAAAGGCTCAAAAGCTCGAAAGGCTAAACCTAAACCAAAAGTTTGAAAGTCTAAGAATTTTGAAAATCTAAGAATTTCGAAAGACTAACAATTTTGAAAAATTAACCATTTTGAAATCTAACAATTTTGAAAATCTAAGAGAAAATTGTTAAGGTTATACCAAAAGGCTAAAATCATGCAAATTTGAGAAAATTGTGAAACAACAAGAACAAGATGAACAAGATTATAAAGATGTAGAAGCGCGAGCAGCTTGAGCTCGCGCTTAAAAAAACAGTAGAGAAAATGAGCAGGCGGCTCAAGCAATAGAAAAAGGTGGGTGTCCAAGAGTTGCAATCACTTCAAAATATTTGAGAATACAGAGAATACTTGAGCCGATACAGTTTTTTTTTTCCTCTTCTTAGCTTAGAAGTAAACGAGAAAGGCGAATGGGGCAGCGGCATAAAATGTAGAAAAAAGGAATGTTCAAAACATTGTAGAAAAATTGTCTTCTTTTTTTTACAATAGTTGAGAAATTCAAAAGGTTACGCAATTTCGACATGGGGGACATGGGGAAATTATTTCCCGACCTGGTTGAAGAAATTAAATTATTCCCCGAATAATCACAAAATGTTGAACGTTTTTTCTTTACACATATAAAGAAATGTTTTCGGCCTCGTTACAACATTGCTTTGTCTTTGAATGTGCATTTGAACAGTAGAAAAATTTAGCTTATCTGAAAAAGGTCACTTATAGTCTGATTGTCAAGTGTCAATGGCCAGAAAAAAGGTGGAGAAAATTCTCCTTTCATGTAATTCAACTGAAGGAAGGACAAAGCGGCTGCTATTTTACCGAAAAAAAAATATCGTCCAAATGCACGTAAGCGTGAGCATCTTGCTCGTGCTTACCCAAACTTTTCAACCAAAATGTGGAAAATATTTCCATTCATATGTTTCTTGGAGTCCCAACCTATGCAGCTTAGTCCTTAGAACAGACAAACGAACATGATAATTAAAATTTAGATAAAAGGGTCATTTCTTATCTACGTCTTGGCAAAGCAATGCATTGCTTAGTTGTCCCTAAATATGTAAATCTGAGGATTTTGTGGGGATACTATGCCGCCCACCACTGTCACTTTTATCATATTCCGCTCCGCGCCCCCCCCAAAAAAATTCATCTCACTTTGAATGGTTATGAGGACTGTCAAAAAGATAATAGTACAAAAAGATGAATTACCTACGCGGTTTAGCTCATCGAAAGATGGAGACCTGTAGTCATGTTCTGGAGCAATGTCCTTGTTTTTCATTTTCTCTATGTACTTTTTGATGAGAATGTCGACCGACGATGTAGCATTGCTGCCGCTTGCTACTGCAAGCACTAGTCACTTTAATTATCTCATGGATTAAGACTTAAGAGGGGTTGGTAATGTTCACTAAGACACAGATCTTGCACTAGTGTCGCTCATAGTCTTGTTGCAAAGAACTTGCGCGACAGCTTTCACACTACTGTGTCTGCCTGCCTGCTGGCTGTCCTCGCATCAGTCGTCGCGTTGCTCCTTGACTTTACTTTGCGATAATTGAA
This sequence comes from Oithona nana, assembly GCA_900157175.1. Lineage (NCBI taxonomy): Eukaryota > Metazoa > Arthropoda > Copepoda > Cyclopoida > Oithonidae > Oithona > Oithona nana. Next base: position 244,474 of record LT727921.1, on the reverse strand, counting down.
TTACATTGAAGACAGATTTGAAAGGGTTGCTTGCTAATCAAGATTATGTTGACTTTTGTCACAATTCTTGAAGAACATTTGATATCACACTTGGACGACTTCTCTATTAAAGTTAACTATAATTTAGCCAACATGACAAAAAAAATTAAAGACGCTTCGCTCGGTCGGCCTCCGGCCTCCCTCGCGCCGCTTTAGATAAAAGCATTAAGCAACGTGAATTCCATACCGGCTTGTTCGTACATAAAGCCTCTGACATGATGATCCATATCCACTTGGTTTCCCCTCACTTGACCATTAACCCTTTGCCTTCTCTCTCCTTCTCCATCATTTTCGTCTTTTCCACGCCAACTTTTGTAGCGATGTTCCTCCATAGGGATGATCTGAACGTCTCCCTGACTTACTGGCGAAGTGCTATGCACACTCATCAAAACTTGTCTAACCTTCCAAGTGTACCTGATTTCTTGGAGTGCGAGTTACGACGTCAACTTTCAATCTCAGAAAGTTCTCTGGATGCTATGTCTTCAACAACCAGGTATGATTGAATATTGTAAATGTCAGGGTTTTTTTTGTACTCCTGACGTACAAATGTAAATGTCAAGGGAACGGGACAATTCTCTCTATCATTAATTTTATATATCTCTTGTCATCTTTTATTCGCAGATCAATATTCATATTTGAAAATATTTCATAGCATTTGAAATTAGTTAATGAGGAGGCCAAATTCATCAACAACACTGTCGACAAAGACATGCTTTGCTACGCAAAGCGATGCAAAAGGGAATGCATAAAAGCAAAAGTCCTCCAGTTGGCAGGAAAATGAGCAACAATAATGGCAATCCATCTTCTTGCTCCAACGCCGGTTCTTGCTCATCCCCCGACCCCGAGCCGTCAGCCTCAATGTTAACAGCATTCTCCTCTTCTTGAAATTCAATTCTTCTGGCTCGGTGCGAAATAGGTGCCTCATCAACCAAATAATCCCGCTTGGTGTACTTGCCAATGACCCCCCTACCCAGAACGTTTTTCTCCTCCTTGGACTGGTTCCTATAGAGGTAAATCAGTTCTTCAAAGGCCCTTTCAATACGCTGATCGTTGTCCCAGTGGGGTTGTGTCAAGTGCACTTGGAATTCCGCACCCACTTTTCCTTTAGGCGTTTTCTTGAACCCCAGGAACTCGATGGCACCAAGGAGGCCGCCAACTGTCAGCTCTGAGTGCTTTTTGTTGGTCATTAAGAAGCGCACCTCTTGATCCACCATTTTTTTCCATTCTTTGTGCGTGGAACTGCGACTATCATTGAGTGAGGATATCCATGGAGAATCTATTGTTGCCATAAAAAGGAATAATTCGCCCGGATAATCAGGGCAACAACATTTGTTAGCCATCAGACCGCTTTTATGGTACAAATCATAAAACATCAGTCCCAAGATCACAGTAGTGTTACACCGATATTTGAGACCGCGTTTGACTCTAATGTGATCTTCTTCCATCAATTGTAATCTCCGCACTCGCTCTTGGTCAAAAGCAACAATTTCTTTAATAGATCTACGCTTGCGATTTTCTGATGAGGGAGCGGGAGCGGGAGTAGGAGCGGAAGTGGGAGCAGGAGCGGGAGCAGGAGCTGGAGCAGGAGCTGGAGCAGGAGCTGGAGCAGGAGCAGGAGCGGGGGCAGGAGCAGAAGTGGGAGCTGTGAGCGGGAGCAGGAGCGGGAGCAGGAGCGGGAGAAGGAGCAGGAGCGGGAGCAGGGGCTTGAGTAGGTGCGATAGTCGTAGTATTTCCCTCCGATTCCGTGATATTGTTAATGTCAGTCGAAGTATCATTGCCTAAAGTACTATTGGTCCAATATTCCGTTGTTTCTTCGCCATCTTCTGGACAAATACAAGTGATTGGCCAAGTAACAGGATTTTCCGTTGTTGTATTGCTAACTTCAGTACTGTTGTCCGAAACTGTTCCGTTGATAACGACATCGTTTACAGTTTCATTAAAATTACTTTCGTTGACCTCTCTCTTTCTCAGCTTGTTCTTTTGAGGGCAAACGCAATATTCAGGCAATGGCGTAGGTTCAAAATCTCGATTTTCTATGGCTTTTTCCTTTATCTCTGCTTCCATTTGAGTCCGATTTTCAAAATCTTCTGCATTCTCGGCTTCTTTAATTTTCAAGTAGGCTTGGTAAGCTTGGTCAATGCTTTGTCTCCGTTTCTGTTCTTCTCTGAAACCTGGAAACACACTCTCCTGCATATCGTCTCTTAAAGCATGCACTGCTTCAAAAAGTAGCTCGTTAGCACTTTCGAGATTTGTCAGTTCTTCTTCTGAGCAATCTTCATGTATTACTTGCGAGTCTAAAATATAACCACAATGACGATCAATGGTTGTGAATAAGTAGGTGCTGTTGTCAATAAAACCATCAACTAAAACATTTATATCTTCCATGATTTCAACAACTTCTTGGCAACTGATTGGAATGTAACTCCTTTTCTTTCTGTTAGATGATTCCGGAGCGGGTGCAGGAGCGGGTCCAGGAGCGGGAGCAGGGGCGGGTGCAGGCGCGGGTGCAGGGGCAGGTGCAGGGGCGGGTGCAGGAGCGGGTGCTAAGTCAGTAGAATTGGTAGCTTCTGTAGTGTCATCAATTAAAGGAGGCAATGTTAAAGGTGGCAATGTTGTCCTGTTAGTCACTTCTCCATTGACAATTTCATCAACTCTATATTTCGTTTCAACTAGACGATCAATTATGCTGGACAGCATAGTGAGATCTTGATCAAGTGGTGCATTGTCCGGAGCATCTCCTTGAAATAGTGAATCAATCTCATCGGAATTATCCCAATAACCATTCAAGGCGCAAGTCGGCCCTTCGTTTCCCATAGGACATTGACCTTCTAATTTGTCAAAGATGAATTCTGAACATTCATCAAACTCGCACAAACATTCTCCCAATTGTGCCTGGTGCTTATCCATATGTTGGACGCATACTCTGGGAATACATCGTGGCCATAAGTGCGGCGGCGGAGTTTCAAATGAGGGCTGCTCTTTGATGTTTCCACATCGTATTTCAAACATTTCATGGCTTGAATTGGTGGCACTCGGATCGGCTACTAATTCCGGATCCATGCATTTCATCTCAATCTTGTCATCGTAATTGTAGGAGACTTTGTCCTCATTGGCTACGACATAATTCGGATGGGTGGGAAAGTCTGGCTGACGACAAGTGTCTGGACGAACACATTTAGGGGCTTCACTGGTTGCAATGAAGGTCCCATTTTCTAAGCATTTCAATACTAAACTCTGATTGGTATGCGGTATTAGACCGGATTTTGCACATTCGTAAATGGTGGTATCGTTGGGTAGCTTGAACATGCGGTCGACTGGTTTGAAGTTTTCGATTGGGGGAAAATCTACGCAACCGATGACACATTCTGGCCAATCGTCTCCAGGAAAATTGTCTAACTCGCCTTCGAAAGTTCCTTCGCCTTCCTCTGTACAATTGATAAAGAACCGTTCTCCAGTATCCGGAACTTTTTTACCGTTTTTGCAGATGTATTCAATGGCTCTGCCAACCAGCACAGGTTCATTGGATACTTTTTTCATCTTAGGTACATTGGGAAAATTGTTGCAGGTGTACACGCATCCAGGCTCCTCTGTTTGAAAAAAAAACTTAGTAAACTTCCGAGTAGCTTTCTAAAATGATTACCTGGCCATTCTGGGACTTCGAAGGTCCCTCCTAAGAGACAGCGGACTTCTATTTCAGGCAGGCCTATCTGATTAGGAACTTTATCTTCATCAGTACACTCGAAAGTAATGCTTTCTCCGAAGGCTACTTCATCTTCAGACTCAGTGTAAAAGATGCCGTTGAGAGGTGTGATATCGGTGATGTCCTCAGCCGTGCAGGGGATTGGAGTGCACTTGGCAGTCGTGGGGGTGAATGTCCCATCCTCTTGACACATGGAGATGATGCTCCTATTGAAGTGATCGGAGCCATCAATGAAATAACCCGGCTTGCAACTGAATTCGGCTACCTCTCCAGCCCGTACTACAATCGACTCATTGACAGCTTTGAAATCCACCCGACCGACGTAAAAGTTGATGCAGATTGGTCGACATTTGGGGAACACAAAACTGGAGTTGATTGGAGTGAAAGTCGCTTCGAATACTTCTGTTACATTGATACTTGCAGTCTCATTTTCTGTGGACTCTTGTGTTAAATTGTAAGCTGCTTCATAGATCCCCAATGAATTTTCGCCATCGCACAGCAACGAGAAATAATTTCTTCCTGAATTATCGTCCAAAATTGCCGAATCCTCCTGACACTCATAGTGGATAAATTCCCCCATTTTGAAAACGCTCTTGGTTAGCGGTTTGAAACGTTTGGATGGGTCCGGTAAATTGACGTTTTCGCAGAGGGCCAATTCTACACATTGCTTTTCTGGAGGCCAGGGGCGTTGAACGAAAGTTCCATCACTACAGAAAAGGCCGAATTTTCCGTCAACTGCATCATCATCTGAGTCGTCTGTCGGAATAGAATGACAAATGCTTATAAGAGTTGGGAGTAAAATGTATGTACATACTACAATCACACTGTTCGAGATCTTCATTTTTTGTCCAAAAATTCAACTTTGATTTCCCGAGAAAAATTTTGTTTGGGTGAAAAACTCGTGAAATTGTTGTGGTTTTGGAGTTTTTAGCTGTTGACAACTTTGAATTCACGAGAAAAATTGTCAAAAAATTTTTGGGTGAAAAACTCGTGAAAATGTTGGTGGTTTTGTCAAAATTGAATTTTTGGACAAATATTTGACTTTTCGAATAGTGTGTACAATGTAGAAGCAGGTACCTGGTTCTTGATACTCTTTGTACTTCAAATCAGGATAGGGTCCTTCCTTGCAAGTGAAGTGAATGTAAAATCCTGATTGGATTACATGATCCAAAGCGAACGAAGTTTCCATCCATGCAGGAATAGGAGGCCGCAAGCTGGCCAATGCTTCCCCCACGCATTCTTTAGCTCCTAAAATCATTTGGATCATTGCAAGCGTACAGCCCTCAGTTCCTACTTTGCTTACGTAATGAACTTTCAGAGGTGAAAGTTGAGTTCTCGTTGCTGCTGTCATTAAAATTGGCATAAGCATCATCGATATCACTACCGTTGATATCCATCCTCACTGCTATTTGGGTATCTACTACAACGCCAAATGAAGAACTCCTTTTCTTGCGGTTCTGCTCCATAGGTTGCGATTCCATTGGTCTGAGAGACTTGACAAATACACTTCCCACGCCTTTCTCTACCAGGAAAGGGCTTTCCAGCATTAGCTCGTTCAACTGAAATGCTAATGCTATTTAGGTACTATTCAAAACCAGAATTAATAGTATGTAAGCATTACTTTTGATGCAATTTCATCTATTTTGGCAATGGAAACCTCATGTCCGGGATCCGCATACTCATCTGTCCACTCCATAGTTTCAAAGGTAAATTGCTTGCTGAATTGAATGGCTGGCGGAAAAGGGCAATCACAAGGATCTGCACCGGTCAGTCGTCCAAAGTTCAAAAAAGCCCCGATCATTTTGGTTGGTGGTATCCTTACATCAAATGCTACAAGAGAAAACCATTTTATCCCTGGCCATGATAAGTCAGGATCTCATATTTTAAGCATACCCGGCGGATCATATTCATTCCAAGGTTCAGTAACGCCATCAAAAGCTGTCGTCGTAGTTGTGGTAGTCGTTGACGATGTAGTACTAGTTGTTGATTCTGTTGTTGTTGTTGTTGTTGTAGTAATGGACGAAATGCTTGTTGTATTTTCCGTATCAATTGGAGTTGTAGAATTGTCAGGACTACTGCTGTCTGAATCTAAGGAATCAGTAGTGTTTTCAATCGGGTTGTTACTGTCATTTGCTGTCAAACTTCTGCGTCTCCTCAACACCTCTTCACCTTGTTGGGGATTTCTAACTTCCTCTTGAGCCTCTAGAATCAAATCTTTCTTTAGTGTCATGTTCTCTACAAAGTCTTCATTTTGGGCTACAAGTTCCTCGTAAGATTGGTTTCTGGCGTTGCGGGTCAAATTGGCGAGGTCGAGCATAGCTTGGTTTTCTGCTTGGGCTTGAATGGCCACCGCTATCAGATCCTCATGACTAATTTGTAGAAGCTGGTGGCGGGTGTAGCCCGAAAATTCTACCATGCGTCCTAACACTTCAATGGGCGGTAAGCCAATTTTGGTTGGGACATGAACCCGTTGAATCTCTGCTGATTTCCCTTTTTCTCTGGCCACTCGAGTAATGGTCTTCATTAATTCAGGGATTAGTTTTGAGTATTCATCGCCGGGGCAGTAACATTTTTCAATCAAATTATCTTCGATATCGCCTTCCTCTTGGCCAAGTGTCACTTTTGAAATGGAATATATACGTAAAGTTTGTTTCATTACAAGAAAATATTATGTACTTACCAGTTATAAAGATTAAAGTCAAGAAACAAGATCTTGACTTCTTCATTGTGGGCCTTGAATGACAATACACTGTGGCATTGTTTGGACTATGTCGTTATGGCAAAATAGTAGAAGTCGACGACAGAAAGGAAAGACGGCAACGACGCATCAATAAGTAAAGACGTCGGGCACCAAACACATATTTCTTATGAGGAACGTACCTTGTTTCAACACTTACAAACCAATTTTGTTTAGGCCTATTTTCAGGCATTATTTGGGTAAAAATTCCAATTTAAAAACTTTGTTTGCATGTATTCCCATCTCATTGGAGTTATTGTTCTTGATTAGACAAAAACCTCAATAGAGCTCTCATACTATAGTGCAAGAATGACATGTTTTTATTAATAGCAAAACGTCACTTGGTCATTTTATATACTCGTTACGCGAACTCGGTTCTCGCTTCGCTCAAACCTCGTCGCTCCACTCGAAAAAATTTCACGAAGAAGCGGATTAATCGGGTCCGGTTAATCTATTTTCAAAAAGGTTGATGAAAACCAAATGGAAGCAATAAAACAACTTTAGTACACACAGTCAATGTATTAGGTACCTGCATGATTTTCCATTTACAAAACAACATGTAAATGTAATTGACGACGCACCAGACGCACGTCGAACACACTGTGTACTTAAATAGTTTTCACTATTCTTCAGTGTCGGTTACTTTCCTTTAGTAGATACACGTGAAGACAAAAATTTGATTTCTTGTTCATAATGGATTTCATCCATTCCTGACAGTTTCCGGCGCCAAGTTTCATCCTTACTTACCTCTTGAACCTTCAGACGGATGTCGATCCAGTCTTGGACGATAGCCCATGGATCGGCGGTTTGCAGACTTTGAAGGTATCCGGTTAGAAAGAATGGAAGATGTTGAAAGTATTTCAATATCACTAAAAAGCTGTTTTTGACATTCCGCATCAGATCCAGCCTCAGGAAGTATATTGGTCACAGTTTCAAACGTTTGAGGAACCATGAGAGATTTTGAGCGGGACGATGCCATTCGACGCCGCAGAAGGTCTTCAGATGTAGAATCACTAATTCTAGGGACTTCATGGCCACTTCTCGAACAAGAGAAACCCCCTTGAAGAGGAGGGTCGTGTACGACTATTGCCTTAGACATTTGCACTACTATTGATACAAAGCAACGTTTTCCTCCTCGTTTCTCGCCGACCAGATGGCTTTCTATATCTGACCGCTTTCGGCCGATGAGCATCCAGAGGCCACCCAAATCGCGAGGCGCTCTTCAGCTTCAAGGCCATCTCATCAGTTCTCATTTGGTTTCCTCATTTGTTGTCGTCCTACAAATAGTAGGCAAAGTTTTTTTTTTTTTTTTACATCAAGTCAGACTACTACTGCATACAAATTAGTAGCGCTACATCATTTCTGCATGCCACCGAGCAATATGCAATAGTTTCTGATGGTGTAGTGAAGATCACCAAATCAACAACAGCAGCAACAGCTTGGCAATCCAATGATTGTTGAATGATTGATGTCGTGAGTTGTGTAATTTGCAATAGATGAAGGAATGAAACTAGAATAAGTCTTGCTTCGCTTTTTTTAAATACTGTATTTTACATGTTACAATCTATCTGTAAGAGCATGTCATAAGTACACACTATGTATATGATGGGTGTCCATAATTGTACGCATGTAACACACATCTACTTATATATGTACATGTGAGCTATAGATGATGGTAATAATTATGATGCTCCTGGGAGAGTAACAGAGCTAGAATCTGTTGACCTTCTCAACGCACGTAATATACATACACAGAACTCGAGTCGTCATCTGATAAGCTAGAAACTGCTGCTGCTACTGTCGATACGAACGGTTCTTTGTATTCCGGACGTTTGGTTTTTCACATCATTGCTGTATTTGTCTTCTTCCCTTCTTTTTTCTGCCGTAAGCGTCAAAAAACACCATTGAGAACCTATGCACGTTTTTCTTGTAGGACAAGCCCTCCGAGTTCAAACAACTATATAATTCACATTTAGAGCGAAATACTTTTGATTTTTACGAGAGGAGGTAACTCTGTCGTTTAACCCTACGTATTTTTGTGCCATTTTGTCCCATACTTTCTATGCATAATTATATACCCTTTTCTTTCATTTAGCCCCCTGCCCCCCTCTGATTTTTGAATTGAAAATATGTCTCCTTGCGCATATCATGAAGTCGCGTGGGTTGCGAGATTTTCGTTCAGGTCCTTTCCGATATAAAAGACGTAAACAAAACCAGTGCAGCGAAATAAATGGAAAAATTGGAAGAATTTGCAAAAATAGAAAGCTTTATCAAGAAATAAAATATGTTACTGGAATTCACCAAGATAATTTTGAATAGTTGTACATACTAGTGTCAATCAAAAGGAAGAGATATTCAAGAGAGATGGAACGAAAATATGTCTGACCAAAATTCATTTGCACCAAACGTCCAAGACATTGACAAATGTACTCGAGGGCTAGTACAAAAGTTTGAGTCCCCGGTTCAAGGCATAGACGTATGAATGTTGAATAAACTTCTATTATTATTTGTTATCATTGTTTCTTTAATATGGGATTTCATTACAGGCTGCTTTGGAAGTCATCAATAACAAACAGGTCACCCTTCAAGATAAAATCATTGGTGAAAATGAAAAGTTTGAAAAGGTTGCTGAAGAGTACAAAATCGATGAGATGATTCAAAAGACCAGAGCTTATCAAGCAAAGTTGAGTCAGTTGCAGAAAGAAATGTCATCTTTGTCCGACAGATCCACCGGAATGAAACAAAGAGCCATGAAATTACAAGAATGTAAGCAAAAAGAAGCCTTAAAAAGGGAGCTTAGAAAACAAGAAGAGCTTGAACGCGAGGAGGCCTTAGTGGCTAGACCCGCCGCTGCCTCAAAATGAGTAGCTACCAACCAGAGACTGACAGTGAGGATGAATTGCCTCCAGGATGGGAAGAAAGAGCAACCCCTGGTGGAGAAGTCTATTACGCCAATCATCTCCAACTTTCTACCCAATGGACTCATCCAAGGACGGGCAAAAAGAAAACAGTGTCTGGATCGTTGCCTTTTGGTTGGGAAAGGCGTCATCTACCGGACGACAAAATTTTGTATGTCAATCATCAGGAACAGAAAACCAGTTACATTGATCCAAGATTGGCCTTTGCCAAAGAGATACAAGAAGAAGGTTTAAAAGACTTTAGGCAACGATTTGATGGAAGTAGTAATGCTTTGCAGGTTCTCCATGGTTTGGATTTGTCAAAGAAAATCGCTGTAGTCACTGGCGCCAACTCCGGTATTGGCTTTGAAACAACTAAAAGCTTAGCCAGGGCGGGATGTACAGTGATTTTGGCTTGCAGAGATCTAGTCAAAGCTCAAGCAAGTATTGAAAAAATCCAAAAGGAACGGCCTTGGCATGTCAATTGCAAAGCTCTTCACCTAGACTTGACTTCATTGGACTCAGTGAAAGCTTTTGTTAAAGACTTTGTCCATGTATATGACAAATTGGACATTTTAATTTTGAATGCAGGAATCTTTGGATGTGAACCAGAATTGACTCCGGATGATTTAGAAGTCACTTTTCAGGTCAACTACCTGTCCCATTATTATTTGAGCCACTTGTTAAAACCTTCTTTGATGAAATCAGCCATGCCAAAAATTGTCGCTGTCACTTCAGAGTCTCATCGATTCTCCCAAAAAACGGACTTTACTACCAACTTGGCAAATTCGTCAAGCATTCATGCCTACAATGATTCAAAGGCTTACATGCTAATGTTCGCCTTATATGCTAATCGTGAGTGGCGGCGAGAGGGAATACGGTGTATTGCAGCGCACCCTGGCAATATGGTGTCCTCCAACCTCTCTCGACACTGGTGGCTATACAAGTTAGCCTTCAGCCTTGTGCGACCATTTGTGAAGTCTTTGCAACAAGCCGCAGCCTCTGTCATTTTTGCGGCCGTGGCTCCTGAAATGAATTTTGTTGGTGGCATTTACATAAACAATTGTTTTCCTGGTCAACCCTCTCCGATAGCTCAAGATCCAGAGTGTCAGCGTAAGCTGTGGCAAGCGTCGCAAAAATTACTGCAAGATCGAGGCTACAAAATTCAATTTGATTAAAAATAAAGATTTTTTCGAGGAAAGAAAAGAAAGAAAAAAAGAGGCCAACTAATTTGACCAAACTGATAATTTTCTTTCTTTTCATGTTTAGAAGTTGTTGGCCTAGATTTCACAACAAAGTTGATCCAAAAGCAGCAGCGGAAGTTGGGTGGTATTTTTTTTTCAAAAGGTAAGTCTGTGGGTGCTTGACTCTCTATATATTTCTCATATTTGAATTGAGCAAAAGTATGTCATGATTTTTTGCTTAATCGATCTGATATCCAACCACTACCACTACTACTATCCCAAAAAATTGTTTACTGGGCTTTCTTTTGGGAATAGTACCTGTCCTTCTTTCACTTCTGTCTTTTGACGTAAATAGAAAAGACAGGTTTTTTTCCAAATTATCCTACCTGGAAAAAATATGTATATTTTTTTTCTAGAAAAACATCATATCATGAACAAAAAATTGCGCAAAATCGTTGGGATATCACTGATTTACTTTAATGTTGACGAATTCTTCCGTCTCTTAACTTTTATTTCGTATGATATTGTTGTCCTCTATAAATCCAACTTTGATAAACTTTATGCTTATTCTAGTTTTTGCAATTGCTGTTATCATCATGTCACACGCTTCCAAAAACATTGGCAAGCTGATGAAGTCTGCTTTCGAGACGGTGCTACGAGGTTCACCTCAAGCGAAAGGCTTTGACAGAGTGCTAGCCAAGGTATGAAAAGGTCTACTAGTCAACTTTCAGCAGCAGCAGCGCAAGAACCTTATTCACTCTTATATTGTTTCACAGTGTCAATTCATTGAAGGCGACGTTGGTAGACTGGTGGCAAGTCTGAAAGTAGAAGAAGAACACACTAACAAAGGTAAAGACTAAAGAGGCCCTTTTCATACAATTCCTCTCTTACTATTTTTAAACCTCGTCTTTTTCTTCCGAAATGAAGGGGGAACCTTGCACGGTGGCTTAAGCGCGACCCTGGTGGACACTATTTCAACGTTAGCCCTCACCCTCCCTGATGGCCAGAACTTTAGTTATGGCGTCTCCGTCAACATGGATTTGAGCTACATGAAGGCTGCCAAGTTGGGCGAAGAGGTGCTCATCGAGGCCAAGGTACTCAAGCGCGGGCGAACTTTGGCCTTTTTAGAAGTTGAGTTGAGAAATAAGGCCACCAATGAGCTCTTGGTCAAGGGCAGCCATACAAAGTTTATTCAACTTTAAGTCCATTTGTGCTCTTCCAGCAATAAACAATAGTAGTCACTCTTTCTATTCTTTTGCACACGCTATAGACTCATTGGCAGCGCTCCTAATGGACTTTTGTTACTTGACTTCCATTTTCTATTCTGCAAGCTCAAAATTAGTAAGAAACCTTCTGTCATTTCCTTGGAAAGCTAATGGTTTATTTTTTTTTTTCGTCTTCCAGATTGACAGTTTTGCATTGCTCGGAGGAGTGTGAGGCTTGTGAAGACCAAGCATGGCCTTCAGCCAAGTGGATTGCAGCAAGTGTTTTCTTTTTCCTCAAAATCGAGTGAGCATTTTGGAACAGCAGCGCAACATTGTGCTCCTTATGCTGGGCTTGGACAATGCTGGTAAGACTTGCACGGCCAAAATGTTAGTGGGGGAAGACTTGGAGACTGTGGCCCCCACTATCGGTTTTTCCAAAGTGTCCACCAAATACAAAGGCTTCAATGTCACTATTTACGATTTGGGAGGCAGCAAAAGCTTTAGAGGAATTTGGCCAAAATATTATCACGAAGTTCATGGATTCATTTTCGTGGTTGACTCAGCAGATGACCAGCGGTTGGATGAAACAGCGGAGGTATTCCAATGCTTTGTTCAGCTGAGGTTGTATTATAATGCGGGTTTTTTTTTCTCTTATTCTTTTGCAGGTTTTTCAAGACATTTTGAAGGATGACAAAGTGAAAGGCAAACCTATTTTGATGCTGTGCAATAAAGCCGACATTGAGGAAGCCAAAGATGAAGTTCATGTAGTCAATGTCTTGAATGTCGAAAAACTAGTCAACGTTGCCAAGTGTCCGACGCGAGTGGAACCCTCCATAGCAACCAAAAATAATGGAATCAAGGATGGTTTCAAGTGGCTAGTCAAAAGTGTCATTGCTAACATAGCCGACCTTGGCCCACGAATAGTCAAAGATGTGGAAGAAGAGGAAAAGAAGGAAGCCATCAGGAAAGAAGAATTAAGAAAAAGATTGGAAGAGGAGAAAATGCTTCAAAATGAAAGTATCGGTGGTGGAGGAGAAGAAGATGACAAGGATGGAGAAGAAATGCAACCTCCGGGATTTGTTCCAATTTCTGAGGCCATCAAAGCCAAAGAATTAGTTGAAAATGAGGTCAAACCAGAAGGTATATTTTTTCTTCTCAAAAGTTACACGAATTGTTAGTTAAACTTTTGTCAACCTTTCAGAACCATTGATGGATACAACCGAAATAGATGAAAAACTGGATGTAAATTCTGATGGCATTGAGAACAACAATGATAATGTAGCTGATGATGAGGAACCACCAAAGGAAGCTGTCCAAGACAAAGAGGAACAAACTGAAAATCCCCCAGCTAGTGAAAACAATTCTACTGAAGTCCCCCTTGAAAATGGAGTATCAGAATCGGTGAAATCCTCAGAGGCTGTTGCTGAGGCCAAGCCTGTACCGCTGCAACCTCCACTAGCTAACGGATCTTCCCGAAGAAATAGCTCTTCCAGCAAGTCTAATTCCTCCAGTCGCCGCAACAGCCATGCCAACGGCATGGATACCTTTTTGAAGACTGGCAAGATGGACGTCGAAGCCAACAATGGTCCAAAAAAGCAGGCCCCATTTGGCCGCAGACTTTCCAATAGTAGTGTGAAAACCAATGGGTCAACGACAAAATCAGGTAGCGCAGGATCCAGGCGGTCTGGAAAATTACCGGCCATTTGAAAACAATAAAGACATAACATAAAATAAGCGGAATTCATGTTGATTTCTATTCCTTGCTTGTTTTAAAAACACAGATTTTTTTTCTTTTTCTTTTTGAAGAGGTTCTCGTTTTAATCATCTTTTTCATCTTCATTAGCGATGTTGTTAGAATACGACCATAATTATCAATGTTCCAAATTTCATTTTTAAAAGCAAAATGAGTTGTTGCAAAACACTCCTTCCGGTAGGGTACCAGTCCCTCAGATTCGTGCAAAGAATAGTGTGCAGCAATAACAGCAGCAAATCCAGGTCAGCAGCCTTTCATTTATTGGAAAATGCGTTGCTGACTTCTACTGTTCCTGTTCTGTAACTGCTGACTCTGGCTGCAACTCTAAGCTTTCCTCTGCTGTCTTCTGCGAAGAAGGCGAAGAAGGAGACAAGTTCTTGTTCAACCCATTGTGATTGAGGTCATTGGGGGAGGTGGTATTGCTCGCTTGAACTTTCTTGGGATGGAAAGCATTTGTATGATGCATGGAAGGATCGCTTGCTTGGTCATGAGGAGGAGCTTGCACAGCCATGATCTGAGATCGGGACAGCTCATTGGTAGAGATCACAGAAGCATCAGCAACGCCATTGACGTTGCTATTATTGACGGTGAATGTGGTGTCACTAGCTTCAGACAGCCTGCTTGTCAGCGAGAAAGACGAATCGGACAGCCGTAATGAACCTGTCAGATAAACAATTGAATTTAGGTTTTTTTAGAACTTACTTCTAAGGCTGAAAACTTACTAATAGAACAAATAGATCTTCGAGCTTCACTATTAGCCGGGGTGGCCAAAAACACAGAAAGGATCATAGCCAAGCAGGTGGCCACGTCCTCATTGGCAGCACAAGCCAATGCAGGAGAGAGCCCTTTGGAGTCCACAGCCGTAATTGACGCACCTTTGGTTAGAAGCATTTCAACTACGTCGATCATGCCCAATGGAGCGGCCAAGTGGAGCGGACTATAAAATAAATGTTTCAAACAATAAAAGATGAATTTATAGAAAGCATAAACCATTCACTCACCTTTGGCCTTTTTTGTTTTGGTGAGAAATACATATGGATTTATCAGGAATTGACTTTAAAATATAACTAGCGATTGCCTCATGTCCTTTTTTGCAAGCTAGATGTAAAGCAGTGTCTCCATTTGAGTCGGTCAAGTCTAAATCACTCTTGCGCTCTATCAACGTTTCTGAAAGAAAGAAAAAAAGAGGGTTCAGTTTTTGACAGGTAAGAGAAAAATAAATAATTTTAAAAAATCTCACCAACAATACGTAAATTGCCACTATAAGAGGCCATCATAAGAGGCGTTCTACCATGTTTGTCTTTGAGGTTAATTGAGGCTCCTTCATTCAGCAGTACTTGAAAACAGGCCGAGGCATTTTGAAAGGCTGCAATATGTAGTAAGGTGCGCATATTGTGATCTCTTAAATTGACAAGGTTTTCTTTGAACTGCGAAAGGTAAAGGAGGAGGCATTGATCCCGGTCCTCTGCCACAGCGCAATGGAGAGGTGAAAATTGAGTGCCTTTGATGACAAAGTTGTCCAACATGCTGATGAGGACATCAACGCAACTCTCATGGCCTTTGTAAGCAGCCCAATGTAAGGGCGTTAGTCCATCTTTGTCTACCAAATCATGCACAGACACGGTATTTTCCAAAACGTCCAAAAGCTTACGGAGGACGCCAACCTGCCCACTCATGGCCGCAATATGAAAGGCCGTGCGTCCAAATTTATCTCTTTTAGTAGCCGAAACTCCCTGTTCGAGGAGTAACTGAACGCATGCTTCCTGGCCGAAGGCTGCCCCTCTGAACAAGGCTGACCTTTTCAGTGTATCAACGGCATCTAAATGACTACCATAGACAATGAGAAGCTCCACTGTATCGTAGTGTCCTTTGGCAACAGCCAACATCAAAGGAGTCTGGCCATGGGCATCCCTGGCATTAAGTACCTCGTGGTCTTCAGTGTTTTCCCATAGTACTCTCAGAACAGACTCATGCCCGTTGGCAGCTGCCAAGTGCAAAGCCGTTTGCCTGTCACCAGTCTTGTCATGATGGCTGACTTGAGCACCTTTGTTTATCAAAGTTCCGACGATTTTTTCATGGCCATTTTGTGCAGCCAAATGAAGGGCAGTGTAGCCATTGGTGTCGTAGGCGTTTGGGTTGTTCACTTTGGAAAGTAGCACGGCTAAGGCCTCTTCGTGTCCATGTGAGGCCGCTAGATGCATTGCTTTGGTGACGGTAGGGCTCAGTGAAACATCATTCAACATGTGGTCAAAAATGACCATTAGGGCATGATACGGGTTCCCAGATGCTGCGGCATAATGCAGTGCGTTATAGCCTTTATTGTCCACTACGAAAGCGTCCGCCTTATGCTTAATGAGGTATTCTACGGTTCGTCCGTCTTGATCACAGGCACAAGCTAGCATCAGTGGGGTACGACCATCAACATCTTGCCTATTGACATCGCTACCTACAAATCAAACGATGAACTCTCAACTGTTTCTTTTTTTTTAAACAATATTCATATCATTGTCGTCTACTTACCTGAAGAGACTAGCGTGAAGATGCAGTCAAACCATGCTCTCGAGGCTGCGTAATGCAAGGGCAGTCTTCCATATTTGTCAAGCATACTACTGCTGGCTCCGGAAGCGATCAAAAAGTCCACACATTCCGCACTGCCATTAAAAGCACTCAAGTGAAGACAAGTGCGCTTATCTTCATTCACAGCATTGATATCTACAGTGAGTTTACGGCAACATTCAACATAGCCGAATTGAGAACACAGGTGTAGAGGAGTGTCTCCTCGACAATCTTTGACATCAGCAACAGCCTTGGCGGTGAGAAGGAGGCCTACCAAAAGTTCATGTCCTTTCTTAGCGGCCATATGCAAAGGGGTTTGCCATTTGTGGTCAATAAGGTTAACATCGGCCCCATACTCGATAAGTGACTTGGCTCTGTTAGTGCGTCCGTTCAGGGCAGACATATGTAGGGGAGTTCTTCCGTTGTTGTCGCGGGCAGCGATGCCTTTGTGAATTTCCGGTTCTTGCAAGAGCAGATCAAAACAGCGTTCAGGCTGCTGCGAGGCCGCAGCCAGATGCAAAGGTGACTGGTTTTTGCTGTTCAAAAGCTCAAAGACGTTCTCTTTCAAGTCAGTCAATTCCCTCAAGAGGTTGCTAAGCACATCTCCATGGCCGTACATGCAAGCAATGTGAACGGCCGTGTTGCCCATATTGTCAGTGGCAAGAATGTCAGCCTCAGCCTCCAGGAGTTGCTGCACCACTATAACTGCCCCCGAAGCTGAGGCCGCATGTAAAGCTGTAAATTGATTCTTGTCTACCGCATCAACGTCTGCACCGCGGGACAAAAGAAGACGAACAACATCTGTATGTGCTCCATATGCTGCATAATGGAGCGGTCGTCTATCCCGCTTGTCCTTCGGGTCAATCGGAACACTTCCCTTGTCAAGCAATAATTCCACCATTTCATAATGACCCAGGTGGGCAGCGTGATGTAACCCGCTACGACCTTTCTTGTCATTGGAGGTAACATTTCCAACGTTAGTCAACATCAACTCCATACACGAAACAGCATTGTTAGCAGCTGCTATGTGCGCAGGGGTCTGCCAATTCTTGTCACGAGCCTTTTCGTCGGCGTTGTGCCTGAGTAACACTGAAACAACATCCTCGGCCCCTGAGCGACAAGCACGATGGAGTGGTGTAAGCCATTGGTTGTCTTTAGCGTCTACCCTGGCGGAGCCTTTGGTGATCAGAACCTCGGCAACTTCGGCATAGCCAGCAAAAGCGGCGGCATGCAAAGGCGTTCTCTTTTCTGAGTCCAGAGAGGCAGCAGCGTCAAGAGTCTCATCGAGAATCTGTTCGACCTCTTCGAGGTTGCCACTGAGAATGGCGTGCACCAGAGGCGGCTGCAATAACTCAAGCTGAATTTGGGCTTCATTAGCCTCTCTGTTAAAGCTTACCTCCGATTTAAGGAGCATCATGGTGGCGACGGCCTCAGATATTGAGCAAGATCAGAAATAGAAACTTTTGCTGCTCTCTTTTCTTCTGTCTTCTTCGTCGAGTCGAGGCCTAGCTGTAACAGATCATAATAACAACTCAACCCGGGTATTGATTACCTCCTGCTGCCACTATTGTTCAATCTACGTCATCAAGATTTTATTCTTTTTCCCAAAAAAAAAAAATCTTATAAAAATGTTTCCATATTATCGAGTCACAAAAACTAATCTGAGAATTGTAGGTAACTATTTGTTACGAGCTATCATAAGCCTTAAAAAGTCTACTACACTTTCTCGTGGGCTTTTTGAATGAAAAGAGTAGAATTAACTTTACATTTCAAACAAACCGGCAGAATATGAAAGAAAATAGAAAATAAAACCCTAATTATTGAAAAGAAGTCATTAGAAAATTATACTTCAAATTAGTCGCTTTACAGATTTACTTCTTTAAACAATGACTTTTTCCTTCCAGGGTAAGCTTCTCAACTTTTCTCAACTTTGCGGTACATAACAAAAACAAAACGAAATATCGAACAAAATACAAAAATTTAAAAACGTTGAAAATTTTCAACTTTCAATTCTGTTGTGCACGAGTTGTTGCGAAACAACTCTATCTTGACAAATAATTAAAAACATTCCAAGAAGCCAAGAATGGGTCGGCGCAAATCCAAAAGAGTTCAGCAAGCGAAACCTAAGCAACATTTAGACACTATTTTCGACTGTCCATTTTGTAACCATGAAAAGTCTTGTGAGGTAAGAAATAAGATTTGACATAGTTACGAGAATAAAGACAATTCTTTTTTCCTTAATGTAGGTGAATATGGACAAGGAACGTAACACAGGAAGAGTGCAGTGCAGCAAATGCTTTGAGGACTTTCAATCGACTATCAATTTTCTTTCTGAACCTATTGATGTGTACAATGAGTGGATAGACGCTTGCGAGGCTGCTAATGCATAACGAACAAGAATTTTAAAATTAACCACAGTCATCACTTTATTCATTTTCTATTTCATGACCAAATTATCCCTTATTGTGTCGATTTCCTTCACCTCTCTGATGTTCATCTTTAAATTCATCAAAGTTTCGTTTTCTTGCTAGTTCTTCGGGATCATCATTTTCTTCCTTTGCTTCTTTTTCTGCGGCTTCCGCGTCTTCACGTTCCTCAGCACTCTCAGGAGTGGCTTGAATGATAGCCCTATCTTGTAAGCTTCCTGGTTGTGGAAACCAACCAGTTTGTGCCCGATGCTCGTAAAACTCTTCAATGGACATGACTGGAAGATTTTTGTAACCCATACCAAAGACTTCCTTTTGCAAAGCATCTCGAGTGATGATTATGGGCTTCAGTGGCCTTCTCTTGGTATCCATAGCTCTGTTTAGAGCACTGACAGCATTTCCCGATTCCCGCATCTTGGCCATGTGCTCAAGAATTTCCTTTTCAATTTCAAACGAGCTCAGTTCATCCAAAGCAGAATAAACACTTTTGCGGATCAGTTTGAGGTAGTAGTCACGTAAAAAGTCTTCATCGCAATGTTCCCCTAGCTGAACTTTCATCGTTTTTACACTGTCTTCAAGTTCTTTAGACTCCTTGTAACGTCGAATTTTTTCTTCACGTTCGCGGTTCATTTTAGACACATCGCTTGACTTTGAACTGTAGGAGAAATGAAAACGTTTTAGTCTTTTTTATCATTAACAATGAACAGTATTTGTCCTTACTTAGTCGATGAAATGCTTTGTTGAATGTTGGGAACATTGGCGATTTCGTAGTCTTTTATTCTTCGAAGAAAGTCTTTGAAGTACGTTTCTACAATGGTGATGATCTCCAAGCGATCTTGTTCCGCAAGCTTGGCATTGAAATTTCCTAACAGCATAGGCAAGAGGAAATACTTGAGATGATCTGTATTCACTTCAGATACGGTTTCATTCCTGCTGAATAGATCCAAAAGCGATACCATGCGAGTGCAATCCTCTAAGATCAGGATTCCTTGTCTGACTTTATGCTGAAAATCTGGGCTGTTGATAGGGGCCTCAGAGTTTTCTAGGCTTTCATGCAAATCCAAACCTCTGTTGAATAACTGTGAAAGTGTTTCAGTAGAAACCTCGTCTTTAGTCGGCTCTGCCATTTCAACCCGGACCCCTGTGATTTGACGATTTAAATCACAACCGCGGTAATTCTTTTGAAGAGTTGTCTCTATTTAGTGAATTCTAAATAGTAAAGTGTTTCAGATTGGATATTTGTCTCCCATCTTTTACTCCAATCTGGGGATTTTACAAAATTTTTGGCTCTTTTTATATTTCATTATTTCCACATGTGAGCATCTTGAAAATTGCTTTTGTTTGCTGGGTTGGGCTCAGTAGCAACTAGAGAACATCATCGGTGACAACACGGAGGAAAAAGACGTTTTTGCAACAAAGTGTCCACGTGTGAATGATTTATTTTGAGGTCAGCCATGTCCACGCTGCGTAGAGCGCGGATAAAGGCCTCCGCCTCTCATTTGGCCTCTTTAGCTGGCAAACGAAGAGTGGGATCAACATCATCTACGCCAATTCCTGAGGTTGTTACCAGAACCAATGATGCAATAATAGAAGTCAACGATGTGAACCAAGATGAAATTTCTAAAGAAGTAGTGGAAACTCCCATAGAGGAAGAAACCGTTGCAGAGAAACCCTTAAAACCTTTGTTAAAGTCAAGATTTCGACCTAACCTCAGTGAATCTGACCAACAGCGTGGTCGCCTACGTCGGATATCGGGATGCGAATCTCTTGGCAGCCCATTGCCCACATCCCGTATAAGAACTATTTCTGGCAGTTCAGACACTGGCACAGATTCTGCTCCAGTCAATCAGTCACCTCGTCGTCTTCCAGTCCCTCAGAGAGTGGGAAATGAAGAGTCTATAGCAGCCACAACAGAGTGTCAAAGATCTACAACACATCTGCATCCAGGCCCAATTTTGCGTACTCGGCAAAATTCGGAGAACCTACCCTCCGAAGTGTTCTCGCCTCCTTCGCAAGTTTCTCGGACACGAAAAATTACCGAGAGCTCGGAGAAACCCTCGCTACCGCCAACCGTCTTTGATCAACGCAAGGCTGACCACAAAAAGAAATTTGTGGAAGGTGTACCCGAACGCACTCGCATCACCATGTTCGATTTGATTTATTACAACCCCTCTGATGGCAACCGAATGTCTAATTCAAGCTCACTGAGATCTTCACGAGCACCATCAGTAGACGGTGTAGCTGCCCGGCGTGATAGCGAAGATGCGGTTGTTCCCAACCGATTAGAGACCGTGGCTGAACGCTTGCGAGAAGAAGCTGTCGATCATCCAGATTCCGATGCGGCGGCCAAAAATTCAAATGAGTCTGCTAACGAAGAAGAAGAAGATGAGGCCTTACCTGTCCCCCAAGTCAAAGTTGCCGCCGATGGTAGCATTATCTTAGATGAGGCATCTACCATGATAGAAACTACTGCAGCTAAAAAGGCCAAAGAAGACTTACTGAAATCCCCACTTGTCTTTGAGAATGCCAATCAGGTAAAAATATCTTGATCAA
Organism: Oithona nana; assembly: GCA_900157175.1. NCBI lineage: Eukaryota > Metazoa > Arthropoda > Copepoda > Cyclopoida > Oithonidae > Oithona > Oithona nana. Next base: position 223,424 of record LT727921.1, on the reverse strand, counting down.
CTTAGATGAATTGAATCACGATTTTTCTCTTCGACAATTTTCCTCGTCAAACACACTATTCGAAAAGTCAAATTTCTGTCCAAAAATTCAATTTTGACATAACCCCAACATTTTCACAAGTTTTTCACCAAACATTTTTTGACAATTTTTCTCGTGAAATCAAAGTTGTCAACAGCTAAAAAGTCTCCACTTGTCTTTGAGAATGCCAATCAGGTAAAAATATTTTGATCAACTTAGATGAATTGAATCACGATTTTTCTCTTCCGACTATTTTCCTCGTCAAATGAAATTAGTCAAAAAGCACCGTTGTATTTTGACGATTTTTTGGTCGACAAAAAATATTGCAATTTTTGTTTCAATTTTCTGAATCTTTTTTGTAGGCGACAAATTATGGGAGTTGGGGCAAAAAGAAGAAAAATGCGGACTGGAGTGATAAAGATACAGTGAAGTTTTACAAAGCTCTGAGTGTCTTCGGAACGGATTTCTCCCTGATGGAGGGAGTATTCAAGAAACGTTCTCGCCACGAACTAAAAATGAAATTTAAAAAAGAGGAAAAACTGAACCGCAGCCTTGTTGACAAATGTCTTTCGCAAGGTCAAACTTTTGACCCCAGCATATTTGATTCTGATTCCGAAGATGAAGATGAAGAGAACGACGAAGAGAGGAAAAAGAAAGAGAAGGAAAATAGGCGGAAGAAGAAACAGGAAGAAGCTAGAGGCAAAAAGCGAAAACATCGTGTCAAGGGACGACGATACTTCAACGACTCTGATGATGCCGATGAGTCTGAACTAGCCAGTGAAAGTGAAGCTACTGCTCCGAAGAAGGCCAAGACTAGACCCGAGGAAAGCCTTCTCAAATCCCTTTTAGAAAAGAGTCCAAGTTTCCCACCTGCATTGTTGGCAGCCAACCCTGGATTAGCAAATGCGTCTCCAGGATCTTTGGTGGTGGTTGCTTCGCCTAGTCCGGCAGCTTCGTCGCCAATATCTTCTCAGAATGCCCAATTACTACAAGTGTTCATGGTGGAGGAGGAGGAAGAGCCGAGTCTGTCGCAACCACCAGAAAAATCATCCAACATGCCTGTGAAGAGAACACGAACTATTTCAGAGAATCATATTGATACTACTAGCCGAGGTCGTGTGCGGACCCATTCGGGAACTGTTCATAAAGATTAGATTACCTTCTTATAAAATATAGATGTCTTTTATACTTATGTTATAGAAAATGAATGTTAAAACGGTTTTTTTGTATGACAAGTATTAGTGATATTAATATTTTTAGAATTCTTTGGGGAAAAAGTTTGAAACTTTTCAAACTATAAGCGCGAGCAAAAGTTAAAAAGTTTGAAAATCTAAGAATTTTGTAAGATTTTAAAGATGTAGAAGCGCGAGCAGCTATAGCTCGCGCTTAAAAAAAGTTTGAAAATCTAAAAGTTTTTGAAATGTAAGAATTTTAAAAATCTAAGAATTTTGAAAGTCTAAGAGTCTAAAATCAAAGAGTTTTGAAAACAGGCATAAGGTTATGCTGAAGAAGCATAAAATTATGAAAAATTGACAAATTGCTAAGCAACAACAAGAACAAGATTTTTTTAAAGATGTAGAAGCTCGAGCAGCTTGAGTTAGCGCTTAAAAATTGTCGAATTTTGGCTTTTGCCTTTCGTTTTGTGACATTTAGTTGAGAGTGGCTTTTTCGAACTGTCATCTATCGAGTAAAACTGACGTGGATTGAGAGAGTTGAAGAGAAAGAAAACAGAAGAACAGTTTTGCTCTGTAATCAAAATCAAATTTTCTCAAACTGGCGAATTCTTCTCATCCCGTGGCCTCTATGATGAGGTCGGCGCTCTTGACTGGAGCCAGCCTCCTTCTCACAGCTGTAGTCATAGGCAATGCCTACTTTCAGAGGCAACAATTTTACCCCTCGGTGGTTTACATCACCAAGTCCAATCCGAGTATGGCCGTCATTTATGTTCAAGCCTTTGTCTTTGTCATCCTCTTTGGAAAACTGATGAGGAAAATATTCTTTGGTAGTCTCCGCGCAGCGGAATTTGAACATCTTTTGGATCGTTCTTGGTACGCTGTCACTGAGACCTGTTTGGCCTTTACTGTGTTTAAGTGAGTACTTTATTTAGTTACACCTGTCAAAAAATAAGAAACCAATTATTCGACACCTTTGCAGAGACGACTTTTCGCCGAAATTTGTGGCCCTTTTCACAATCCTCTTGTTCCTCAAATCCTTTCATTGGTTAGCAGAGGACAGAGTTGACTATATGGAGCGATCACCAAGCATATCCATGTTGTTTCACGTCAGGGTTATTTCATTGGCATTGCTCCTGGCTGTCATCGACCTGAATTTCATTATGCATGCTTATCAATCTACTTTGAGCAAGGGTGCTTCCGTTCAACTAGTCTTTGGCTTTGAGTATGCTATTCTGCTGACCATTGTAGCCAATACCATTGTCAAGTACATTCTTCACAGCATCGATTTGTACAGGTGAGGAGACAATAAGATATTTGCGGCGATGGTCTTCTACTTACTCTTCTCTTTTTTTTGCGCAGTGAAAATCCATGGGAGAACAAAGCAGTGTTCATGTTGTACACAGAGCTTGTCATCGGCCTGTTCAAAGTGATCCTTTATGGACTCTTTATCATCATTATGGTCCGTATTTACACCTTGCCATTGTTTGCTGTTAGACCCATGTACTTGACGGCCAGAGCCTTTAAGAAAGCTTTTAATGATGTGATCCTGTCCAGACGAGCTATACACAACATGAACACTTGGTACCCCGACGCCACCCCAGAGGAATTGGAGAATACTGATAACATTTGCATTATTTGTCGCGAGGAGATGGTTGCTCCATCCACCAAAAAATTGCCTTGCGGTCACATATTTCATAAAAACTGTCTCAGATCATGGTTTCAAAGGCAGCAGACCTGCCCCACCTGCAGATTAGACGTTCTGCGAGCCCCTCTGCCAGGCCAACAGCCTCCTCGGCGAATCACACCCCGTGCTCAAGCACCACCGGCACAACAAGCACAGCAGGCTGCTGGTGGTGGAGGAGGAGCACAGCAGCCCCAACCTCAGGTTAACGTCAACCAAATGTTCGCCCAACTTATGGCGGCAAATGCCAGACTGCAGTTTCCTCCGGGACCTCCACCAAACCCAACTGTAACATCTAGCAGTAACGGCCAAACAAGTTCTACAACCACCTCCTCAACTACAACCAATACTACAGCGACAGGATCAAATGGATTTATTGGGGCCACCACACAATCCAACAGTTTCCCCCCACCTTTTCCACCTCCATTCTTCATGCCTCCTTTTTCCATTCCTCCACCACTACCGCCTCAAAATTTCGCTGGCCTCACAGATGACGAGCTAAAAGCCATGGAGGGCCATGAGCGAGCCAACGTTGAGGCACGAATAAAGTGTCTAAGGAACATTCAAGTACTGCTGGATGCTGCCGTTATGGAAATGCAGCAATATTCATCAGTTGTCAGTCAGTTAGATATGACTTCTCTAAGAAGGTCTGAGGCTATGCCAAGGTCAAGTAGCAGTAATTCAAATGCAGTGGTTGCGTCGACTCCTCCTTCCACAGCCTCGTCATCCTCATCACCACAGGAACCCCTTTCTCAGCCGACAAGCGAGACGGGAGCCCGACCAAAGGTTAAGCCTGAAAAGCCTAAGGAGGACAACAATTGTGATTCTAGCGAAACTACTAACGATGAACAGGATGAAGTACGAAAACGAAGATTGGAGCGGTTTGGAGCACAGGTTGAATGATGAAATAAAAGAGTTGTCAAGCTGTATGCATCATCAATTTATTATCGATTATCTTGTAGTATTCATTATTTCTTCCAAATCATAAACTCTGCATGTCCTGTCATCCGAGGCACTAACAAGAAGACTTCCCTTCTTTGTGAGGGCAAAGTCCAAGACTTGGTCGGAATGCCCCGTGCAAGTGGCTAAACTTTGAAGGCTGCGAGGATCCATGATGAGGACATCTCCATCTAAAGTACCGATGATAAGTTCCGTCGGACTTTTCCAGCTCATTTTTACAACACCCGTAGCTACTCGGGTGCTGACCTTTGCCACTTGGCTTGCCAGGTCCCAAACCGTTACGTTTCCATTGATGTCCCCAGCAATTACCTGATTTAACGCTGGAGCTGTAAAGAGAACAGCCTCTACAGAGCTTGATTGCTCCTCCTCTTCACTTGTTGCTGCTGGTGCAGCTGAGGATGGTGACTTTAAAGTCAAGCAAGCTAGAATTTTTCCCGTATTGGCATTTAGGATTGCAATCTCGCCATCAGCACTGCCTGCCACCACTAGCTGATTGTCTGTTCGCACATCAAGAGAACAGACGGCAGCCTTGCTTTGAAATGGTGTGACATTATGGATAACTTCTTCCGATTTCAGGTCAAAAATTCGCAGTGAACCATCCGCATAACCAACAACGCCTCTTTTTCCATCAGGTAAGATTTTTGCCAACTCCACTTTTTCGCCATGGCCTTGGTAGATTTTACTTTGACCACTAGGAATTTTCCACATCCAAAAGCTAGAATCATCTGTTCCAGCGAACAAAACATTGATGGATGGGTGCCAATCTAACCATGTCAAGTCACTGGTTTCAAATGACCATATTGGTTCTGTGTTCAAGCTGGGCAACACTTTGACCACTTGAATCAAGCCTGACATATCAGCCATGGCTAGGAGCGAACCATCGCTGTTGAATTTAACTTGAGTAACCGAATCTTTGAAATTGTCCCATTTATGAGAAACGGATCCGGTTTTCAGGTCCCACAAGTAGCAGCAGTCATCTTCACCTCCTGTGGCCACTTTGAGGTCGTCGTTGTCAGTAGTGTCTCCTCTCTGTTGTTGCACTGAAACACAGAAGACGGACTTTTTATGATGAGTCAAGATCAATGAGCTGTTTCCTTCCTCTGGAATTGCATCCTGATCATCCTGATCATTCGGATCCCATCCCATCCCTGCAAGTTCTTCGTCTAGGTCAATCACTTCTACAGCTCCTTCTTCTAGTAACTCTTCGTCGTCATTTTCTTCAAGCATTTCGTTGATCTCTTCCCGGGGAGAAGCAGGAGGAGTGTTCTCTCCACCCATTTTTTTCACCTTTTTTGAACTTTGTGACGAACTCACGTTTATTTGAAGTTTGTTTTGATTGTGAAATTGTCGGGCATGCGCTGCCAATGCCATGCTTCCGCGCACTCGTTTTCAGTTCCGAAAAACATAAAACAAGAAAAGGATTCTGAATATATTTTTAAAGACCAAGAGGTGAAAAGCTACAGGAAAATGTCTTTCAGACCGGCTGGAATGAGTGACGACGACGAAGACGTAAATTCAATTGATTTGTCCACGTCTGAATATGACAATGCACCTGTGGATCACCAGGAGACCAGGACTGATTGGCAAACTTTAGCGCAAAAGCAACCAAATTCTGATGCATACTTAGACTGTGATACTATGGAAGAATTGAAGAAGAGTATCATTGAAGGTCAAGTGGACAAGCTGGTATCATTGTCATCTTCATATGATCTAAACCAACCAATTGTGACGGGTTGGGACACAAGTGGAATACGTCCTATTTTCCTTGCAGCAGAAAATGGGAAAGACGAGGTTGTGGAATTTCTACTGGAAAAAATGAAAGTCAGCCTTGCACCAGATAGTAACGGCCTCACTCCTCTTATGACTGTATGTGGCTCAAATCAGAATGGAAATGATCTGGCCAAATGTGCAAAAATCTTGCTCTCCGCCGTTACTGATCCCAATGAGCATCAAGAACAGAAGATCAATAGTTTAATGCTGGCTTCCAAGAATGGAAATGACAAAGTGGTTGAAGAATTAATCAAGCATCCCAAAATTTTCCTCGATGCTCAGGATACCCAAGGTTGGACGAGTCTGTTGTATGCCATAGATGCTGGATACGGAAACATTGCAAGAATTCTCCTCGAGGCGGGCGCTAATCCTGATATCGCAGCTCTAGATGGAATGGTATGAATTATGGTCCCACACTATTCGAAAAGTCAAATTTTTGTCCAAAACTTCAATTTGGACAAGACCCCAACATTTTCATTTTTCACGAGTTTTTCACCCCAAAAAATCGACAATTTTCTCGGGAAATCAAAGTTAAATTTTTAGACAAAAAAAGAAGATATCGAACAGTGTGAGTCCAAAATGAATCCAAAATTTTGATTTTGATATTTTTAGTTCCCAATTGATGTTGCCATGACGAGAAAGAATGACTTCTTGGTGGCCATTATCCAAGACTTTTCCAAGAAGCGGAATGGTATTGTCTTACAACCGTCTCAAAAAGTGCGCAAGTACTCTGACATTGATACGATCCTTAGTGCGGTGTCTGCACAAGAATACTGTTCACTATTTGAGGAGCATAATATTGACCTGGCAGAGTTCCTTGTGCTGAACGAAGTCGATCTCGTGGAAATTGGTGTTGACAAAGTTGGTGTGAGGAAAAGACTTTTGACGGTGATTGCAGACATGAATAAGCGTGAATGGGAGAAAAGCTCGCTACCTAAAATCAATCCAAGACATAAGCAGAGTGGTATCTACATTTCTCTCCCTGACGCCATTCTCATTATTGGAAGCATTAAGTAAGATAAAATCATTTATCTTTTTTACAGTTCTAAGTTCTTTTGTTTTAGTCGTCACCTAAAATTCATTGCTCAGAATGTGGAATTTGTGGACCGTCAAATCAAATCGAAGCCTCAGATACTCGAAAGTAAGTACACTTACAAAAAAACTTTGCCGCCGTTCAGAGACATTAATGCTTACTTCAATTTCAGTTGGTTGTGAGGTGTCAAGCGTTGAAGATCTTCATCAGTTCACTGCGGAAACACAACAGAATTTAGCTGTTTGCAGCAGCCGACTACGATCCCTCAAAAGAAGCTTGGGAAGCAATGAAAGACGACAAATTATGACTAAAGCATTGATGACTCCATTGATCATCTTAGGCATTTATTACTCATACAAATGTGTTCAGAAGTTTCTGTGATAAGAATAATATAAAAGAAAAAGCTTTTGATTAGAATTTACTGATAACCAGGAGCTTGGGGATATCTATAGAGACCTGGACTTGGTCCTCTTTGACCACCACCCATTCCGTAAGGGTTGTTTGCCATTGCCATGGTCGGCGGTGGCGGTTGTCTTACACCGGGATATGGCTGAGTTGCAACAGTAGACACTGGTGGATGCTGCTGCTGTTGTTGTTGTTGCTGCTGTTGCTGCGGTTGAAGTTGCGATGGATACCCCATAAAGGCTGACATTGGCTGTGGAGGCTGTGCTCCAGCTGAAGACACCGCAGGAATTTGGGTTGAAGGCACCGCAGGAGCTTGGTGGCCTTGGGACGTCGACTGCTGCTGGGGAGCCGGCGATTGGTGGTATTGCGGGTAACCTTGTGGATTTAGTCCTTCGGTCGGCGGCATTCCATATTGATAGCCATGAGGATAAGGCATCTGTTGATTAGGACGTTGGTGGTGGCTGTTGATCACGTTAGTTGGGGGCTGCGTTGAAGTAACAGGAGCAGCTGCTGGTAAGTCAGTCTTGGAAGAAGTGTGGCTTGACACACTCTGCTGATCTTCAGCAACCGCAGCATGGCCCGTAGCTGCTACGACGACAGGCTTTTGCAAGGGGTCGAATTCTTTGGACTCCACTTTTAAATTATTTGCCACTTTGTCTTCTAAGTCGTCCATTGACCCATTGATTTTGAAACCTGTCAGACCAGCATCACCAGGTTGGATACTCTGGGAAATGGTATTGTCGTCACCGATGTCATCGAGGACTCGATTGATTCGATCACGAATGTCTCGTAATTCCTTGACAATGCTGTCACCGATTAATGGCTTTCCAGATGAACCACTTCCCTTGACCATTTTTCCATTGACAAACAAGGTCAGTTTAAGCACTTTGGAGTAGATGATTGCCGCAGCCAAATCGGCTGAGTCAAAAAGTGTAATGAGATCTCCATCTTCGTCTTTGTACTTGACTGTGACATCGTCAGAAGAATCCAATTGATCGCGAAAAACTCTTTGCATCATCAAAATCAACTCGTCGTAGGTAATGTCCTCGTTATGAATTGGAATTCGACGAATGTCGTCCCCAAGCGAGGCTTTGATGATAAGCTTTCCTGTCAAATCCATTTCTCACTAAAAAGGTCAAAATAAGATACATAATTAACAACCGGCGTAAAAAAAATATTTAAAAGGGAGAGGTCGATGATTTATCTATAACATGGAGGAGCAGTATATAGTATTTTTAATTGATGTCTTAGTGGCCAACACGATCTCTCGGAATAAGTCTTAGTTCACTGCCGTGCTTGAGAAACACATTGCCTGCCGTTTGCTGTGGGTTTATTCCAATACCATCATCGGTGATGATGGCCGAAGTAGCAGGTGGCACTTTGAATTCTTCGGCCGCAAATTTTAATACTGCAGTGAATGGAGCCCCTTCTGGTACAGTCAACACTTTAAATGGCAATTTGGGATCACTTGTTAGCGTTATGCGAAATGAAACTTTAGAGCCAGAGGCCATTTTTCTATTTTTTCTGACAGAAAGAAAGAGAGTTTAGGATTTGACTTTGAGCCTTGTTGAGGAACACGTCACCAGCAGACAGTTCTCATCAGCTGAAGCGCTTTTCTCAGAAACGCCACAATCGGTGGAGTACTCAGTTTTGTCTGGTAATAGTTGAGTTGACATCTTGACAAATGACTCGATCTCTAATGTTTTGAATTAATTTAAGTCTACATTATATCTATTCGCTAAAAGAATCCAATTAAACACACAAATCAAATTTTTATGATTGTTTCTATGAAACTATAGTCTCCAAGAATAAAGATAATACTGCTTCAATTTAAAATAGTAGAAATAAAATTGCCTTAAATTTTGTGAGTTTTTCCAAGAAATTGTTTACAAACAGCAACATGTGAAAAATTTTTAAACAAAGCTGAGAAGTGTACGAGAATTTAAAATTTCTTTGAATAAATCGTTGAATATCAGTGACATCCTCTAAGGACATCTATTTTGAAGATTAGAAATGGACGAATCGCCACCAAAGAAAGACAAATCTAAAAAGAAGAACAAGAAAAGTCTTGGTGAGATCCAAGCTGAATCTTCATTTCGTTTGGAGCCATCTGAGAAGCCACCACCTCAACTTGAAACCTCTGAGTGGCCTCTACTGTTGAAAAACTTTGACAAACTCAATGTACGCACCAATCATTATACTCCTCTTCCCTTCGGCTCCTCGCCTTTGAAAAGAGACCTTGCAAACTATGTGCGATCAGGATTCATCAACGTGGACAAACCGGCCAATCCTAGTTCACACGAGGTAGTAGCATGGATCAAAAGGATTCTGCGTGTTGAGAAGACTGGCCATTCGGGAACACTTGATCCCAAAGTTACCGGTTGCTTGATTGTCTGTATAGAAAAGGCTACGCGACTTGTAAAGTCACAGCAGTCTGCTGGAAAAGAATATGTTTGCATTTACAGACTTCATGGTAAGCCTTCTTTTTATACAGCACACTATTCGAAAAGTCAGATTTTTGTCCAAAAATTCAATTTTGACAAATCCCCAACAGTTTCACGAGTTTTTCACCCAAATTTTTTTTGACAATTTTTCTCGTGAAATCAAAGTCGACAATTTTCTCGGGAAATTAAAGTTGAATTTTTGGACAAAAAATGAAGATTTCATACAGTGTGTACAGTCTTACTGCAATGTTCAAGGTTGGACTTGAATCAATGTTTGTTTGATACTTTCAGAGTCTGTAGAAAAGAAACGAGTAGCTCAAGAGCTTGAACGCTTGAAAGGTGCTTTATTCCAAAGACCTCCCCTCATATCCGCCGTCAAGAGGCAGCTCAGGGTTAGGACGTGTTACGAAAGCAAGTTGATCGAGCATGACCAAGAAAGAAACATGGGCATCTTTTGGGTCAGTGTCGAGGCTGGTTCTTACATCCGAACAATGTGCGTTCATCTTGGGCTCCTCCTCGGCGTCGGTGGACAAATGCAAGAATTGAGAAGGGTTCGCTCTGGCATTCAAAGTGAGAAAGAAGGCATGGTTACCATGCACGATATTTTGGATGCCCAATGGTTGTACGACAACCACAAGGATGAAACTTATTTGCGAAGAGTCATTCGACCCCTTGAAGCTCTTCTGACTAACCATAAAAGGATTATCATGAAAGACTCTGCCGTCAATGCCGTCTGCTATGGAGCTAAAATCATGCTGCCAGGAGTGTTGCGCTATGACGATGGTATTGAAATGGGACAAGAAATCGTCGTCTGCACCACCAAGGGAGAAGCCATATGCATTGCTCTGGCCCAAATGACTACTGCCACCATGGCAAGTTGCGATCATGGCATCGTGGCCAAGATCAAGAGAGTTATTATGGAGCGTGACACTTACCCTCGCAAATGGGGCCTTGGGCCTAAAGCGACTGTCAAGAAGGACATGATCAAAAAGGGTTTGTTGGACAAGTATGGAAAACCTAACGAAAACACGCCAGGCAATTGGAAAAATAGCTACGTTGACTACAACATTAAAACAGAAGCTGCTGCCGTCACTGTCACTACCAATGCCAGCGTCAAGACTGAACCAGCAGAGGAAGTATCCAAGAAACGTAAAGCTATTTCTAGCAGCGAAGACAGCAACTCTGAGCTCACCAAGTCGGAGAAAAAGAAGAAAAAGAAAAAGAAGGTCAAAAGCGAGGCCGAATCCCCATCTGAAATGGACACCACACAGAACGGTGTTGATGAGAATGGCGAAGGCAAGAAGAAGAAGAAGAAGAAAAAGAAGAGCAAGGAAGCAGACAGTGAATGATCTCTCAATTCTGCTCCCGTCGTGTTATACATAGGCCTTGGGCTGAACAACTACCGATGATTAACCTATATTCATTGATGCCAAGACTTTATTTACATAATAAAGAATGATGAACAGTGTTCTTTTGTGCTTGAATAATGATTTAAAAATCTTCTTGCAGATATGTCATCTCTGAACAAAGCTGCCAAAAGTCAAAAGACTCATCGCGAGCGTCATCAGCCATCTGAACGTAGCCACCTAGGATTGCTAGAGAAGAAGAAGGACTACCGACTGAGAGCCAAAGATTACAATGAGAAGAAAGCTGTAATAAAGCATCTGAGGAAGAAAGCGCTCAATAAGAACCCAGATGAGTTCTACTTTCATATGATAAATGCAAAAGTGGTTGATGGAGCACACAAAGACCTAGTGTCGAAAAAAGTGAAACGATCCCAAAACCAACAACAACAAATCAAGTTACTTCAAACCCAGGACTACAAATACGTGTCCAACAAACGCATGAGTGAACAAAGAAAAATTGAAAAGTTGAGGGCGACACTTCATTTACTTGATGACATTGACAAGCCTAAGAATACTCATACAATTTTTGTGGACACTGACCAAGAAAAACGGCACTTGGATCTAGCAAAACATTTTGATACTGCTCCAGAGTTGCTTTTAAGGTCAAGTAATCGTCCAAGGATGGATGCTTTGAACAAGGAAACTACCAATGACCCGACATCTGAACACAATGTTGAGAAAAGTCAAAGAAAAGCGTACAAACAATTGAGTCAGAGGATCAACAGAGAACGGCAACTTCAAGTAATTGAAGAAAAGATGGTAGCCAAGAAACACCTTAGTGATAGGAAGAATGCACCCTCTTCAATTGTCAAAGAAGAAACTCCAGATGCTGCACCAGTGTTGAAATGGAAGCCCGAGAGAAAACGATAATTTATTGAAATGTGTACTAAGGACAAATAAAAACTCTGAGATATATTCCAATTAAAATCATTCCGATTGTTGTATTTGCTTCTATTTTTTAAAAAATCATGCTTCTAAAAATGACACAATAAAAATCCTTACTGGACATTGGTAAATGTTGGCTCTTCGCCAGTCTCTTGCCGTACCTTGATGTGAGCCAAAGTGTTTTCAAAGTGCCTAGTAATTTGCTCGGTTTCGTCTGCTTCAATGTTTGGCAGCTCTTCACGCACGCGGTTGACTAGCTCTTGGATAATTTCTTCTGTTACACCAGTGTGACCTTTTTCAGCAAAGAAAATGTACTTGTTCAGTAGCTCAACGTAAAGTTGTGCTTTGGTAGCAGAATCCATGCACTGTGACGCAATTTTCACCCCCTTCTTCAAGCAATCCAAAACTCGTTTCATGTCTCGTAACTATTTTAAAGAAAGAACATTTTTAGATATCATTCATACACTTTGTATGCATAAGTGACTGTGTACCACACTATTTGAAAATTCAAATTTTTGTCCAAAAATTCAATTTTGACAAAACCCCAACATTTTCATAACATTTTCACGAGTTTTTCACCCAAATTTTTTTTGACAATTTTTCTCGTGAAATCAAAGTTGTCAACAGCTACAAAGTCCAAAACCACAACATTTTCACGAGTTTTTCACCCCAAAAACTCGACAATTTTCACGGGAAATCAAAGTTGAATTTTTGGACAAAAAATGAGGATTGCGAACAGTGTGCATGTGTACTTACTTCTTGGCCATCGGTGCCTTTAGTTTTTCCTGACCAAAAAAGATGGGAACACACTTGAACTCCCCTGCATTGGTCAGGCTTCTTCAAAAGCTTGGAAGCCGCTAGAGCACACTGCGTTCTCAAGGGATCGTGGTTTTCTTCGCTAAAGCATTTCATTTGCTCTAGTGTGCCAATCATCAAGGTAATAGCAGCAAGTTGTGCTCTAGAATCCGATATTTCGTCCTCGTACAAAGAAAAGGCCTGAGACATGTACTCGTAAGCCACAGTTTCTTGATCCTCAAATGGAATGGTGGCTAGTACCAGTGCTCCCTGGAGAAAGAGGCGGAATGGCAATTCTGACATCTCAGCTTTTACCAATGCCATCAGTGTGGTGTGGCAGAATTGAAAAATCTTGGCCACTTTTTTCTGCCACTTTTCGTCTTGATCCGCAATCGAATGGTATTCCTGTGCAAGTTTGTAGGCAAACATCACAATTGGTGGCAATGTGGATCCAATCCGTTGGGCACCTCCCAACCCGAAATGCTTCCTAGCCGTGCTAATGATCTGAAACTGCTGGTCTGGGTCGTTGTTGGCACGTAGCATATGAACAAGCCGTCCCATCAGAGACTGCTCCTCGGCAAACTCTTCCAAGTCATCCCACTTCTCTGGAGTCGGTCCGTCTTCCTGATCTCGAACAAGAGGTGACAAAATCCCCAAAATTGTTTCCGTCTGCTCAGACGTGGCTATGTAGGTCTCATTGTCAATGACGTTGTTGGCAATGTAAACGGCCATGGCCCGGCGACCTTCAAAATCATACATTGCCAACAGGGGAGTGAAAAAGGTCAGGCCCAAGACAGTGATCATGTCGTTGTAATTATTGAGTGGAATCAAAAGAAGTTTTTCCATTTCTCTTCCGACTGGAGTACAATACTCGATGACCTCAATGCCTGCATTGTCAAAGAGTTTCTTGGTGACGTCCAAAACTGTATCCACGTAGTCGACTCTGTCTGGGTAGCACTTGTGTGCTAAGTTGATCAATGACACTTGCAATGACACAATGTCTTCAGGTGGAATCATGTCTCTTTTAGCCGTTATGATGTTTGCAATCTCTTGCGAAAAAACGTCAAATAGTTGAATGTCTTGAGGAATACCACCAGTTTCATCCTCTCGGGTAGCAAACAAAGCCAAGCGATCAATCAAGGAAATGATGATGTTTTTCACGTTGACCATGGGATTGAGTTGCCCACAGGCGGCCAAGAAATTATTCAATGTGGTCAAATGCATTTCATCGGGGAAGACCTGAATGACGCATTCCATTAGGTACTCTTGAGCGATAGCGTCGCGGCAGGACACCACTTGCTCAAGTACACCGGGTAAGACAGTGCTCTTGTATATCTCCACGTCAATGTTGTCCAACTGAGATAGACGCACCAGGTTGGTACCGACAAGGATCCGGAGTTCCATACGTTCCCTTTCACGTCGGTCTCGTTCTCGGGAATGTCCTTGATGTTGCATACGAACCCACAGCTTGTTCATCTCGGAAAAATTGAGGAGAATAAAATCAATGGAATCCTCAATAGTACCATCCAACACCAGATTGTTGGGGTCTTGAACAATTTCTTCCAGGCTGTCTGGTAAGACATTTCGAGTGCATTGTAGCAGATAGTTTCGGAGGAAAAGGCCTGAAATCAAGAGTTTAATTAGTTTTCCATAAGAGTACTCAACATTCAACTCACCTCTCAAAGGGTGTTGCACCCCTCTGCACATCTCTACGAGATCCCGGAGAATGTCTCGACGAGAAAACTCATTGGTTTGTATGTACACCATTCCTACAGTGATCAGCAGATACATTCGAGGAACGATATTCCCCGCGTATTGAACCAGTTCATACAGATCAGCCACTTTACGGCCTTTCCGAAATTCATCCAAAAGAAATTGTTCAAGATGGCGAAGCTCGTCGCAAATGCCCATGTACAGCTGGTAATAACTCTTGGGCGAGAGTAGAGACGTCCTTAGTTCACCTGGCAGAAAGGACTGTCAATTATCTTGGTCTACATGATTATTTCCCAAAGGTACTTACTCAACATATTAGAGGCGTGTTTGAGTCCATCCATCAATTTTCCTTTGTCCAGACATCGTTTCATCTGGAATGCTTGATTCTTGACGATATTCAGCGCCTCTTCTAGCAACTTTTCCTGGTCATCCATGCTTTGAGGAGATATACTCGACATTATGATCCAAAATCTTGAAAACCAATTTCAAGTATGAAAAAGTTCCTGGATCTGTTGACACCCACTTGAACTCGAAGTCAGCTGACGACTAGTTCTGAGTCAGCGGCGATCTCCGATTTTTTTTTCAAAAAATGCCACATATATTTATTTCAAGTAGATTTGCTATGAAAGACAAGAAATCGTCTTTGTTGTATTCATAATCATTATTAGGTAGTTCATTAGACACCTAATTAAAATGTCTCTTGACTTTCACAGAGGCTGTCTTATGACTCCTGTCAATCTTCTGTTGATTTCAGCAAGACTGACTTGGCACTGTAGACTTTTTTCCGGAGGTAACTCGTCCATCGCTTCTACAAACAATTCCTCTGGATCATTGACAGAGTCGCGATCCTTGTTGCTTCCTGCATTCTCTTTTTGTTCTTTGTCACAAAGACCATGTTTCTGCTGCTTCTTCTTTCGCCTTCTGTTCTGCACATAATACTCTTCGTCTTCTTGGCCTTTCTTCCACATGGTGGCTCTTCCGTCTTTTCGTGGTCTTCCTCTTTGGGGTGTGTCGTGACCAGAAGCCTCTTCGTACCTTGACAATCTCGGGCTCTTATAAGGTATTTTGTCGGAAACTGATCTCTTTGGCCTAGTAGGTGTTAATGCTCCGGCCCCAATTGTAAATTTATCTGCCCGTCGTTTAGTGTCAAAATCAAGGGCGTCATAATAGTCTGGCTTTTCTCTTCTCACGCGCTCTGACCGACGACGTTCAGAGCTTGGAGTGCTTGGAGTGTCCGACCCTACTTCTGAGGGTTCCTCGGGAGAATCGGCAAAAAAATCTGCTCCACACTACAACAAAAAGTAGTCCATTAATGTCATTAAATACTTTAAAGAACAAAAAGTAAAAACGTACAGCGTTGCATGACCGAATAGCTACAGGGTTAGGGTGAGAACATTCCTCACACTGCTTAGACACTGACAAACTTCTTGGCTTTGGACCCATTCCTGTCGGTTAGCCCTCTTGTTTTCTTCTTTTTGTGCTTCGTCTCTGTTTTGACTTTTGCTTCTCTTCCCTTTTCTACAGAAAAGTGTTTCCAGATTTGATTCCGTTATGTTGCTGTTGAATGTTGATGTGGAGTCGTGGTCGTGGACCTGTGACTAGTTGACTGGTGAAACTTTCTAAACTCTGAAGAGAAGAGTTAGAATTTTAGAAATACGTGTAGATTCATTATACAAGAAATATGGCCCGAAAAGTATTATTGAGTTCACACGTTTCGGCTTTGATGAAAGATTTTTATGAGTCAGAAGCCGAATTCATCTACGGCTTAGTTTTGGGTCACTTTGACAGCAAAGATGTTATGGTTGTGCATCTTGCTCGAACACCCATTGAAGGAAGTGAGGATGAAGAATCCGACAGCAAATTGATCAAGAAATTGAAAGACATTGATGAATCTTGGTTTGCCGAACATGTGAACCAGGTACAGAATATGTTGCCTGGTGGCATCGATATACAGGGAATGTTTGTCGTGACATCTAAAGACAATCCTTTCAACAACAAGAACAAGATCATGGCTTGTTTAGACAAAGTCAAGAAGTCAAGTACTAATTGGTCTGTCTTCCATTTAAACCCCAAAAATCAAGAATGTATGATTCAAAATATGCCAACTGGGAAATCTGTCAGTTTCGAAGTGACTGAGCTCAAGTGGGTCGCATTGAAGACAACTTTGATTCTGGACCAGCCATTGGCCTTTACTTCTGATGGACCCTTGAAACAAAAGTTGGATGCAGCTGTGGGTAGATTGGAACAGACGTTGGAGCAATCAGTGATGTTGATCAATGGGAAATCCATGGGCAATGAGGAGGTTCTCATACCTTTGAAAGCCAAGGAAAGCAGTAAAAAAGCTGTTGGAAAGAAAGCTAGCAAAGAAACGTGCTCAGAAATCAGTTGTGATGATGACACTGACGGCGGCAACGAATTCAGAAGTATTAAAGATTTTGAGGTTGACATTCTTTTTGGCGAGAAGTGCTCTGATTTGCAAGAAACTGTGGTGTCTGAAGTGTGTGCCAAAATGCGAATAATGGGACGAATGTCTGCTCGAGCTTTTGTCAGTCCACAGGTGTCAGTAGAGACTGCATTGAAGTATCTGAAGCTGGACATCTTGCGTACTTTTAAAGCTCGTCTTGAAATGCATTGTGACTCTTTAGTCGGCGAAGAAACTGCTGGTACTGATGTTGAACTGCCTATTTTACACGAACCACCAAGGAGAGTCAACATCAGACTTCCAGCCTCCCCAATCACTGTTTCGGATTTCCTCTTCCCTGGTGAGACACCAGAAGAATCTGTCAAAGCTGTCGAAGAAATGTTGGGATTCACTCCAGATTTTGAGCACTTGGATGACGAACTTGAAATCGTTGCCAGTCCACAAACGATTAGAGTAAGCAATAGTTTTTCATTTACCCAAAGCTTCCAATCTGATTTTTCTTCTCTGCTTTGTAGATGGAGGATGACTCAGAGTCTCGTACTGAAAGTCCGGTACTGGAGACTACAAAGGCTCAAAACAATTGTAGCTCCTTCCAAATTGTTTTGTCTATATTGGTTGTTCTAGCCGCCATTGGAGCATCATATTTGCTCACAATGTCCCCTGACCCCGAGGCTGAGGAAGAAGTTACTACATTTGAAACCGAGGATGGGCACCCCCATGGAAATCCAACTATGTAAAATTGCATTTTGTTATTCAATTTACAAATATATTTACCAAGTACATAATATTTTTCTAGCCATTTTAAAACAACACAGCAAATCACTAAACTGATTTCACAAATCATGCAAACATTTCAGTTTACTAAATTGGGTAAAAAAGTAATAAAAACAATGATGATACATAATAGTAAAAATAATGATACGGTCAGGTCAGGTGCTGCTCAAGGTTTAGAATTAGTCAACCAACGAAAACAATTTGAAGGGTACTTCTCACTCAAGGATCACAGTGTCTTCGTTGAAGCTCTTGGAGCCTTTCAAATGAAGGTTCTCTCCACAGTAAGAAAGCAAAGGGGAAATTTCCAAGCTACAGTCTTCCTTCACATGTCCACCAGCGTCTTCAATGTACTTTTTGTGGAGCTTGAGCAAAGACTCTCTTGCGGTGGTCGGTGTATCACTAGCGCCGATTTTGTCAGCGTTTTTGAGCGGACTAAATTCCTCATCCCGGCGACATTCCCAAACCACAAAATTGTCCGAAAATTGAAATACATCAAAGACGAACTTTTCCAGTTTGATTCCATTAGGACTGACTGGCTTGACACAGTCAATGCTTGGGATCTTCTTTTTTGCAACATGGTGAGTTAAATGGTGGTCAAAATTATCGCAAACTTTTCGCAAAAATGCGGTCGTGAAAAAATGATTGCAAATATTTCCTGCGCAATAGAGCAATTTGCCAGACTTTGCACTTCTTGCTTCGGCATTGAATTTACCAATTTCGCTGTATTCAACGACCTGAAATTTGCCATCCACCCTACACACCACTCCAACCGCTTCATCCGGAGCAATTTTTTCCACAACTTTGTTGCCTAGATAAACGAGACAAAAAACAAAAAAAAATCAAAGCCAAGAAAAAACCAATCCTTTAAAAAAAAGAATCTACCTGATTCAGCGTTTTTGCTTATGCAATAGCCCATGAAGATCGGATCGGCAACCTTAAAATAAATACTTTTGACAATTAATTTGTACATCAAATGGTTATCAGTGAGTTAGAACTGTAAGGTTAACTTTTGACAAACGCTAGAAATCTAAAGTCTTACTTACCTTGACTAAAACATTGTCAACGCAATAGACATGAAGATATTGGACTCCATTTCCCTCCATGTGTTGCAAAATCTGCTCATGTTTCAAAGCCCAATAAAGGCCACCATTGCCATCTGGAGCTCTAGCTACGCTTGTAGGTGTTTCTAAAATGATACGACCGTTGAAGTCAAAGCAAGGAATCATTCTCTGCTCAAAGAACACCACGTTTTTCTCTTTCATGCCAAAGTAATTGCGTGCTTTAAAAAACTCTTCCGTTGGTTGCTTGGTGTGCTCGGACGTCATCACATACATGACAATGTTTCCTTCTGTTCCCGTCTGTTCTTGTGCCATTTGTTGAAGCCTTAAAATCCTTTCCACCTGAAAATACAAAAATTTGGTGGTGAATACAATTTTCGACTTTTTTTCATCTGTCATCTAACCTGGATCTGATACAAAGTCTTTTTCGAGGGCAATGCTATATCGTACATTCCCTTGGGATAAGGTACTCCAAGTCTTGTTCCTTGTCCTCCCGCCAGAAGTAGTACTCCTACATGACTTTGACTAATCTCTTTCAGAGACACTTGCAGGTAACTTTCCAGCTCATTTGCTGTGGCTTTGTTGACTGATCCGCAAAGGTCATCTTCAATAGGTTCCATACGGTCATCAATACTTTTGTGCTCTTTAGTGTGACCATTTGCGATTGAAGGGGGCGGAACGGGAGCTGCCCCAGACTTTTGAAAATTTCCACACATTTCTTCAAAATCAATACTTAAAAGATCCTGCAAAAGCTTTTCATGATCGGTAGCAGATTGCGTCTTTTCTAGCGCCTTGACCAAATGGCCTTGATCAAATTTAAGTAGAGTGGCCTTTAGTTCCTCTTCTGTCGCCATTGCTGCAATCAATTTAGTAGACTTATCACCTTTGCGGTTGCATTTTTGACGACTCCCAATTTCCCAAATTTTTAAAGTGTCAATGATATTTTGCCAATTGCTGACGTTGCTGTTGAAAATCAACAGACTTTCTTTTTCCCGTTTTGCAAACTATGGCCGGCGGTTTGTGAATGTATTTGGTAAGCTTTAGATTTATCTACGGAAGTAACGAAATTTTTTAGCTCAACACCGGGCTGAGACTCTGAGAGAATATAAACAAAAACAATTCTCGTGAAATCAAGTAAGTTCAAACTTGTCAGTTGTCACCCTTGTCATTTGTCACTTGATTCTGCACTTGAAATTGAATTGAACCCCGAATATATTTTTTAGTCAATTTTAAATACTTTGAAGTTTGAAGACCAAGAATGATTAATGACAGCGACATACACATAGAAATGTTGCAAAACCTGTGCACTTTCCTTAAAAACTACCAATGGCTCTTCAACTTTTCAAATCTTGATATTTTACAAGAGCACAAGAAATGGCCACAGGAATGGATGACATTTTTTCAAAGTACTCCTTTGCAATCTGCGGAGCAAATCTTTCAATTGGAGCCTGATGACCAATGCAAAGTTGATGTTCCATTCTTTGTGGAACAATTTATTCAGCAACGAAACGACGTCGTCCGCGACTTTGAAACTCGATATGTAGAGACAATTTCAAATGAGGTTGAAGTTCAGCCTAGAATGAAAAAAGGCTTGAGTCCTAAAAAAGAACACGAAGTGGTTAAGTTTGGCTCTTTCATCAACAGCAAACTCTCTGATTGTGATAGAATTATCGATGTTGGATCCGGAGCTGGACACCTAGAAAGGTATCTTTTAGAAGTTTGGAAGAAATCGGATGTCAAGTGTGAGATTTGTGGCATCGAGAGTGAGAATGGACACATTGAATCTGCCAACAAATGGGCCCATAGATCCGGATTAGATTGTCAAAAGCAAGTCAAGTCAGTTGCTGCAAAACTAGAAGATCATCCCCATTGTTTCAAGAAAATTGAAGAACAGGTGGGAAGTGCCAAGAACAGACAAGCATTGATCGGACTACACGCTTGTGGGGACTTGACCAACACTATGTTGTCATGGTTTGTCTCGTCAAATTATTTTTCCAAGTTGGCTGTAGTTAGTTGCTGTTATCATAAAATGTCTACTTTTCCAATATCCGACCAGGTACGAAACATCCTTCAAGAGGACGTTTATTGGGGTTTGACGAGTACATATGCACGAAGATTAGGTGCCCAAGATCCCTTTTCAGCATGGCGAAACAAAAACTTTCAACAGCACCTTGAGCATGCGAAATCTTTCGGAAGACGGGCAATTTTGCAGACATTGACCAGTAAAAATCTAAAGAAAAACAACAGACATGGTATACGCAACAGTGGTAACATTAGCAATGAGGAATTCATAGCTAAAGTGGAACAAAGTTATGAATTTGAAACGGACAATGATCGAAGACAAGTCTTGTCAGCACTCCATAAAGAATTAAAAATGGACTTTAATTGGCTCGAAGTTTTCAGTGGATTTCAAGCAATTCTTCAGTTACCATTGGAGTACTTAATGATGTTAGATAAATTGTTGTACCTAAATGAGCGGTTGCCGGAGAAAAATCCCAAGCTTTTAAAGATTTTTGATGAAACAATCTCACCTAGATGCATCCTCATCTTTTGTGATTAAAAAAATACCTCTTTTGATATTTTCAGGCACAATGAGTAATGATACTTGTCATAAGTTATTCAAAGATAGTGATAAGGGAGAAGAGTTTTTCATTGCAAAAACTACAAAAGTTGACGGCGGTTTATGGACTTGCCAGTTTGTTGATCTGGATTTAAATCGAGCCTTTGCTTTTTCCTTCAAACCCGATGATGATCTGGAAAGTGCAACAACCAAAGCATTGGCTAGATTAGCCTTCTCTACAGACACCAATCCAGAACATAGATTTTCAGTATCTGCTGACAATGAACAACTTGTATGGAAGAGAAAAAGGCAAAGCATCAAAGTCAAACTATTTTCCTTTCCTCTCCAAGTAGTTGACAGCATTCAACTCCACAAAGAGATTTTTGAACTTTCGCTGAAGAAAATTGGGGAAGAAGAAACGGCAAAGAATTTTTATAAGAACAATTATGCAAAGTCAACCGAAGATCGAAAAGGGCTTCTTTTACGGGTGAACCAAATGACCTCTGACAAGAAAACAATGGAAGAAGAAATGTACAAGCATTTTTTGCCTATTTTAAATGCCAAAAAAGACAAAATTAGAGAACTAGAGCAGGCCTTAGACGAGCAACAACAAACTAAAGAACCAAAATCTCATGCAATTTCTTCCTCAGAAGACGAGGGGGATGGGGAAAAATCTATGGATACGTCGCAGAATTTCTTGAATTTGTCTCAACCTTTAATTTGAAAAGAAATACATGGTACCAAAGAGCATTCTTTGGATTCCTTGATATAATTCATAGATTTATTTACTATCTAAAAGGAATGTGTTGTGCCAAAAATGTAGACAATTTCGATGATGTGCTAACACAATTTGTACGTTATTTTAAACAAAGGCAAAAAGCTCATAGTACAAACTCAAAAAAACTCAAAAATGTACCCTAAATCAGTAGTAATTCTTTTTTTAAGGTGTAAACCGGTGTTCACTAAGCTTGAAATGTCTCCTCTTCTTATTTGCTAAGTTAGCATTTAGATTTCTTGACTTTGACGGCGGCAATTGTATGTAGTTTCCATCCTCGATGTAATCGGTATTTTCCAAAGAAGGATTCTGATTACTTGTGGAGGTCTTTTTGTATAAATGTGACCTGTACTTGGGTGGCAAGGGTCTTGTAGCATTAAATTCCTCATATTGATGATGATGTATCCCTTGTTCTTCATGCGAATCATTCCTTTGGAGTGATGCATTGGACGCCTCAGCTCGCATCCCTTGACTCAAATGGGCAGGAATGGAGTCTTGGTGGATGTGCAAAAGACGGGTGTTGATCACCTCGCAGTCAATTTGCATCATGGCTACGTGATTTTCGGGTGGTTGCATAGAATCTGAAAAATATCAAATGCTCATCATGACCCTCATGAGGAAGAGTGGACAAACAAGGAAAATTACCATTTAAAGGAACTGTCAGAGAAGGTAAGAGAAGCGACATCCTTGGTCTCGAAGACCCGTTTCTAGCTGAGGCAGGCAAAAGGAGATGATCTCCTGAAAACGAAACCACGTAAAAGGTGTCGTCTCTTCGATGAATGGCTTCAAAAAAGGACTCGTAGGTGAATCGAGGAGTGTCTTGATTGTACAGTGTGATACCGGTCCTAAAAGACGAAATACATCCAATAGAGGATTGTTTAGTTTTTTTAAAAAGATTTTTCCTACTTGTATTCTGGGTCCGAGATTAACATTTGGTAGAATCCACTACTCAGACGGCTGGCTTTGGGTTTTGCATAGGGGCCCAGGGATGTAACACTTGGTTGTTCCTTTTGAACTTGGACAATTGGGGATATTGGTGCATCTTTCTCCTTTGTGACATTCCTCAAGGATTCTTCAGGCTGAAACCAGCCTCTCAACTGCTTGTCTAATCTTATCGATTCACTTTGATTGAAGTATAATGAGCACTTGGGAACGTAGTCAGTGTTGTTGCTCTCGCTGGAAGGGTCGGCAGCGGGAGCCCACAGCAAGGATCGACCGCTTCCATGGACGATGTGATTGTTGACTGAATAGTCCTTGTCGACTACTTTGAAGGCGGCTATGTCATCATGTGGTTGTAAAAGAGAGTCTTGATTACTTTTGTAAACCGAAGAGAGAGAACCAATGTTGAGAGAGACTATGCAAAGCAGTGCAAAGACAGCGGTAGCCCTCTTGGCATTGGGACCGACTTTCAGTCCCGAAGGATCACTGCCTTCAAGTTGACGCAGGCGTTGCTTTAAAGACTCATTTTCACGTTTCAATTGAAGGTTTTCTTTTGCGAGTCCATTCAATTGTTCTTCTAAACTAGTTACATATTCTTTCTTCTTCTTACGACTCAGGCAAGCAGATTCGCGATTTTTGATCATTCGTTGTTGTCTTTTCAATGATTTCAACTAACAAGAGAAAAGGTATAATTTTTTTAATTGTACAATCTTAAAAAGTGAAACTCACATCATCTGAAGAGACGTTTTGAACGGTGGGTGTGGCGCCTAAGGTTAATGGGTTGGGCTCTGATTTGATCACCATGGATCCGTTAGTAGCCGCTGCTGCTGCGGTAGTCGTAGTCGTTGCGTTTCCAGCATTCAATTGTAAAACACCTCCATTGGACAATTGGGCAAGTTGATTCGAGGTCAAAATCAAGGGTGGATTTGTCACTTCTACACATAAATGAAATGAATTACTTATTCGGACAAAAGAGTAGTGTTTTAGTACATACTTGGTTTTTGTATCTTGGGAATGGGGATCTTTATGTTGGCTAAATCAGGAACGCTTAATATTGAACCAGATTGAAGAGTTGGAAGGTTCATCATTGAAGGCGGTGAAACAGGAGGTGATACTTCGGTGAATGAAATAGGTGCCACTAAGCAATCTTTCGGTTCAACCATGGAGCCACCTGAAGATGTATCCGAATTGCTAGGTGAGGGTGGGAAAGTGGTTGTACTAAAGTCAATAGTCATGCAATCCTTGGCGTCTATGAGGGCATTAGAAAAGTCAGGAAATAAGGAGGAGGAGGCACTGGTTGTCGGGATATCATTGATGAGGCTGTCGTATATAGTGCCATGACCACTCATAGCGTTATCTTCAAGCATAGGCAAGTCTTGCAAAAACTCTGGAATCCCGAGCTCGCCTGATAATTGCTCAAGAAGATCTTCTTCACCCTCTGTTGGAAGCATTTTGGGACTTTGAAGCCTGAAACGAATAATACAGATATCACAGGACGAATTACACAGCACTTTTACAGGAGCAAAAAAAAATCTTATGCAATAAACTGGATCAGTTACTTGAGCTTTTTTTAAATAACGTTACTTTCTAAGGTATTAAAAAACTTTAAAAAAAAACCCACCTCATTTCTTACCTATTTTAGTTTTTAGGACTGAAGTGTAAAAATGTAATCACTCACAAGGAATTTGAAAGGTATTACGACCTGGTCAAGTTCAATCTTTCCGGTATCTCTTCGCAGTTGTACGAACAGTCTGAAGTTTTCTAAAGCTAGATGTGTTTTTAGAGCACCTTAGTATTTCCGAAAAATACAGATCCACAAATGCTTTGTTTTGCCGCATGCATTTGCGTCCCATTTAGAAAACTCTCGGCTCTCCTAAAATTCTACGTTGACGTTGAGTTGACTGCTGATGATGCACTGCACTTGCTTTACTTGAGCTTGCCCGGCTAATGCTGTTGGAGCGGCAGGCAGTGGTGAGCACCGCCTCTACCGGACCGGACCGAACTTGTGCTACGTGGCTTTTTAAAAAGTCAACAATGCTATGGACTATCATACTTGACACATGTCTTATGGATCTGGTGCAAATTAGTTAGAAGAAAATAGTTTTCAATTTTTGTTTTTGTTTATCCCTTTATTTCTTTTTGCAAGTGAAAAAGACACAATTGTAGTAGAATTGAAGCATAGATCTGGAATCTTGGCAGTAGGCAGCTTTGACGCTCTTGTCTTCGCGCTGGAATTCAAACCCCATATCCTCAATGATATTGTGTAACATATCATAGGAAGGTTCAATGCTGGATTCACGTGGGATATCCGAGAAGTGATATAAAAGAGGGCCCAAGTTGATCCAGACTCCGTTGGACTTTAGCACACGATAGATCTGTTCAATGAACTCTACAATATTGTGGGCACAGTCGAGGAAAAAGCAGGTGACAACGCAGTCTTGGGAATTCTTGTAGCTGTCGTCAGAATAAACTTCTAGAAAATCCCCAGCAATCATGGAAAAGTTAGCTTTAGAGGGCATGGTAGAAGGGTCATAATCTGGAAAAGTGACTGGGCGGACTTGGTCTTCCATTGAGAAATTGTTCGCATACTGATGGACAAATGGATACATTGTAAAGCAATGTTTCTGCTTGCATTTGTTCATAACAAAATTCGATGCCATTAACCTAAAATTGAATTGAGAATGTTACGTAATAATACTTGTCACTTTGCTAGAAAAAATCCTCACATATACAAACTGAAATCGTTGCCTTGACATTCATATCCCTTCGCTGCAATATCAAAGGCGAGTCGTCCGCCTCCGGCTCCGGGTACTAGAATCTTGGTGTCACTTCTCTGGGCAGAATTGAGATGATTGAAAATCTGCTCAATTTCGTCCAGGATCAGCTGGTAACTTTGATCGCGCTCCTCTTGTCCTTCCTTGCTCCAATCACGAGCTAAAGTCTTCATGACACTGTGGATTTTTTCGATATCAACTTTGGCTGTTAAAGCTTCACCATAATCTTCCTTGTTCTTGGGATCGTGAACTTGATTGTCAAACATTTTTTCCGTCCCATCTGTAGAATAGAATTGGTGAATACATATTTCGAATTTTAGAACTCAATAAAAGCTTTACCTAGGATTTGCTTGATGATGTTATAGTTGCTATCAATACATTTTTCAATTTTCTCCACATAGTCCAAGTAACCTTCGTTAGTCAAACGCTTTTGGTGTTCCGATGAGATTTTATTGAATGATTCTTTGGTTTTTACCAGACGTTTCAGATTGTCGCGTCTGTAATTCCGATAAGTTTCCACTACTTTGAAGAAATATTTCGTTTCATCTTCTTTGGAAGGCGGCATCCTCAAAGTCAAAGACTGTTCAGTTTGACGAAAAAAGTAAAAACGGTAAAAACCGCGAAATCGAAATGTGTCTTGTTTTGAAAATAATTTGAAAGGTTGCGATAGTTAAAAGTTCCGGGAAAAAACAATAACACAAGAGACAACGTGAAAACTGAAAAGGGAAAAGTGAAAACTGAAATTGTAAAATTCAATACTTTTCAAAATCCTTGAATTCGATTTCTAGAAGGAGGTCAAAATGTGTGAGACACGAGAATCCATTGAAGACTTCAACGTTTTCGTTGGAGCTGAGACCGGCTTGCTTAAAGGTGTCTGTATCAATCCTAAAATGAACATAACGAAGAACTTTTCCAACATGCATAGCTTGGAAAGAAAACATGAAATCACAGCGATGTCTTGGGGAAACGAAGAACAAAGTGAAATACTTTTGGGATTGAGAGGTGGCAATGTCCGAGCATTTGATCTAGTAGACAAATCCTTCACTTGTAATTTTGAAGCTCAAGAATCCCCATCAAGCGGAAGGATTGTGGGAGTTGTCAGGGCTAATGATTGTCTTGTAACTGCATCAGAATATGGTACCGTTCAAGTTTGGCGAGATCCCAAAGTCGTATTCAATTCTATTGATGTTGAATTATCTTTAACACAAAAGAAGGTCAAAAATAATCAATTCAAAGATGAGGAAGACAAAGAGAAGCATTTGGTACAAATGAAGAAAGAAAAATCCTTGTTGAAGATGAAATTAGTGCCTCAGAGTAGTAAAATTGTCACAGGAGGAAAAGAACATGATTTACAGATTTGGGACCTCAATAAGTCTTTATCTGAGCCAATATTTCGTGCCAAGAATGTGCCCAATGACACATTGGAGCTACGCGTTCCTATTTGGGTGTCAGATTTTTGTTTCCCTGACAATACATCTTCAGATTCAATTGCCACAGTGACACGATACGGGGATATCCGGTTATATGACACTAGAAACGAGCAAAGGCGACCTGTGCTTAAATTGGATTGGCCAGAAGAAGTTCTCACTGCCATTTCTTCGACACCTTCTTGTCATGAAATCTTGGTGGGAACTGCAACCGGTCATCTAGCCCAATACGATATTCGAATGGATAAAAAAGGCATGAAAAGAAAATTTCGAGGTTGCTCAGGTGGAATCCGAAGCATTGATTGCCATCCCGTTCATAACTACTTTGCTGTGGTTGGCTTAGATCGTTTCTTGAAATTGTACGATTTTAATCAGCCAAAACCCTTACAGAAGGTGTATTTGAAGTCGAAGTTGAGCCATGTTCTGATGTCAAAGACGTTTGATCCTATGAATGCTATCAAAAAGACGGAAGACAATGCTGCCAAGAAGCGCAAGAAAGAAGCTACTGACCCTGATATCATTGAGGTTAAAGGGGATGGAGATGAGTTTTGGACCAAGCTACCCATTGTTAGGAGTGATTCTAGGAAGAAAGGGAAGAAAAAATAAACATCAATTTCTTCAAAGAATGTATATTATTTTGTGTAGCAGTTTTAACTAATTGGTTGCCATGCCATCATATTATCGGTAAAGGTAGTCTGCTTCAATATTTGCAGCAATTTCCGCCTCCCATTTGTCACCGTTGTTCAAAAGCTTTTCTTTGTTATACAATAATTCTTCGTGGGTTTCGGTAGAAAACTCAAAGTTAGGACCCTCGACAATTGCGTCGACAGGACAAGCCTCTTGACAAAAGCCGCAATAGATGCACTTGGTCATGTCGATGTCGTAACGGGTTGTTCGGCGAGCACCGTCAGCTCTTTCTTCTGCCTCGATGGTGATGGCTTGAGCTGGACAAATGGCCTCACACAATTTACAAGCAATACACCTTTCTTCGCCACTGGCATATCTTCGAAGAGCATGTTCACCTCTGAATCGTGGACTCAAGGGTCCTTTTTCGAATGGGTAATTGATAGTTGCTGGCTCCTTGAAAATGGTACCGGTGACAACAGCCATTCCACGAAGTAATTCAGTAAGGAAAAGAGTGTTTCCCATGTTATTCAGTAATTCATCATAAGTGGGAACTTTGTTGCTTGGTGGATTGACATACAGATAGTCTCCTAGATAGATATAAAAAAAGGAGGTTTTAAAATTGATCTGGACTGTCCACTCTTATATTTGATTATAATGCAAATCTTACCTGACCCCTTCAAACGTCTTTGTTCGGGGTTCACTCCAACCAAACTTACACTCCTGAGGGCAGGTATTGAGCCTCTAGTAAGTGAAAATATTTTCGTAGTTCTTGCTATGGTCGCCATCTTTACCAAATTGTTTTGTTATGAAAGTGACATTTTATTCACTTTTCTGTTTATAGCCGTTTTCTCTGGGAAAACGCCCTTTTAGTCTTAAACTTGCTGTATGATTTTAGATACCGCTTTTAAAAACCGACAGTTGTAAAAGGAAAAAAAAAGTCTCTTATTTTCCATTTCTTTTATTTCAGAGATACAGACAGAATGAATTTTTTCTATTACCAAGGAAACCTGGAGCCTCTTTCTGCTTTTCTTATTAAATATCTTTGCAAAGCAGCTTCAAATAATTCACCAACGGTCACCTTTTTCCAAATGTCTCTTTTAGGCTCCTTAGGTTTTCTTGTTCTACTTTCTTCATCTGGGCAAGATTTCTTTGTAGGATCCTCTTCTTTTAACTCCTGATTCATCGCACCGCCACTAGCATCGTCAACTTCTTCTTCACTTTCACTGGAAGTATCCCTGCCTTCTTCGATTCGTCGTTTCCTTCTTTCCCTCTTTTCTCTCTGCTTTCTTAGCTCTTCCCTGCGCAATTTGTCATTTTCCATTCTCCTTTTTTCCGTCTCTTCGTTTGCTTGTGATTCTTTTTCGTCGTCTTCAGCAGATGAGGCAGACGAAGACTCACAAGAGGAACTCTGCGAAGCCTTGTCATGATCTTTCTCCCCTTCCTCATCTCTTCGACGATATGATCTTTGACTGGGCTTTGACTTTTTTGTCATTTTCAATTCCGTATTATCATTTGTAGAAGTGTTCTCTTCGTCTTTGTCATCAAGCACAATTTCCTTGGACGAAGCACTGCTTTGACCTTTTTCTTCGCCCATTGTTTGGCGATACAAATGACGATAAAATCCTGACATGTCTTTTTGCTTTGTAACGTCAAGCATTTTTTCGATAGCATCTTTTTTTCGTTCTTCTTCCTCCAGTTGTTCCATTTCTTCCATTTTCTTCCTATACGCCGAGGTCACAAATTTCTCCTTATCTGCAAACTCGTCTCCTTCAGCCTCTCTTTCCTTTTGCACTTGTCTTTCTATCCGTCGTTCATTCTCTTTTGTTCTAACCTCCGCCTGCTTCAAAAGGTTGGCGATGTATCTTGGTTTCCTATCTTTGTCTTTCTTCTTGCTCATTTGTTCAACTTTATCGGCTTCCATTTTGTCGTATACTTCGTCATATTGAAAAACTGTAGGATCCTCTTCCATCGCCCTTTGCATCTCCAATTTTGTTTGCGCTTTTAGTTTAGTTCCTCGACCTGTGGCTCCACTCTTTGCATTTTGACTTGATCCAGAGGCCAGTTTACGTTTCATCCAATCAGTTCCTCCAGAGACTATTGCTTTAGTCTCTTCGTCTTCATCACTGCTGTCTTCATTAAAGGCTGATGACACAGGTTTCTTCTTCGACGTATTTTTAGACAAAATAAGACCATATTGCTTAGACATATTTAAATGTCTTTGTTGGCTTTCAAGTGCTAAATAGAATCTTTCAATTTCAAATGTCACTTCGAAGTTCGAAGTACAAAAACATAAACACATTTAACGGAAGATTTTTGGCCGAATGCTCCACAACCTCTCTCTATCTCTAAACAGTTCCAGATAAAGTTTGAAATTTGAATATTTGAATGTTTGTATGAGAAAATGAAAATGTTTCTTTTTCTTCTTTTGACAAGAAAAAAAATATTTATTCAAGGTTATTCTAAACAGTTCCAGATAAAGTTTGAAATTTGAATATTTGAATATTTGTATGAGAAAATGAAAATGTTTCTTTTTCTTCTTTTGACAAGAAAAATAAAAGTTTATTCAAGGTTACTTTTTAAATTCTTATACTCTCAAATCGCCAATCTCTACTATTTCTGAAAGATCGGACCAAAAAAATCGGGAAACGGACCAGAGAGAACACTGGATATTTCTGGTTTTTAAGCGATACCCAGAAGATCAAATTCTAAAAGTGCGCAAATAAAAATGATTGTAGAAATAAAATGACTACTTTAGATAATTTTTGAGTATAGAAATTGCAATTTAAATATTTAAAAGATGTATTTTATCCTTAAAAAGGTCAAAATACAAGTAATCAAAACATTTTTATCAACTTTAGCTTCCCGGTCTCATGTCAGTCGATAGAGGGCGCTGGCCTCGATTTAGAAGAGAGTGGGCGCGAACTCAGCACTGGCAAAGAGAACGGTTAGTACAGCCAACGAAAGTCCTACTGGCCCCACTGCAGTCTGCACCGGTTACAGTTCGTTGAGACGTGAGACACCGAACAGAAGTCCAACGACTAATTTTTCAAAAAAGTAGCAATGAGAGAAATTGTCCACCTTCAAGCTGGCCAATGTGGCAACCAAATCGGCGCCAAGTTTTGGGAGATCATCTCTGATGAACATGGTGTGGATCCTACCGGAACTTACCATGGAGATTCCGACCTGCAACTTGAACGAGTCAACGTGTATTACAATGAGGCCTCCGGTGGCAAATACGTTCCCCGTGCGGTTCTCGTCGATCTTGAGCCCGGTACCATGGATTCCGTCCGTTCAGGACCCTACGGACAGGTATTTCAAGAGGTTTCATTACGATTAAAGAATATATATTTCAATTTTTCTTTTATTTTCAGATCTTCAGACCAGACAACTTTGTGTTCGGCCAAAGTGGAGCAGGCAATAATTGGGCGAAGGGACATTATACTGAAGGTAGTAACTTGTTTTTACTATTGCTTGCGACGACCTTCGAGCTGTCAAAAAGGCAAAAAAAAGTTGTAGTACAATGTACCAACCTGACGATGGCTATCACGCGACTTTCACTAATGCTTCCGTGCAGCGCAAAGTCTACCTTTCTTTCCTTTTGCCCTCATTCATGGTATTGCGTGACAATATCGAATACCATTGAATGCACAATGGAGAGAAATATTAAGCACAGTAGATCAGGCTCTCGCGTGACAAAAGCATTGTCGCAAACTAAGTCCTTGACGATTAATTAGAATGTCTCCGGTTCTTTTCTTCCAGGTGCTGAGTTGGTCGATTCCGTCTTGGATGTGGTTCGCAAAGAAGCTGAGTCATGCGACTGTCTTCAGGGATTTCAGCTCACCCACTCACTTGGAGGTGGCACTGGATCAGGGATGGGCACTCTTCTCATCTCTAAGATTCGCGAAGAATACCCCGACAGGATCATGAACACCTACTCAGTCGTGCCTTCCCCCAAAGTTTCCGACACTGTGGTTGAGCCATACAATGCCACCTTGTCCGTTCACCAATTGGTGGAGAACACTGACGAAACTTTCTGTATTGACAATGAAGCTCTCTACGACATTTGCTTCCGCACACTCAAGTTGACCACACCTACCTACGGCGACCTCAATCATTTGGTGTCCTTGACCATGTCCGGAGTAACTACTTGCCTCCGTTTCCCAGGACAGCTCAATGCAGATTTGCGCAAGCTGGCTGTCAATATGGTTCCATTCCCCCGTCTGCACTTTTTCATGCCTGGATTTGCCCCCTTGACCTCCCGCGGTAGCCAACAATACAGATCTTTGACAGTTCCTGAATTGACCCAGCAAATGTTTGACGCTAAAAACATGATGGCCGCTTGCGACCCTCGTCATGGCCGCTATTTGACTGTGGCTGCTGTATTCCGCGGACGTATGTCAATGAAAGAGGTAGATGAACAGATGCTGAACATCCAGAATAAGAACTCCTCATACTTTGTTGAATGGATCCCCAACAATGTCAAAACCGCCGTTTGTGACATTCCTCCTCGTGGTCTCAAAATGGCTGCCACCTTCATTGGCAATTCCACTGCCATTCAGGAGCTCTTCAAGCGCATTTCTGAGCAATTCACTGCCATGTTCAGACGCAAAGCTTTCTTGCATTGGTATACTGGCGAGGGTATGGATGAAATGGAATTCACAGAGGCAGAAAGTAACATGAACGATCTGGTGTCTGAGTACCAACAATACCAAGAAGCCACTGCTGAAGATGAAGGCGAATTTGATGATGAAGAGGAAGAAGAAAAGGACTACGCATAATCCTTTAAGTTTGCTTACAACACTTTACAATTTCCTCTTTTTTGCATCAGCATTTTACTTTCCTTTTACTAAGTTCCCTCCTCCCCGTCTGTCCATCTGAGAAATGACTTCACCCAGCTGTGATTATGTCAAATCTTTAAACATTTAAAAGAACGAGACTAATAAAGCTTTTTAGTTGTATTGTGTCAATTTCAATCATGCCGTTTGTGTGTCCCATGTTTCGTCGGTGTCATGATGTCAACGACGACAAAGAAGAAAGTTTCTTGGAGCGAAGCCAGTAGAGTATTTAGGGGGTCAGGATGCTACTTCTACTTACACTTAGGTCAGGGAATTTTCCAGTAGTCACTAAGAGTTCGACAAGACTAAAAGATGGAGTCAGAAAAAGAGCCTTCTCAACCACTTGAAGTAGTAGAAGTACTGGAGAACACGAGCAATGAAAAGGTTGAAGAACCCGGGGTAGGTGAGCAAAGCTGCCAAGCGGGCCAGGTACTCCCTCAAGAAGTAGCTAGTCAGCAGCAAGAAGTGCAAAATGTCGATTTAGTATCTACAGAAAAAGAGGAACTTGTTGCAGATAAAGTAGAAACACCCATTGTCGCCCAAGAAACTGATTCCAGTGAAAAGGCGACCCCGGAAGTAGTGAAATCAGAATCAAACGAACAAGTAAGTCAGCCCAATGCGCCTGAGGTCAATGAAGATTCCAGTGACAAAACAGTTGAAACATCAACTCCTGCATTGGGTGACATAACTCCAGACGTGAACACTCCTACCACAAAACCTGAAGAAGTGTTAGCTTCAGACCCAAAAGATCATGCTAAGAAGACAAAGGACAAGTCAGAGATGCAAGGGGACATGGGCACGCTATTTATCTTAGATCTAATGAAACAAAGGAAGGAAAAAATGATGCGAAAGAAAAAAGATGACCTCATCAACGATCTAGCAATGAAGAAAAAGCAACAGATGATGGAAGCCAGAATGGGCAAACGAGTGCTGACCCGACCAGCTTTTGGGGGCTTTGTTGGTGTTGGAGCCATACTTGCAGGTTCGAAAAACACGTCCCCGATGACCAGAAGAAGAACGCCTAAACCAACATCGCTTGAAGATAACGTAGATATCCCTCCTCCTGAGGACTGTGAATTGCTAATCATGGGAATCATCAGAGATAAAAAGGAGCAAGCTTACCATGAAGCACATCAGGTATGTTTTTGCTCCATTATTCTGTCACCACCGCATTTGAAACGATGTTATTTCAGGTGATGTCTGAACAAGCTGGAGTTCCAAGTGACGATAAGTGGTTGGCCAAATTTGGAGACTAAAGATCAATTACATATTGCTGCTGCTGCCGTTCCCATCGCCATCCAACTGTATTCTCATATCTCATTTAGGTAGACTAGCTAAAAGCATTCTTACAGCATGTGGCCGCCGAAAAAAAAACGCACAAAGCTTCTCTTTATTAATATATGTATTTTAAAAAGACACGATGATGACATAATGAAAATGCACGCTCACAAATTATTTTTCATCCTGATTTTGGAGAAAGTCAATTAGAAAGCTTTTTTTTTTTTGGCATACAGTCAAACCTAGATAGTAGAGTTTTAAAAAGGGAGATATGTAGCATTTATTTTACAACTGTTGGATAATAAGCTTCCTTTTGGAATCGTGATTAAAACTATTGGACTTGAACAATTCACTGTTGAAGAAAGGTTGAAGATTTTGAATGTTGATGCTCCGCGCACGATCTGCCATATCGCTTTCTGAGATTTCGATGACTTCTTGCTCGGTACCATAGCGGTTACGCATGTAGGAGGCAGTCTCTTGCACCAACTGACGCAAAATGAAGAGAAGCAGTTCGTTGTTGTCTCGCTTGAAAGTAAGGTATTTGGAGAATTTGCGTTTCATCGACTTCATCACACTGAACTTTTGAGTGTCCACAAAGGATTCCAGCATGACCCTGATAGCCATGTTGACGTCGTCGTCATTGACAAATTCACGCAAATGCATTTTAGCATGGGCTTCGGCCATCCTTATCATAGACTCAATGTGCCTGACTGTGATGGGAATACTACCGGTGGCCATGGATTCTTTACGCAATTCGCTGTACATTTTGGCAACTTTTTCTTGATCCAGGGCGTGCAATTTGGGACGAATCTTTTCACGAGCATAGAGAATGTATTTCTTCAGCAAATCTTGCGGGATTTTTTCCATGCCGGATAAGTTTGTAGCAGAGGCCAATTTCTTCTCAATATTCTCCATGCGTTCCACGTCAGCCTCTTCAGCCAAAGGATGGTTGCGCATATGAGAGCCAACGACGAAGCGAGCCAAATGCTCATCGCAAACGGGGTCCACAGTATCACGAACGACGCAAAGCACATCAAAACGAGAGAGGATAGGTTCGGTAAGATCCACGTTCTCCGAGAAAGTCAGGCTGGGGTCATAGCGTCCACCAATAGGATTGGCTGCCGCGATGACGGCGCATCTTGCCTTCAATGAAGTGACAATGCCAGCCTTGGAGATTGAAATGGTTTGTTGTTCCATGGCCTCGTGGATAGATGTGCGGTCTTGGTCATTCATCTTGTCAAACTCGTCGATTAGGCAGACTCCCTTGTCCGCCAAGACAAGAGCACCGGCCTCTAAAGTCCATTCTTTAGTAACCGGTGAACGTTGGACATATGCTGTTAAACCAACAGCAGATGCTCCTTGGCCAGTCGTGAAGACGGCACGGGGAGCTATTTTTTCAGTATACTTGAGGAATTGAGATTTAGCGGTACCAGGATCGCCACAAAGCAAGACATTGATGTCGCCACGTACTTTGTGCTTTTCCGACTGGTCTTTGGCATTACCACCAAAGAGAGACAGGGCAAGTCCTCGTTTGATATCCTCGTGGCCGAAAATGGATGGTCCAATGGAGGCGACGATCCGTTCGCCAATTCTTTCGTCTTTGCTAAGGGCGACAATGGCCTTGATATCTTCATCAGTCATTGATTTGGTGGCGTTGCTATCATCTTTCCTCAAAATGTGATTGGCCATAATGACAGTGGCAAATACAGGGAATCCTTGAGCAGTGTTGAGTGAACCATCGTAGTTGTTGGTGTAGACTCCAGTCAACTCTATTTCATCTCCAGGTCGACAAGTGTCGCAAAGATCGCCGAGCAGAATCGCGTCCTTGGAGCGTGGCAATCTCCCAGCAGGTACTTTTCCTGGACTTTCCTGAATGGTGATCCTCTGGTAATTCTTGTACAAAGTTTGTTCCATGTTGACACTGAAGGGTCCTCTACTTTGACATTCTGGACAAACTCCAGGTTTAGTTTCTTGGTTTTGAGTTTGAACAAATGGTCCCAAAACGTAATTACATTTGTCGCA
Organism: Oithona nana; assembly: GCA_900157175.1. Taxonomy (NCBI): domain Eukaryota; kingdom Metazoa; phylum Arthropoda; class Copepoda; order Cyclopoida; family Oithonidae; genus Oithona; species Oithona nana. The sequence goes on along the minus strand of LT727921.1, from coordinate 187,648 downwards.
ATCGTACTTAATGAGTGATAATTGAGGAAGTACTCCGCTTGAACTGGTAACTACGCCAGATGTCCGAATAAGTTGATTTAGATGGAGTTGGCGAAGAGAACGCAATTCTTCGACCAAGGGTAAATCGGTAATGCGCACGTGAATCTCCTTAGCGATGGCTTCATACTTAGGGAACATAGAAAGAACGACACCTTTGGCAGCCTCGTCAAAGATGGACAAGACTTCAGTGGGAGCCTCGGGTAAGAAATAGGCCAGGACTTGACATTCAGACGCCAAAATGCTGTAGTCCACTTCAAAACTAGCTCGATTTTCTTCGCACATTTTCTTCATCTTTTCCCTGCAGGAAGCAAAAGAAGAAATGTTTATGACTGACACAATGCTGGAAATAATGCAATACGTACTTGTATAGATTGTGACCTCTGCTATCAACATAAGTCCTTAAGAAATTTTTGAAGCGGTTGAGGCATTCAGTTCGTGGACCAATTTGCATTACATGCTCACGGGTTGATCGGCCTCGTGTATCTTCCAAATTCTCAATGGACTCAATGAGGCCTTGATCCTCATCATCTTCGTCAACTCGGCCTTCAGCAGCTCTGTCGGCAGCCAAACGCCTTCTCCTCCTAGCAGGCTCGTCGTCGTCGTCATCATCGTCATACAGCAAACCACGTCGCATACGACCATCAGCACGTCGACCTTCATCGCGATCCCTTTTACGCAAAGCGGCTTCGGCTGCAGCACGGTCTCCCTCCGACATCATGTCATAGTCGTCTTCGTCCAGCACATCTCCATCGTAGCGATCTAAGCCTGGCATCGCCCTGTAATCTCTCTCCATGTTGTCGCCGAACAATTCCTCTCCATCTTCCTCATCTTCGTCTTCATTACGAGGTTCTCCAAGTAAGTCTTCATCCTCAAAAGGAGGCAAATCACGACCAGGAGAGGAAGTAACTGGATCCATTCGGTTAGACCTTCTTGAAGGCATATCGGAATCGTTGTCGGACATTCTGATGCTTGGAGAAGTTGGATTATCCTAAGGAATAGTTGAAATAAAGTTTTGACCACAATTCTTTGGAGTGTTCTTTATCTTTACTCACCGACATGACTTGTTAAAAGGGTTTGGAAAATTTGTCTGAAATGACCGACTGTGTCTGTGTTATTGTGTTGGAAATTGCGGGAACAAAACGGCGGGAAATGATTCGAAGTAAATTATGAAAGTGATTTACAAAAATAATGTCCAAAAGGAATTCTATTTTCAACGAAAGTATGTAGGTTACAATACAAACTATACTGCCTTTTTGTCATCATTTTAAAAGTTTTGTATTTAATTTCATGATTTTTTTAAAGGATCATGGAAAATTGATTTTACTTTTGCATGAAAGTGGCATTTTTGAACAAAAATTGTGGATATTTTTGTAATTGACTACATTAACTTTGGAAAACGAGTCGCCGAGTCACATGACAGCTCAAACTTCGAAGGAGAAGCTTTAGAGGTTTGAAAGAGTGTGAAAGTCATCATCAAAATCCTTATTCTTTTCAACATTTGTATTATTTAGTGGCTGAACATTGAAATAAGTTTAACGTAAGTCAACAATATCAACTTTGGAACGCTTACAATCTGTCTTCATAGTTTTGAGTCAAAACAGACTTCTTAAAAAATTAAGGGGGCGTTCAAGACAATTTTTTTCTTCTTTTTCTTATAGAATATGGCTGGAGGAATGAGTCAAAAGCTTCCTCTTATTCGAGATGAAGAGCGCGAAGGAAAATTTGGCTACGTTCATGCCGTATCGGGTCCTGTTGTCACAGCCGAAAAGATGTCCGGATCTGCCATGTATGAGTTAGTCCGGGTAGGATACGACGAACTTGTGGGTGAAATTATTCGTCTTGAGGGTGACCTTGCCACCATCCAGGTCTATGAAGATACTTCTGGTGTTACTGTTGGTGATCCAGTCTTGCGCACAGGCAAACCATTGTCTGTTGAACTTGGGCCTGGAATTATGGGAGCAATCTTTGACGGAATTCAACGTCCTCTAAGGGACATCAACGAGATGACCAACAGCATTTATATTCCTAAGGGCATTAACACCGACGCGCTTAGTATCACAGCCGAATGGGACTTTTCTCATTCTCATGGCATCAAAGTGGGGTCTCACGTGAGCGGGGGAGACAACTACGGTGTAGTACATGAGAATAACCTAATTAAGCACCGAATCATGTTACCGCCAAAGGCCAGAGGCACTGTGACTTACATCGCTCCCCCTGGTAATTACACAGTCAAAGACAAGATTTTAGAGACGGAGTTCGACGGTGAAAAGACGGAATACACTCTCAAGCAAGTTTGGCCTGTCCGACAACCTCGTCCCGTGACTGAAAAGTTGCCAGCTAATCACCCTCTCTTGACTGGTCAGCGTATTCTCGACGGACTGTTCCCCGCTGTACAGGGAGGTACTACTGCTATTCCAGGAGCTTTTGGATGCGGCAAAACCGTCATCAGTCAGTCCCTTTCAAAATATTCCAATTCGGATATCATCATCTACGTCGGTTGCGGCGAACGGGGAAATGAGATGTCAGAGGTACTTAGGGATTTCCCGGAGCTGACAGTAGAGATTGACGGTAAGACCGAGTCAATCATGAGACGCACATCTTTGGTGGCCAACACTTCCAACATGCCTGTGGCTGCTCGTGAAGCTTCCATTTACACCGGCATCACTTTGTCGGAGTATTTCCGAGACCAGGGCTACAACGTCTCCATGATGGCCGATTCCACCTCACGCTGGGCTGAGGCCCTCAGAGAAATTTCCGGTCGATTGGCAGAAATGCCGGCTGATTCTGGCTACCCCGCTTACCTTGGGGCTCGTTTGGCCTCTTTCTACGAGAGGGCCGGGCGAGTTCGATGCCTGGGCAACCCTGACCGGCAAGGAAGTGTGTCCATTGTCGGTGCTGTCTCTCCTCCTGGTGGCGACTTTTCTGATCCGGTCACTTCAGCCACCTTGGGTATTGTTCAAGTCTTTTGGGGGTTGGACAAGAAGCTGGCTCAAAGGAAGCATTTCCCCTCAGTCAACTGGCTCATCTCTTATTCAAAGTACACACGTGCATTAGACGACTACTACGAAAAGAACTTTCCCGACTTTGTTGCCCTACGTACTAAAGTTAACGAGATTTTGCAAGAGGAAGAAGATCTGTCTGAAATTGTCCAATTGGTAGGTAAAGCCTCATTGGCTGAAACCGACAAGATCACATTGGAAGTGGCCAAATTGCTAAAGGATGATTTCTTGCAACAGAATGGATACTCTCCCTATGACAAGTATGCTTCTTGAAACATTTTAGCTTGAACTGAAAAAAATAACTTCTCTTTCTCTACTATTAGATACTGCCCCTTTTATAAGACAGTGGGAATGCTTCGCAACATCGTTGCCTTTTACGATCTGGCTCGACACTCTGTGGAAACAACGTCACAGTCAGAAAACAAGATTACTTGGAATGTGATTCGTGAAGCCATGGGCAATATCCTTTACCAGCTTTCGTCAATGAAATTCAAAGATCCCGTCAAAGACGGCGAGGCCAAAATTAAAGCGGATTATGAAGAGCTCAATGAGGCCATGCAGACTGCCTTTAGGAATTTGGAAGATTAGATTATTATTCTAGTCCAAGAGTTATTTCTTCAGTGTGCTGCATTTGTGTACAGATGGTCAAAAAGTAGTCTCGTCTTGGTTTCTTTTTTCATAAGCATTACTGATGACTAGTTATTTTAATCTCTTATTTCTGTTGTTGATTTTTACGCAATACAAAGATATGAAATTGTTCTTTGAAACTTCTCTACCATTGCGACAAAATTTCTTTTTCCACCTCCGGCTTGATGACCGGATTGACAACATGGGGAGAAACATAAGATTCCATGGGTGGGCAAGAACAAATGAGATTTTTGTCTCCGTGAGCGTCGTCAATCCGACCTACGCTTGGCCAAAGCTTTGTATCAGCACCAACAAATGGAGCAGGAAAAGCTCCAACTTCTCGAGGATACGGACGGTCCCAAGAGGAATCGAATACCTGGTTTAAGGTGTGTGGAGCCATTTTCAGAGGATTAACACCTCTGTCCCATCGATTCTCTTCGATTTCTTTGACTTCTTGTCGAATGAAAATCATGGCATCGCAAAAACGATCAAGCTCTGCTTTGGGTTCAGACTCGGTTGGCCTGTAACAATGAAACCGTCAAAAAGCGGAATTTAAAAAATAATAATAATGACAACTAGCTTACTCAATCATGAGAGCGCCGGCCACAGGCCAAGACATGGTAGGGGCATGAAAGCCATAATCCATCAACCTCTTGGCAATATCAACCGCCTCAATTCCGGCGCTTTTCTTGAAGGGGCGCACATCCACAATAAACTCGTGAGCCACTAAGCCTTTGTTGCCTCGATGCAAGATGTGGAAGTGTTGTTCCAATCGCTTGGCCATATAATTAGCATTCAAGATGGCCACTTGCGTTGCTCGCTTCAGTCCTCTGGCCCCCATCATCTTGATGTATGCCCAAGATATGGGCAAAATGGCAGCTGAACCGTATGGAGCAGCACTGACCACACCGAAAGGACCTTTGAAGATTTTTAATTGTAATTGCCTGGATCTGGATCATTTTTGTGATAAAATGCGATGCGCGCTTACGTGCACTTTTGCCCATGTGGAGTCTAGCGCCAGTTTGCACCACTGGATGAGAGGGCAAGAAGGGAGCCAGATGTGTTTTGACTCCAATAGGTCCTACTCCAGGGCCTCCTCCGCCATGGGGAATGCAAAAGGTTTTGTGTAGATTCAGATGACTTACATCTGAGCCGTAGTCTCCTGGCCTACATAGTCCTACTTGGGCATTCATATTGGCTCCGTCTAGGTAGACTTGTCCCCCATTGTCATGAATCATGTCACAAATGTCGGCAATGGTCGACTCAAATACTCCGTTGGTGGAGGGATAGGTGATCATCAAGCAAGCCAAGTCGTTAGAAAACTGTTCAATCTTTTGGTTTAAATCTTTCATGTCCACTCCTCCGTCCACATCGACATTCACCGGTACTGTTACAAAAAATTATTGTAATTTTTTTGAATATTTTTTTTTAGAAATGAAAAAAAGATTACCGACTGTCATTCCCGCCATTTGTGCTGATGCTGGATTGGTTCCATGAGCGGATCGAGGAATCAAGCAAACATTTCGGTTCCCTTCGCCCTAAGAAAATTTTTAAAAAATGAAGCGAACGGTACATGTTTCAATAGAAACTCACCTTTGAGGTCAAGTATGACATAATTGCTCTCAAGCCTGCATACTCTCCTACAAAGGATTCAAAAGTGAGTTAATAACCAAAAGGAAGTTAAAATAGATGAATAGAACCTTGTGCTCCCGAGTTGGGTTGAAAGGAGACGTGGTCATACCCGGTGATTTCACACAGGTCCCGTTCCAATTCTTCAAAGAGTTGTCTGTATCCAAATGCTTGTTCGGTTGGACAGAAGGGATGCATGTCGGCAATTTCAGGCATGGTGCAAGGCATCATTTCCGTCGTCGAATTGAGTTTCATAGTGCAAGAGCCCAAAGGAATCATGCTGTGGACAAGTGAGCAATCCTTGTTTTCCAGTTTCTTCATGTAGCGGACAATTTCCGCTTCCGAATGGTGAATATTGAACACTGGATGGGTCAAATATTTTGAAGTGCGCTCAAAGGGACTATAAGGGATCGAGCCTTCCAGAGTCATTGGACTGGCGTCTTCAGCTACTTGGTTCAAGGATTTGGGTGTGCCAAAAATCCACAAAATGTCTCGAACATCTGTGCGATTGATTGTCTCATCCAAAGAAATCCCCACCGTCTCATCCGGGAAGTAGCGCAGGTTGACCTTCACTTCGTGCGCTCGATGTTTGATTTCGGATATGTCCAGTCGTGGCATTACCTTGAGAGTATCAAAAAAGAGTCCATTTTGCACCTCATTGCCCGACTCACGTAGACCCTTGGCCAGTAGCAAGGTAGCGTTATGGATGCGTTGAGCAATATCTCGTAAGCCTTGCGGGCCATGATACACCGCGTACATGGCCGAAATGTTGGCCAAGAGGGCTTGAGCGGTGCATATATTAGAGGTGGCCTTGTCCCTTCGAATGTGCTGCTCTCGTGTTTGCAGAGCTAAGCGATAGCAATCCTTGTTGTTCATGTCTCTTGTCACGCCTACCATGCGACCGGGCATCATCCGGACGTACTTGTCTTTGGTAGCGAAAAAACCCGCATGTGGACCTCCGTAGAAGAGTGGTACTCCAAACCTTTGGCTGGTGCCAACGGCAATGTCCACCCCGAATTCTCCCGGTGGTTTAAGCATGGTTAAGGCTAACAAATCTGAAGCACAAACAGTAAGAGTGCCGGCCGCCGAAGCCTTTTTGCAGATTTGGGCAAAGTCGTGGATACTTCCCTCGGTGTCGGGATATTGGAAAATGACACCGGAAATATCCTTTTGAGAGAAGTCGGTCTCAAATACATTCTGAACTTCGATTTCAATTTGGAAGGGTTTGGCCCGCGTTTCCACGCAACTGATGGTTTGCGGATGCAACTTGTCACTCAAGATGAATCGTTTTCGCTGGTTCTGGCGAAAGCAAAGACCAAGTGCTTCAGCTGCAGCCGTACCTTCATCCAAAAGCGACGAATCTAAAGCAAATGAAGGAGATGATATGATGATGAAGATTGTCGAAGCATTAAAAAAAAAAAAAAAAAAAAAGGAGTCTTACTTGCCACTTCCAACCCGGTCAGATCGCAAACCATAGTCTGGTAGTTGAGGAGGCTTTCTAATCTTCCTTGAGCGATTTCCGGCTGATAAGGTGTATACTGTGTCGTCCATCCAGGATTCTCAAATATGTTGCGTTGAATGGTGTGTGGGATCTTGGTGTTGTAATATCCCATTCCAATGTAAGTTCTCCAAATCTGATTTTTGCCAATGATTTCTTTGATGCGCTTGATCACATTGGCTTCACTGTAAGGCCTCTCTAAATCCATGGTTCGGTTCAATCGGATATTAGCTGGCACCGCCATATCCGTCAACTCGTCCAAATTCTGAGAAGGACAAAAAAATGCAAAAATCACTTCTATAATTATGAATTTAGTAGTTACATTGTAGCCCAGTGTTTGAAGCATAGCTTTGGCCTCATGACGCCGTGGCCCAATATGATGATTTGGAAAATCTTCAACCCTGGGGAAAAGTTCATCCAATTTATTTTGGGGTTTATCTGGGCCTCTGAGAATGGCGGCGCATTGAATGTTCCGATTTCTTATTGGAAAGGGTAGCAACCTTCCTCGTCCAACCCTTGACAACATGGCTGGTTACAAAATGGTTATTCAATGTGAAAGGTATACTCAAAAACTAGTTTAGGCAATGCAAGAAAAACTTGTTCCTTTGGTTTAACCAGATTGAATTGGTTTGTCGCCGGTTCATTTTGGTTTTAATCATCATTGCAAAATCATCGTTTAAGTACATTTGCCTTAGATATGTGTTAACTTATGATGCAAGTAATGATTGCAGAATAATGATGATCCTGCTATGCTATCTAAAATCAATCTCCTTTAGATAAAGTTAAATTTGGCGTTTTTCTAGAAGAAAATCCTTGTTATTGTTTACAGTAACTCTTCAAACCAAAAAGGCAAAAACAGAAAAACAGAAACTTGTCAAAACTCAAAATTCTGAAAATTTTAAAAAGGCTTGACATAAACTCCGACTAAAAGGTAATCTGACACAATTTTGTACCAACAATTATGATCATTTTTGTTATTTTTGTATTCCTTAACATTCTCAAGGATCATGACAAGTTCACGGTTTGAAGTGAGCCACAAATGAAGAAGTAGTGTCGATTTTAAAATATTTGTAGATTTGTAATGTAAATTTAAACAGATACACGAAAAATATGTTTTCTTTTTCTCTGAAATAACTTTCATCGACATTCAATTTGGCTTTTCAGGGTATCCGGAGTCTTAGTCAGTATCTTTTAGGCTCGAAAATGGCTTCCCAGGAAGTGGAAACTTTTTCCACCTGGGAAGATCTGAAGCTATCAAATGTCATTGCTCAGGTTCAGGGTCTGGACAGTGAAGGCAACGGCCGTGCTGTTGTCAATGTAGCATCTGACGGTCTTGGCAAGACAGTGGCGGTAAAGCGTTTCATGATTGACGACGCCTCCGATGAAGCCATCAAGCTTGTGACACATGAAATTATAATGATGCGACAACTCAGGTCTCCCTATATACTATCCGCCTTGGGTTCTTTGGTCAGTATCAACAGCATGGAAATTTGGGTTGTTTCCAGCCTTATGGAGCTGGGATCTATGCGACGGATACTAGATACTTCTTTTCCGGAGGGAATACCGGAGGCCGCCATCTCGCCCATAGTCTCAGATTGTCTCAAAGGCCTACAACATTTGCACGAGAGAGGCATCGTGCACAGAGCAGTGCAGGCCTCACATATCTTATTGGATGCTAGTGGGCGTGCCAAGTTGAGTGGCCTCAGATACTCTGTATCATTGTATGATGTGGGTACGGATTCCTGCAACATTTCTTCTTCCTGCAGTCCACAAGACCGTTATGATTTCCCAATGATATGTTCTCAAAAACATTTGAATTGGATGAGCCCTGAAGTGCTACAGCAAAATCTTTTAGGCTACAATGAGAAGTCGGACATTTACAGCCTTGGTGTTACCTTAGCCGAATTAGCCAATGGATTTCCGCCCTTCTCAGATATGCCAAAGACTTTTATGCTCCTGGAAAAGTTAAAAGGAAACCAACCAAGATTATTTGATAGTACTACCTTTGATCCCTCTGTACATCCCCAAGACTTGGTTTTCAGCGGGGATAAACCAGCAGATTCAGGTGTTGGTGCCAGCGTTGGGAGTTGTTCCAACTTGCCTAATTCTACGGGTGGTGGTGGCACCTTCAAGCAAGTGGCAAGCCTAAGTAAATATGCGCAACGAACTTTTTCCGATGCTTTTCATGACTTTCAGCAAAATTGCTGTGAGTTAGATCCGGATGTCCGCAAACCGGCAGCATTGCTATTGTCGCATCAGTTTATCAAACAGCATAAAAAATCATCTAGTTCATCCCTCTCGCTAGCATCTCTAGTCTCTTCGTGTTGCTCGGTCAAGGCATCAGTCAACGACAACATTGCCTTAGATGATGAGGAAGTCGATACGCTTACAATGGCATTCAACACCAAAATCATTGATTCTGCGCTTGATTGGGACTTTTGAAAAATTAGAAATAAAATTCTTCATTGGCATTGCATTGGCGACCAAGAATGTGAACTAAAAATTCACACACCACCCTATTCGCCCAAGAAGGAGGTGAAGTACCACAGGTAGTTTTCTCTGTGCGGCAGGCGTCATCGTCTTACCTGTGGCGCTGCTGCACCGGCAGATGAGAAAGAAGCCCCTAGGCTTTGGGAGTTGGTTAGCAGTCACTTCTCTTGAGCAGTCCCGTTGGAAACATCATGCATAATAATACACACTGACAAGACAAAATGAGGAGGACGATATTGGCCTTTTTTCTGATCGGGGTACTTCAATGTATGGCACAGCTACGGCCTAACAGACCTCCCAGACCACCATTGCCATCGCCATCACGAGGAGCTCAGCGACCAGAACTACGGCGGCCAGTACGACAACCTCCGCCTAACCAACCCCCCTACTTGGAAAAGGGTCAGGATTTGGCAGGTTTTCAGATCGATGAAGACACTCCTGTCGGGTCGATAGTGTATACGTTGAAGGGTACCGATCCAGAAGGAGCTAGGGTATCTTATACGATCAGCGGGGACAATTTTTCCGTAGATCGTCAGACCGGGGTCATCACATTACGAGCACCTCTGGATCGAGAAAAGGAAGATCTTTTAGAGGTGGTGATTACCATCCAAGACGAGTCGTTTGAACACATTGTCCCCTTCAGACGACAAATTAGAGTCCTTGACAAGAATGACAATGCGCCGACATTTGTCAAAAATGTGTACAAATTTAAAGTGGATGAGACCGTTGAGGTTGGACAAACTCTCTTTACCCAGATTGGAGTATCTGACGGGGATGATGGATCCAACTCCGTTGTCAAACTAACTTGTCTGTCCGAGTCTTCACCCGAGGCCTGTGAAACATTTGAGATCAAGGCTCAGTTGCAAAGTCCAGGCAACTACATTGGACTGGTCAGGTTGAAAAAGGCTCTGGACTTTGAAGAAAGATCCTCGTACGACATGGTAATCAAGGCTGAAGATGCAGGTGTACCGGCCCTGTCTTCGACTGTCAATGTTTTAATTGAAGTCAACGACATACAGGATCAACAACCATTCTTCCTCAATGCGCCCTACTCTGTCTCAATTCCAGAAAATGTACCAGAGGTATTTACATCAACCACTTTTAATTACTTAAATAGAAAATTACAATTTCATCACTTTCCTCAGGGCACATCGGTTTTTGAAATCCAAGTTAGAGATGGTGACACGGGTATCCCGCGCAAAATTGCTTTAGACATCATTGGAGATACCGACAACTTTTTCGAATTAGAAGATCATGGACATTCTCCCGAAGGAGTACTCATGGCATCTCTTAAAAAGACAGCCGACAACATTCTCGACCGCGAGTCTCCGACGATTTCCAAGGAAGGTGGACTTTACGCCTTTCAATTGCGGGCGCGAGAGTATCTCGAGGATGGCGAGAGCTTTGGCGAAGAAGCTATTGCTGACGTTACCTTAGTCATTACCGACGTCGATGACATGATACCGACCTTCAATCGAGAAAACTTTACTGTTGCTGTTCCAGAAGATGTTGGCGCGGACACTCCATTGCCCGGCTTGAATATGGTGGTGTCGGATGGAGACATCTCTAGCAATGCTGCCTATGATCTGGTATTAGAAAGCCTAAATAATGAGGCTGAAGGAATCTTCGGTGTCTATCCACAAAAAGCAGTTGGTCGCACCCCTGTCATCATTAGGGTCATCGATCCAAACCGACTTGATCATGAATTAGAGGAAGCACGGAATTTCGTCTTGGTCATCAAGGCTGTCAAAGGCCCCGAGGTGTTGTCCAGTGCCACTGTCAACATTGTAGTTCTCGACTCCAATGACAACGTTCCCCTCTTCCAACAAGACAGCTATACCTTTATTCTCCCCGAAGACATCCAAAGCGGTGAATCTATTGGCAAGATTATTGCCAATGACGCTGATTCAGGGAACTTTGGCCAAGTCGAATATGCTTTGCGAGGCTTTGGAGCCGACAAGTTTCGCGTCAATGCTGAAACGGGTGAACTCTTTGTCAACGATTGTGGCGCAGATTTTCTCGTTGCTTGTCTCGATTACGAGACACAAAAGACCTATGCTATGACCTACACAGCAACTGATGGAGGTGGTCAAATTACCACCACCTCGATCATCATCAACCTGCAGGATGTAAATGACAATTATCCAAGGTTTGAAGTGAAATCGTACAAGCGAGATGTGCCTGAAGGTGCAACCACATTCGAGCCAGCTTTGAGTGTCAAGGCAACAGACCTTGATGGACCAGCTCAAGGGGATGGTCAAGTATTCTATTCCATCAAATCCGTCAATACTGACGCTACGATATTTGGCATTGATCCAGTGTCGGGAGAATTAAGCATCGTCCAACCTGTTCGTTCAGATCAGGTCCAAGGTGGAATTTATTCCTTAGTGGTCAGAGCTACGGATGCAGGTAGTCCTCCTCTTCACAGTGATGTCAAGGTCACAGTGACAGTCGGGTCCAATGGCAATCAGAAGCCCAAATTTGTCCAAGATGCGTACCAGGTCACAGTGCGTGAAGACACTTCCCGCGGAAGTTTTGTACTCAAGGTGTCAGCCGAGGATCCAGACGGACCAGATGATCTCATTCGTTACAGCTTGGACATTGGAGCCAAAGACAACTTTGTCATCAACAAGAGAACAGGGGCTATTTCTGTTTCCAGAGACGCTGTTTTAGACATTCAAGAGAATGGAGAGATTTACTTGATCACTGTTCAAGCCTTAGATTCTGGCAAACCGTTTGGACAAACCGGAACGACTACGGTGCAAGTCATCGTTCAGGATGTCAATGACAAGACTCCAAAATTTGAAAAAGATGCCTACACTATGTATGTTCTGGAAAGCATATCAGTCGGCGAACCTGTCCTAAAAGTTGAAGCAGATGACATGGATAGCAACGCTGCTCTTGAATATGCCATTGCTGAACCTATCACAGCGCGGGATAAGACGGGCAATAAGTTGAAGAACAGAGCAGCCTATGACTTTAGTTCTGCCTTTGCCATCAATCCAACATCTGGACAAATTGTAGTCAATGAGCCCTTGTCCTACTCATCAGCCGCAGTCATTATCTTGACGGTTCAGGTGACAGATTTGAATGCAGAACTTACAAAAGACGAGGCCAACAGACAGGTGGACACCGTCGAAGTCACCATCTATATTCAAGCATACAAAGCTGACAGTCCGCAATTCGCCGCCCCTTGGACGCCAAGCGATCCTGTCCTGACATTCGACGTCAAAGAAGAATTACCCATTGGCACCGTCCTTTTCAAACTAGCAGCCCGAGATCCTCTGACGGGACAAACGGTTTCCCAATACGAAAAACTGTCTGATTCAGACCCAGGAAATTTGATTGGCATCTCTCCCGTCACTGGTGAAGTCATCAATAATCAAATCCTTGATTTTGAAACCATGAGAGAAGTGGTCTTTAGAGTTAGAGCTAAAGCAGGTGTACCGCAAGCAGCTGAACGAACCAGTGATGCCACCATTACCATTAAGCTCCTAGACGTCAATGACAATTTTCCAGAATTTGAACAGAGCGAGTACTCCACAAGTATCTTAGAATCCTCCTTGCCGGCATCTTTGGTCATGTCGGTCAAAGCTATGGATAGAGACCAAGGCAAGAATGGAGACATTATTTACTCTATAAAGGGCCAAGGTTCTGATGCCTTTATGATTCACCCAACTGAAGGACACATCCAGGTCAAGGCCACTCCGGGTACCGGTCGCTCCAAACTTGACCGAGAAAGGCAAGCGGAATACAGGCTCCAGATTGTTGCTTCTGACACCCCCGACGGTGGACCTGAGCAAAAGGCTACCACTGTTATAGTCTATGTTACCCTTGAAGATGTCAATGATACTCCTCCCATATTCAGCCAATCGCAATATTCGGCTGTTGTCCCCGAAAATTCCGCCCAGGGAACACTGGTCCTCCAAGTCATGGCGACGGATCCGGACTTGGGAGCTAGTGGAGAAGTGACTTTTGAATTTCCGGAGAGCCTATCGGCAGTGCAAGATCTTTACCGCATTGATCAAGACACGGGTGCAATCACCACTGCGGCCAAGCTAACAGGCAAAGGCCGGTCAGCCCCCTATGTTGTAACTGTCCGGGCCATGGACAAAGGTGTACCACAACTGTTTACCGACATCGAGGTTTATATCACCGTTGGCGACGTGTCAAGCAATGACGGTGTACCTCGTTTCATCAAACCTGAGATCAATGAGGTGGCGACAGTTCCAGAAAACTCTAAGGCTGGTACCAAGGTATTTCAAGTTGAAGCCTATGATCCAGATGATCCTAATACGGCTAACGGCAAAATCGTCTACTCCCTTCCCGAAGACGGGACCATCATCAGGAAACTTTTCCAGATCCATCCAGAAACAGGTGTTATTAGTACTAAAGTCAAGCTTGATCGTGAAGGTAAGTTATTTAATTTCTGGGGGCCTTCGTCTTGATTCCTCATCTTGGGCCCCGGGCAGTGGCTCTCGAACTTGTAGAGGTTGCTCACGCCGGCCT
>LT727921.1:99603-173185 GCA_900157175.1 Oithona nana | reverse complement strand
AAATTAATTTGACGAATTTTCTTCGACAAAGTTTTGTTTGACAATTTCTAAATTATTCCACGTCAAATTTGACGTCTGTTCTTTTCCCAAGTTTTCGCATGACTGTTTTTAGTATTGATTGGAAACTTATGAACTTTTAATTTGACGAGATTTTACCTAAGATTTTACCGAGATTTTCGCCAACTTTTTGTAACACGACAATTTGACGTTTTCTTTTCCAACGAAGATACCATACCAGTTGAATTAATATTTCTTTACTTTTTATTCTTTTTTTCATATGAAGAGCGACAAAATTACACCTTGATCTTGGACGTTTCCGACTTGGGCAGTCCCGCCCAACAGACTTCCAGATTGATGAACGTTGTGGTAACTGACGTTGATGACCATGCGCCAACATTCAGGCGACAAAGAAATTCAGTACCCGTAGAACTTGAGGTAAGGGAAGAGATTCCTTTGGGATCTGAAATCGGACAAGTGGCAGCAATTGATGATGACGAAGGCGAAAATGCAGTCATTGATTACGCAATTATCGAAGGCAACGACAATCGTATATTTGATATCAAGAGAGGAGTTAACAACCAAGGCCTCCTTTTCATCAATCGGCGACTTGATCGCGAGGAAAATGGAATCTATTTCTTGACTGTCAAATGTTTTCGACCGTACGAGAGGAACTTGAAATCGAAAAAGGGCACTTACAACAGTGCAGTAAGTACCAAAGTCTTTCTTTCTTTCATTCAACTTGTCATTTTGCTCCTCTTCTCTAGAATCTGGATGAAATCCAAGTCAAGATTAATGTATTGGATGTTGATGACAATGCTCCAAAATTTGTCACTCAAAACCTTACACTGGGCGTACGTGTCAATGCACCAATATACACCGAGGTTGCCACACTAAAGGCTCAAGACATGGATGCAGATTCTGCCCGCATCAATTACTACGTTGAAAAGATTTTATATTTCCGACCGCGAACTAACTTAAAAGAGATAGTGGACAACCGGATATTCATCATCGATCAATTGACTGGCGTTTTGCAGACCAACGAAACATATGCTCGTTTTACTGATGGATACTTTGAGATTACAGTAAAAGCCAAAAATGCCCCAACCAAAGAAGATTTACGTGCACTTAAGGTATCAATTCTTCATTTCTGTTTGTTTTTCTTGTAATGTCGTCAATTCACTTCTCCTTCTTATCTCCTAGGAAGATACATTGAACCTAAAGGTTAGCCAATGTTCAAGTACTCGTACTGTAGTAATGCTTTAGCAACGCTTGCTCTCTCTCTCTCTCTGCTTTTTAGTCTGCTTTTCTTTTTGTTGAAAATGCTTCCTCTGCTCCTAGAGACAAATTATGTCCGTCAAGTGATCAATTTTTTCTGGTTTAGGTTTTCGTTCTACAAGATACGGAGTTGATGAAATTCGTTTTTAACCAAGATCCTACTAGTGTCCAACGAAAATTGTCACAATTTACCAATGATTTGGAAGGAGCCTTTGCACAGCCTTTGAAGTTTAACATCTACGACACTGAATTTTATAGTCAAGTAGATGGTAGCATAGATTTTGGTCGAACAAGCTCCTGTTTTCAAATCATGTCAGATGATCATGTGGTGGATTTGGAAACTTCAAAGTCTATTTTCAACAATAATGAGTCAGATTTGAAAGATCTCTATGATGCTTACAACATTGTGCAAGTGGAGGTAAGAAACGTGACTTTTGTACTTTTTTTTCTCCTTTGTACTATTATCATTGGTCAATTTCAGAGATGTGCTGAAGTGTTTGTTACGCGAAAGGTTCAGTGGATCGAAATTAGTCTCATGGCCATCGCAGCCCTCATTGGCTTCCTTGCATTCATTGCCACCATTGCCATATGTTGTTTTTATTCAAAGTAAGCAAATATTCGCTCCCTTTTCTTCAGGATATGTCATTACGTGATTCTTATTTTGTTCGCTTAGGTATAAGAGACTAGTGAGGAAACACCAACCGGTCAAAATCATCGAGGCTCCAGTTCGTGCCTACATCCCAGCCTCGTTGCCACCGGGGTCAATTCATGGTGTCCATGGACATGGTGCACCGTCTGTTTCAGGCTCAGACGGTCGAGTCCTATACGATTGGCAAGAATCAACTGTTCCTTTCACAGACGTTGCTTCCTATCGAAGTTTACCCAACAACTAATAACTCATTCTTACTTAGGCATTTGCTCTTTATGATAATAAAATAACGTTGAAATAACTGTTAGTTCGTCAAATTTAAGTGCACCTGTAGTGGAAAATGTTCCCTTCTTTGTTCTTCAGGCATGCAAGTCCAATTTTTGTTTAACTTTGCCAGAGAAGAAGTCCTTTTTCAAAAAGATCACATATTTCATCTCTTGAGCGTATTTCCCCTGCAATCTTGATGCAGATATCGCAATGATTAACTGCACAGTCTCCATGGCCGCTGTCTGCTACCAAGCAATCATTACACAGTCCTCTCTTGTCAAATTCAAAATACTGCTTGGGTAAATATGTTCGTCCATTGCACTTTGCACATTTTGCATCCAGATCAAAATCAATGCCTGACACTGGAATTTCAATTGCTTGTTGAGCATCCATCACGCTTCTCTTCATGGTCAAAAATTGTTCTTCTGTTAAACTGGCAAATGTTTGGTCTTCAGTTTGAGTATCGTCGAGAATTTCGATTGCGTCTTCTTGCGGTTCAGATTCTTCGTCCTCAGTATTGTCACCTTCATCGTCACCGCTGTATTCGTCAGATAAGTCGTCACAATTTTCATCTTGCTTCTTCGCAACCCTGAGATTCCAATCGCCATCTTTTTCTAGCTCTAGTTCTTTGTCGTCACTATCGTCTAGAGTGGACCACTGAAAATTAGAGTGAAATAATTAGTGGACGCGTAACAATATCTATGTATTTTTTAATGATTGAAATAAAAACCTTGTCAAAAAACGACGCCCAATTATCAACTCGATTTTGATATTTCTGTTCTAGGTCTTTTTTGTCCACTTTTAAACTGACCGATAAACTATCAAAGTCTGGTAAAGTATGATTAGCCATGACATGGAATTTCAAGAAAAGGAAGTCAAGTTTTTGGTTTGACAGATTAATGACTTGTTGTGATTTCGCGCGAAATTTTAGAGTTAATATCGGTTTTAGAGACCATCTGATTAAAATACTGTAGTAAATAAGATAATCCGCTCAAAATTAAAAAATAAAAGTTTCGCCAGAACATTTGAAACATATTAATAAAAGGAAAAAAAATATTATAGTAGTGCATTAACCTAAAAGTATTGGGATATTGGCTCATCGATATTATCTATTTCTAGCCTTAATTTTTTTGTAGTGGGTCTCACTATCAAGAATCAAAACAAGTGAAAGCCTTTCTAGTTTCTTTGTGAATGAGTTGATTCTAAAAACTTTTTGGTCTTTGAGAATATTTATAGCAAGTAACCATGGAATCATCAACGATTCCAAATATTTTCAGAAATGCTGGCAGTCTTAGTAGACATCGTAATTTAGATGATAGTCCACCAAGTTCGTCGTATCAACAGCAGTCGTTCACTGACATTGAGTTAAGCGATGGCAATGATTGTGTCGTGTTTAACCAAAATGATCTGCCCAACTTATCCTTCTCGACATTTGATTCTATACGTAGATCGAAATTGCTAATTGATGTGACAATATTCCTTGGCAACGAGAAGAAACACCCAATTTATGCCCACAAGTAAGTTGTCTACAATCACCTGTCAGTTTTTACAAGTGGTAGTCTTTTTAACCATAATGAAATGTTTCAGGATCGTATTAGCCTCGGTTATCCCATATTTTCATGCCATGTTTACCAACGACATGGTGGAATCCAAAATGAATGAAATAACTTTGGATGAGCATGGTGGAACCATTGATCCAGGATCATTTGAAATGATCATTAATTTTGCATACAGTGGAAAAGTTACGATTAGCACAGCCAATGTTCAAAGTTTGATGACGGCCGCGTCCTTCTTGATGGTTACCCGTGTCAGAGATGCTTGTGCAGAATTTCTCATGGCCAGACTCACTGCTTTTAATGTCCTGGGTATAAGACAATTTGCCGAATCACAGGGAAGCTCCCTCCTAGTCAACGCTTGCGAAAAGTATGTGAGGAAATATTTCACGGATGTTTCGGAGACGGAAGAATTTCTCAATTTAGAAATCGAGGATATTTCCGAAATAATCAATGAAGACGAACTTTATGTGACTTCAGAACAACAGGTTTTCAAAGCAGTTGCTTCTTGGGTCAAGCACAAGCGGGAGAGTAGACAAGATCATCTTCCCTATCTTTTGGCTAAAGTTCGATTGCCCCTTCTGACTCCACAATTCCTATCCGATACAGTTGCGGCTGATGAACTTATTCGCTCATCACACCGATGCAGGTACTATGTCTACTATATTTTTTGACTGACAGTCAATTTTTATCTATCCTCTTTTTTGCCCTTGATTTAGGGATCTTGTTGATGAAGCTCGTGATTATCACCTAATGCCCGAAAGACGTCAATTATTGCAAAGCTTTCGGACAAAGCCTCGGCGATGTAAGGACGTTATCGGTGTAATTTACGCAGTTGGAGGTCAGACAAAATCTGGAAATTCTCTCAGCACCGTTGAAGTCTACGATCCAATTACTGTAAAATTCACTAGAGTCTACCAATTTTCTTTTCTCGTCCTAAATATCTATTTTTAGGGACGCTGGCGTGATGCCGAGGCCATGTCAATGTTACGGTCAAGAGTAGGTGTAGCGGTGATGAAGAATCGCTTATATGCTATTGGAGGTTACAACGGAACGGAAAGGCTAAACACAGTCGAAGTCTTTGACTCAGAGTCCAAAAGGTGGAGTCGAGTGGCCAGCATGAATTGTAAAAGAAGGTACGAGAAATCACAATGTAAAAAGTATTTTAAAAAATGATACATGACTTGATGAAAGACATGCGGTGAACAAGAGTTGAGTCCTTTTCAAAGGATTCCTCCATTGGTGTGCCCCAAAAAACACTTTGATCGCTGATTTTTAAAAAAGACATTTTTTTTTTTTCAAGCAGGAAACATTACATTTTTGATCAAACGAAGTTCTTTTACTTTCTAGCGCTGTTGGAGCAGTAGCCATTCAGGATTCATTTCTTTACGTTTGTGGAGGGTTTGATGGTATTTCCTCTCTTGACACAGTTGAACGTTATGATCCGGACCTAGATTCTTGGAAGAATATCGCTCGAATGAATAAGAATCGTAGCGCGGCCGGTGTTGTGCATTTAGATGGAAAAATCTACTCTTTAGGAGGCCACAATGGACTGTCAATTTTCGAATCTGTAGAGTTCTACGATACACGCCGAGGTATTTTGCAATAAGACACTTTTTTAAAAAAAAGTTTTTAACACTTTTTTTGGTTCTCTTTTTATTAAGGTGCCTGGGAGGAGACAACGCCTATGCTTTCGAAAAGATGTCGATTAGGGGTGGCAGCCCTCAATGGGAAAATCTACGCCGTCGGAGGCTACGATGGCTCGTCTTTCCTCAAGTCAGTCGAGGTCTTTGATCTGCGTACCAACAAGTGGTCATTTGTGGCTTCAATGAATGTAACGCGATCAAGAGTGGCGGTGGTTGCGAATATGGATCGTTTATGGGCAATAGGAGGCTATGATGGTATGAAGAATTTGTCTACTGTAGAAATGTACAATCCGGAACAAGACGAATGGTCTTTCGTGGCCTCTATGGAGAGTCATGAGGGTGGTGTTGGAGTTGGCGTTATACCAATCGATCGATGAGGATCACTATCAATCACAGAAATAGCATTTTTGAAGAAAAGAATACGTAAAAACACGTCCATAGATACACTAAGTATTCACTCTGTTATGTGAGAAAATGTCATTCAAGCAGAATTAGGATAAATACATATAACGAATAAATAATAGTTTTCCTTCGTATTTTTTTGTATTTTTCAAAATACTTCATTACCATTGTAAATTCAATCGATTTCATTTTTCCGGATGTAAACAAATCTTACTTCAATGCGATGATGCGATTTCATTGATGAGAGATAAAAAGAGGCAATACAGGTGAATAATGATTTTACAAATCTAAAAGCAAGTGTGTAGTTGTCTAGTCGGATCACTAGGGTCCTCCGTTCTTGCTTTGTTCGGCTAGAAACTGCTCATAGGCATCTGCAATATCTTCGGTCATGCCACCAAATTCTGCCTCTTCAAGGTCGTTCTCACCATCGTCAGAATTGTCTTCGTTACCAATGGCATCGGCCATGAATTTCATTTCTTCTTCAGTGAGCTCGCCACCACCGCTCACTGTCAAAGGGACGGTGGGTGTCCTGGTTTTAACGTCATTGGGATCAGGCTAAAAATAAAAGATTTGAACACATTTTTTCAACAATGTCCATTAAATAATTTACTTCAATTTTGATAGCTGCGGATTTGCGGGGCGCAGGTTTGCTAAGAGCCCGGGCAGCTTCTTCTTTGGCCTTGATATTATCGGCTTCCGCACTCGCCCACTTTTCATTAGTTCTGGTGTCAACAAGACTGCTTAGGTTTTTTCTCAGGTCTTCGGGAAGACCGCTATTGGATGACAGCGTGGCAACGACAGACATTAAAGAGTCCATCTTAGGAGCGGGGTTTTCGGACCAAACAGTGGCTTCTTCACTCTGGCTGGCGTCAACTACTGTTACGTACTTTTCTTCGCCTTCCAGGGTCTGGCCACAGAGCTAGAATATGTCAAAAGAAGACCATGACTACTCGCGCCGCTGCTTTCAGTTCTGTTCAGTCTCCTTACCTTCAACTTTTGAGCCGCAACTTGGACATTGCCTGGTGATCCGTTGTTGAAGAGAATATGTAGGATGTGAGTGACATTGCCGCCCAAAGTGCCATCATGCGTCTTCCATTTATGCATAGCGGGATCAGACACCACAACAAGCTGAAGGTATATATCTACCAATAGGCTTAAGATACTATGGACTCTTTTTTCATTGGCTGCCAGTATGTTTTCACATTGACTGCTCAGTGCGTTTAATCTGAAAACGAAAAAAAACCATGCTGCAGTATGTGTAATTTAAAAGGGTTCAAAGTTTGCTTACTTTTTCACAAGTAGACTTCTCAGAGTCTGTCCTTCATTCTCTACGGTTACATGTTGAGCGAGGTACGCGCAGAAACGGCCAGCAAGGGTGACAAACTGTTCTTCTTTCAGGCACTGTTCAACCAAAGAGTCGACCAAGTTTGACATGGAAGTTAGATCGTCAATGGTTCCATTGAACTTTTCCGCTAGTTGAATAGTGGTACGATCATACTTGGAAGGCATGAATACAACAGTGGCAATGGCGTCAGAAAGGATTTCACTTGGATCGTACACAGTCGAGTTGCTACCAACACCACCACCAGTAGCATCATAGGTGTTGCTGGAACCGCCACCGCTACCACCGCCACCTCCTCCTCCATAGGCTGGGTAAGGCTGATACCCATACCCGCCTGTGTTAAAATCTTGAGGTTGTTGTGGCTGTTGTTGCTGTTGCTGCTGGTACGCCCATTGGCTGGTATTGCGTGCCATGGTGCGGGGTACAAACTCTTCAGCAGCCACACTCAAATTGGATCTATTTTTGAAATAGGCATAAAAAAAATCAGTTAATTTGGACAAAAAACCGATGACAAGGCTGACTGCTTACTTTGGGACAAATTCGGAAGCGCCAATATTCCAATTGGGCTGAGCCGCCATGTTCCATTGCTGTTGTTGCTGTTGACGCTGTTGATACTGCTGTTGATTGTAATGTAAACGGCTCTGAGCAGGTGTCCGATATTGATTTTGATGACTGTTTTGCCCAAAATGATCATCTCGGGGCGGTTGTTGCTGTTGTTGTTGTTGTTGCTGCTGTTGCTGTTGTTGTTGATCATTCCAGGTCAAATAATCATCACCAGAAGACCAACCGTCTGCGTTAGGAGCTGGCCGTGGAGGCTCAAACTGATTTTGCATTCCATAACGTCCTCCACCTCCACCATATTGTCCCCCGAAGCCGAATGGATCCATACGGCCAATGCCACGGGCTAACTCTTCATCGCCACCCATAGGTCGGCGAAGTTCACGTCGATTATTGTCATGAGGTTGTCCTTTAAAGTTAAAACTTTTCAGATAGAAATGGAAATCTTAAGGAAGTGTGCTCAGCTTTGGGTACTTACGCATATTAGAGCCTCGGCCTCGTCCACCTGACATCGTTGTCACAAAAGTACCAAATAAAATGTCTTTTGTCAATGATTCTTTTCCCGTTTTTTTCTTGGAAAAAAATTCAGAAAACAATGCCACAACAATTCTGCTACTTTATGAACCCAAAACAGTTCCTGTGGAGCTTGACTACCAGACCAAACAAATAGAAAAGAGACAAAAAATGCTGCAATATGCCTTGGCATACAATTCATTTACTGGCAAAACTCTTATGCTTTTTCGACCAGTTGGGTTCGTATTGCAAAAAGGATTAAGCCATATAGCTTGGTTGAAGTAATATTAACAGAAGCTCTTGACCGGAAGCTTGAATAACATTGCTCAGAACTCTTCTACCTTGAAATTGAATGCGTGAATGCTTGATCTTGAAAGAATCGAAGAAAACCCAAAGTTTACAAAATTGGAACAGACAGAATCTGAGGCTTAACACAAAAATTACCTTTCAGTCCTTTCAGTCATGTCAGACCCACCATTTCGTTTGCCAGTTGCCAATCTTGCCGATTTTCCGTCAGACTTATTCGCAAAGATTTTTGGGACATCTTAGCAACCTTTTAAAATCATCTTTTTTTCTGCTTCGGAACAAATAGAAACGATTTGAATACCTGAAATGATTTGGAGGAACCCGAGTAGAAAGACAGACAGCATACCTCCTTAGAGTTCCTTCATAGGAACAAAAAGGAACTGTAATGGTTCAGTGTCTAAAAAATGATACTCCGGAGAAATCAGAAGGAACGAACCTAACCTAACCTTTCTGGCTACTTTTAAAAGGAACAAGTAGATGTGGAACTCAACTAACCTAAACTGACCATATCCAACGAAACCTACTTTTAAAGAGGCTAACGAAACGGCCCAGTTCTCTAATCACCTAATTAGTTTTTATAAGATAACCTTTGTTTGTATTTGTGAAGCTTATCATTGTCTTTTTTTAAAATGTCATATTTTCGACATTTTCCTACTCTCCTTATTCTTTCATTGTCTTTTGGCGGAACAACGGGGAAATTGATTGATGTCTCCTTGAAAGAATCTGGTTATGACTTTGATATTTTGATCAATGATCAAGTGTGGTTTTCCCAAGATGTTTCTTCGAGTCTAAGCAACATTTATGTAACCAAGGATCATTCAACTTTTTCGACTCAAGACCAGAGCCTAATGCTACAAGATGTTCACACGAGTACTGGAGAAGATATTTTTGGCCTTTTTGATTCTATTGCTATAGATTGGCAACCTGAAGAAACTGGATTCCAAACTGGCTGGAGATCTTATCAAGATGAGCCAATGATTATATTCACCCAGTTTTTTCAAGTGAGTAAAATAAGTCCCTAAAAAATCCATCTCCTGCGCTGCGTACCCAATTGTTCTCTCTACATTCTACAAGCATCAAAATCGTTCTAAAGCAGAAGGAAATTGCAGAGTTTGGAAGGTTTGGAACTCTAGCGCGCGTTCTAGCTCTGTCTCTTCCCCTATTTCCCTTGCCTGTAGGTCTAGCCTAATCCAATTATCTACTACAGAAAGCACTTAATGGTACAGACATCAACCATGTGGAAGCTTATGACCGTCTTTCTACCTCGTTTCCTAGCCTCTTGATTTCCAAGTCCTATGACTTAGGACACCTTTCCTTCGGAGCTAGTATGGCTGGTTGGGTGGGATTGACTGTTTCTGAGTAAGTACTCTTTCTTTGACATTCAGTTTCATTCTGCTTTTAACTGAAAAAATTGAAAATCCACAGAACCAGAAGGGCTCCTGACACAATTAGATGTAAGTACATGATCCAATGTCATTGTCATACCATGATTATTAAATTTTTAATTAAAATTAGCTGGTCAATTGGGTGGCCCAGTCGCCTTTTTTGATCGAGATTATCAGGCAGTGGTGCTTATTTCTCCTTTGAATCACTTCATGATTACCAACCAAGTGACGGATATTTATACCAACGATTCGACGGTTTTGAGCTACGGTCTAATGGGCAGTATTCAAGTATGAAAATTAAAAAGAAAAGGGATGACTCCTCCTCCTCCTCACACTTAAATTCTGTGTCTTCTTCTTCTTCAAAGGCGGTACCAAAAGCTGACACTAAAATTGAATTCGTTATGGTTGCTGGTAACACCTTTGATGAGGCTTTTAGTAAGTGGGGAAGTGCGTTGAGAAAATACCATGGGAAAAGTTTAGACGGTATTCAAAGAGATGTTGCAAGAAAGTATTTAGGCTATTGGACTGACAATGGCGCTTACTATTACTACAACACAATGCCAGACAAAAATTATGAAAATACTTTGGTGACTCTGAAAAAGACATTCGAAGAGGAGAAAAAACTACCTTTTCAATACATCGAAGTATCAGTCTAATTACTTTTTTTTTTTTTTTTTTCAAAATATTTTTTTCTTTTGAAAAAAGATAGATTCTTGGTGGTACTTCAAAGGACCATTTTTGGGAGTCACCAATTGGACATCATTACCGGAAATATTTCCCAACGGATTGATTGAAGTGAAGCAAAAAACCGGATGGACATTTGCCGCCCATAATCGCTATTGGTCTGGATATACAAGCTATGCTGATGAGAATGGTGGCAATTTCCACTTTGTTATTGGTAAGGAGTACTTCAACCATAAAACCATTAAAAAAGCAAACAATTGTTGCAGAGAAAGATGAGTTGAATCGAAGCATAGCTCTTCCACAAGACAGCCAATTTTGGGCCCAATTGTTTAAAGATTCAAAGAAATGGGGAATGGAAATGTATGAACAAGACTGGCTTGATGTGCAATATTTGACAATGAAGTAATTATCTGAGATCATTTTTTTATCATGATGATAGCCTTTTCAATTTCAACAGCATCACTCGTCAAGATTTTTGGGCGGCAGAAAATTGGTTACTTCAAATGGGTCAAGGAGCTAGCGTCAATAATGTCCTCATCAAGTATTGTATGTCCCTTCCTAGACAAATACTCTCTTCCGTACAAGTGGAATCAGTCAACGCTGCTCGCGTCAGTGGCGACTATCGATTATCTAGAGATAATTGGCGTATTGGTCTTTCGTCCTACTTAGCCACCTCGTTGGGCCTTGCAGCCTTCAAGGATACTTTTTGGAGTTCTCCGGTAAACACTGAACACCCTTTTTACTACGATTGTATGATTGGCCAAGACGAACAAGACCCCAATGTGCCCTGGACCATTGCCTACCGTTACGATGGTTTGCGGTCCAAAACACGTAATTTGAGGTCGCTTCAACTTGACTACTTTTAACGTATTTGTGTCTTCTTTCTTTTTTTTAGTGTCAGGAAAAGAATGCATTTCGTGGTATGACTTGGATCTTCACTACACTGCTCCCAATAACGATCTTGAGCGAAATGCTTGTCGAATTGCTCGGGGACTTTCACATCTTGGAGGCGAGGGCAAACCATGGTGCTTCACAAAGGCTAGCCTTCAAATGGACGTTTCGTTGTGGGAGTGGGAAACTTGTGATATTCCAGTCTGTAATAAAGATTGTCGACGCGGGGATACCAACAAGGATGACCCCAACCTTCCCCTATGTGGCCTCCTTCCTGAAACAAACCCTGAGCGACAAGCTGTTGTATCACTGATTTCCAGGTAAGTACTTACTACATTTTTTTTTTCACTTTTAATATTCGTTGCTTTTAAAGGGGAGGCGTGGGCCCTGGGGACGGAGTAGATTTTCTTAACGAGGATGTCATCATGGCAACATGTCGCCAAGACGGACGTTTACTCGTCCCTGATTGGCCTGCCAAAGCTGCACCCATCCAGATGTTGAAAATGGCTTTTTCTGATAGCTTACGCAATCCACGAGTGCCTCATGCTTTGGGAATAGGAGAGATATGGAGCACACAGACGACTTTAAACGAGCGCTACGTCTACCCTTTGCTCTTCTGTTCGGAAGTGGGGGATTTTGAGGCCGCCTCCTGGAAGAGTCTTGCTTTGACAGATCCAAAGTTAAACAACTCGGAAGAGTACCTACTTTACAGTCACAGTAAAGCCGACAGTGGCTTCGTAGTAACGTCGCTCTTAAAACGCAGCAGGGACCTGATCCATATTCCTAAGCTGGATGTCGATCAGTTCATGACGTTTTTTATGGCTCCTTTATGGACAATGGAGGAGAGTAGTAGTAGTAGTGCCTTTCAGAAACAGCCAAAGATCAGGAAAGTGGCTCTCTTGGGGGAGCAGGAGAAATACGTTCCCATTTCAAGGGAACGCATTCTACGTGTAGAATTGAGTAGTGAGATGCATGTCACCCTCCAAGTCATTGGCGCACCCGGTGAAGTAGTATCCATGTCATTGGCTACTCTTCTATTGTCTGATGATGACGTTGAGGATACTGATTGGGCTATCAAGCAATCGTCTTGTCGCATACCAGACACTAATAATCGATGTCAAATTTATTTTACCACATGAGAAATTAAAAATCTTGTCTAAACATTTTGGGTAATGTTGGAGTCATGCTGATGGATAAAGTTGCACTTCTTGATATTCTCGTTTTATAGCTAGCACAGAAATGATGGCTTTGACAGACAAAGCCACAGAGAGAAGCCAGATGAATAAAATGGAAAATCCAGCTCCGGCCAAAGTGGCCATGTGGCAAGTTGCCTGCTGGAGAAAAGTTCTTTGGTTATCGACATTTTCACTCAATTGATGCACTACTCGAAGGGATTGCAAAGTGACAATGGAGAGGTAGGTGCCAGCAATCCAAACAGCAAACCATATCAGATATCCGAAGAGGAGGAAGAGTCCCCAGCACAAGGCCCAACCAACAGAGCCTAAAAAAGTCTTTTTCTGCACCACCGAGCGCTCATTCCAACCAAGTAGTCCACTGCTCACTGCACTCATCAAGGCCAGTAAACAGCCTGCCAATATCATCCAAATGGGTAAGGAGGGTTGCACTGGGCATCTCTCCCTCTCCACAGACCATGCACCCAACCCAATTAAAAGCAATGAGACTAAAACTGTGAGAAAAAGGATCAGTTTGTGCATCATTCTTGCCATTGCTGTCGATCGCACATACCTACTTATTACCGATATCCTACCTACTGATAAGAGATAAGACTCAATCAATATTTAACAAGCCTGAAACTCGTTTCAAGCTAAGACCGCGAGAAAAGACGATTAGTTATACTGTATCACGTAAAATTCAAGTTTAAATCATGATTGAATCACGTTTCAATCCCATTTGAATCATGTTTGAATCATTTGTGTATCAAGTTTTCAACCGCAACAACAACAACAACTTACACATTTCCAAGACCGCGATGCTTAAATACTCGCGGTCAAAAACTCAGGGCTTGACTGGTTGCTTTCCGACTTTTTTTTCCTGTTTTACGGGTGTAGAGCTATATTGCAGAGTACAAGTGTAATAAAGGAAAATGTGAGCATATGTTGCCTTTGTACGTAGAAATGACACTTTTTTTCTCGTCTTCTCGGACCAAAGTAGAATGGCTAACTAAAAGAGCAGCGGAACGCGCGCGCATTTGTTGTGGGCTTCTTTTTTACAGTTTCCTGACGAGGCTACGCCATTAATTTCCTGTCAAAGTGCCTGTTTGTGTGGTCCAATTAGTGTACGCTTAACCTCTACTACAGTAACTTGTAGAACCTGCGGCACGTTTAAAAAAAGCCAAACCTCCAGCTCCTCGTAGATGACAAGAATGATGGGGATCATGATGTGGATCTTGCATTGGAAAGACAATAGCATTTTTTTTTACTGCTGTTGACCTGCCGCTCTGCTGGCTCCCACTGGTAGCAGAACAACGACTATGGGTAAGTTTTTGAAATGGCCTCATTTGCTCTCTGGCGAATTTTCTAATGGCAAGAAAACTTTTCTCCATAAAAGAACTTTTCTCCCATGTCCTTCTTCCAGTGCCTCCTCCTCCCGCCATCTATGTGACGTTCTTCCTTGCTACTACTGTTGCCCAATTACTTTTCAAGACGTGGTTTTTGACTTGGAATTAGCATGTCTGGGACATCAATCACCTGGCATTACTACTACGAAAACTTTCCCTGAATACTGATACTATTCTAAGACTTGAAAGTTTGTAGAACCGGTGTACAGGTCAAGCAAACTGACATCATCACCTCCGCCTACCTCCATCGCCTCATCTCACCTCAAGTTAATTACGTTTTTGTGCCCCTTTTCAACTCTTCTGTAAAAAAGAAAAAGGTTCAAAAAAGTTTGTCGGTAAAACTGCGAGTTGATAAGCTAGGAATGCTAAACCTGACTTTGACCATTGTGTGAGATGGTAAAAAAACCTTTTTTCTTGGTTGCACAATGAGGTGGAATGTCGCGTTGCTGCGACTGCTGCTGCATGCTGTTAGTCGTTCCGAGACAGTTTTATGTATAGTCTCTCTCTGTGTGTAAACCTATGTTGCCCACCAGATTTTATGTCAACTTTAGTAGGTTTCAGCAGTGGAGTTATACATATGTTTGAATAAAAAAGCTCATTTGATATTTTAAAAGAAAATCTTATTGATGGTGAGCCAAGTTGCAGTTGGATTTTGTGGAGAGACCTCCTGGAGGTTTTTCAAATCCACAGGAGGTCTTACCGGCGTGTCCAACTCTCTTTTCTGCTGCTGCTGCTGCTGCGGTGGTACATATTACCAATGACTGTCCGTAAATTCATTGCTGGAATTCCTTTCAATTCAACAATTCTTATATTAATACTAGATCAAAATAGTCATAGCATGAATGATAAGAAGAGGAAATCGCTAAAAGCTTGCCTACAACCATTGTGAGTTTTGATGCGTCACGGTGTTTAAAAATTCCTCCCAAAAGCTAAAAAAAAATTTTAAATGCAAAATGTTAGTTTCAACTTTCGAAACTTGTCGAAGGTTTGGAACATTGATATGTAAGTACGATTCTTTTTGAGCCATTTTCCAACACTGTGCATTAGAGTCATGATGCTATGACGGGGCCCATGACTTGGTCTAAGCAGTTCTACCTGGCCCCCCGTCGAGGCTTAAACCCTCTATTGTGTCGGGGTGTCGCCTCAGCAGCCGTGGTCTACACACATGAGTTGGCGGAGGAGAGATGGTTTTTATTTCAGAACGAACATTTCTAAATCCAGAGCATTGCCGTGGTTCTGAGCCAAAATAGTTTTTCCTTGTCCGATTGATCACCTTAGACAGTTTGGAGACAAGAGAGGGAGGGTGATCACACCCAGCGCCGCGCGCCCCGCAATCGCAATTGCAATGAACAAATCTGTTATGGTATGTTTGCTATAATAGGAACTGCTCGTCAAAGTAGAGGTGACAGCAACGACGATGGTAGGTATAGCAGGAGGGGGGGACTAGCGCAACAGTTTCCGATTCATACAGCAGCAAAGCTTTCTTTTTTCCCCTGCATGCCTTTGGCTGGTGGTAGACTTTGCGATATGAGGCTGAAACGACGAAGGAGAGACTTTGAAGCTCGAGGCTGCTTGATACAGACTCTGCAAGCCAAAAGGTTGCAGCCAGAAGCAAGTCTTCTAGTCGGGCTTTGGTCTTTGCTGGTTCTTTCTTCGTGTAGCTAGTTTAGAGTCCTCGTTGCTTTGCAGAAGCAGTAGTCGAGTAGCAGTAGAGCCAAGCGGCGTTTGCCGCCCCCTCCGCCGCTCCCTCTTGCGACTGGCACCTTCGCAGCAGCAGCAGCAGCAGCAGTTCTTCTCTTAGTCGGCTTTCGGCGCTTGGCTGGCGTAGAAGCAACAATTTTGGAGAGTCCCTAGTACATAGTGACAACTGGTTGTTGTTGCCCTTTGGCAGCCTCAATGAGGCCTTGCTCAGCTCGTTATCATCATGGGACATCACCACCAGAAAAAGAAGCTGTTTACCACCAATCAAAACAACAATCAGATCCCCTTTCTTCAATCATCATCAGCAGGATTGAATAGCTGTAGAAATAGCAGCGGCGGCAGATATTCCCCGACCCACAGCCACTGTTCCTCCAGTTCTTTCACTAATGCCAGTTGCATCAGTATTGATGATAGAAGCAATGGTGTCTTAGAGCGAATAAGCCGTAGTCGCCGCATTGTCTACACAAGTCTATTTTTGATCTGCACTGCAGTCTATTGGAACAGTTTATCTTGTCAGTTTGTCTTCGATGACATCACAGCTATCGTGGAAAACCGGGATTTGCGGCCCCATGTACCCTTACGTAACCTGTGGGCTAATGACTTTTGGGGTACACCAATGATCAAGGAACAGAGTCACAAAAGCTACAGGCCCTTGACAGTCTTGTCCTTTCGCCTCAATTACCTTTGGAGTGAATTGGAACCCTTGAGTTACCATTTAGTCAACTTGGTTTTGCATGGGAGCGTGACTATTTTGTACTACCATACATGCCGGCAAGTGGTCTCTGCCTCCTCCATAACCAGTCTGGTGGCCTCGTTACTCTTTGCTCTTCATCCAGTAAGTCTCACTCAGCTCCTCATAATAATCTTCATGTTTGCTGCATTGCCTAAGTGCAAGAAGAAGAAGAAGGAGGAAGGGGGATTGGATCTCATCATAACCTAATGTACATACACACTTCTTCTTCTTCTCACCTAATGGAAAAGAACCAACCAAGGCTTTTCTATTCTTCCCCCCCTTGAGCCTTCCATTTTCTGGCGCTGCTGCATATTCCCATTGTGATCATCCTGATGGAGATCGTGACAGCAGGCCGGAAAATAGGGACAGTAATATCTTCTCTCTTTCTCGTCACGAATTGACACAATGTTTGAAAATCTCCTGATAAAGGTCTCATTTTTCAATCAAAGCAAAAGGGATAATGGTCTTCCCTACTTACCTCATACTATATGTAATGTATGAAAATCGCTGCTTTGCCGGAAAGGACGTAAAAATCTAGCAGCAAATCCAATGGAAAGTCTAGTTGGGGATCGGGAGGAAGGTCTGTCATGTGCAGATCCAGAAAGAGCTAGAGCTGAGCAGTAGCAGTGGCCATTAACGTTAATTGAATTCTTTTCCAGATCCACACGGAGGCTGTGACTGGCGTGGTGGGAAGAGCTGAATTGCTAGCTTCTCTGGCTTACCTTTCTGCCATCCTGACATATGGAAAAGGAGCAGCACACAAAACATTTCCCCGAAAAACACGATGGCGGTATTTACTACTCACCATCATCCTGACGACTATAGCCATGCTCTGCAAGGAGCAAGGCATTACCGTCATCGCAGTTTGCGCTGTTTACGAGGTTTGTGTCCGGCACAAATCCACAGTGGCCAAAGAGTGGCTTCAGACCAAGTAAGTTGACTAAATTACAAAGTACAGTAAGTTTTAGATGAGAAGTTTTAGTGAAACTCTCAAATGTACGCAAAATTAGAATTTTGAAATATTTTGTCAAAAAAAAAAATCGTCAAATTGAAGTGAGATCTGCACTGCTTATGCTAAAATGTAAACAAACTTTCACGAACTTTCTTACAGGAACTATTTCTCCGGCTGGAAGAGCATATCACATGCAGTTCAAAGGCTTTGTGTCCTGGCCCTCAGCGGACTTGGCCTTTTGCTTATGAGGCTGCGTTTAATGGGCGCTACTTTGCCGGTATTCACTCGATTCGACAATCCCGCTGCCGTCTCGCTTTTTCCAGCCAAGCAGTTAACCTTCAGTTACCTCGCCAGCCTCAATGCCTGGCAACTGCTGGCTCCCTGTGATCTCATTTGTGATTGGACCATGAACACAGTGCCGCTAGTCAAGAAGTGGCTGGATGTGCGGAATCTGGCTACCCTAGCCTTGATCCTCTGCTCTGCCTTCCTCCTCAAATTCATTCTGAAGTGCAAAAGCGCTCACTTAATGGCTGTGACGTCTATGGCGGCTGCCCTGACGCTATTTCCCTTTCTGCCAGCCTCCAACCTCTTTTTCCCGGTGGGCTTTGTGGTGGCTGAACGTGTGCTGTACATGCCCAGCATGGGATTTTGTCTCCTGGTCTCCTTGGGATGGAAGAGATTGTATTCCCATCATAAGACTACCGCCAGCATGGGACTGATCATTCTACTCGGCCTTTTTTCCTTCAAAACCCTGCACCGAAATGGCGAATGGAGCAACGAATTCTCGCTCTTTGAATCTGGCCTCAAAGTGACCCAGAACAATGCCAAACTGATCAACAATCTGGGGCATGTATTGGAATCCCGAGGCGACTACCAGGCCGCCCTCAAGTACTTTTTGAAGGCCATCCAGGTCCAGCCCGATGATATGGGCGGACATATCAACGTCGGCCGTATTTATAACCATTTGAAACTTTACCCCGAGGCCGAAGAAGCCTACTTGAACGCCAAGTCTTTGTTGCCGGAGTCGCGGCCGGGTAAATCCTACCAGGCCCGAGTGGCTCCCAACCACTTGAACGTCTTCCTCAACTTGGCCACCTTGATCGCCCAAAACGAGTCACGGTTGGAGGAGGCCGACCAATTGTATCGCCAAGCCATTTCCATGCGCTCTGACTACACTCAGGCTTACATCAACCGCGGTGAAATATTGCTGCGGTTGAATCGGACTAAGGAGGCGCGAGAGGTGTATCAAAAGGCCCTGGGCTTCGAGAACGACAACCCCGACCTGCTCTACAACATGGGAGTCTTGGCTTTGAGTCAGGGCCAGCATAGCGAGGCCATGGCCTACTTGAACAAGGCCTTGGAACAGGATCCAGATCACTACCAGGCCTTGTTGAACTCAGCCATCCTGATTCAAGAGTCCGGCTCCTCCCACTTGAACCACGTGGCTCAAGAGAGACTCTTGCGGATTGTCAAACGGGGCGGCAAGAAAAATTGCAACGAACGAGTGTATTTCAATCTAGGGATGCTAGCCATGGACCAGAAGGATCTGGCCTCGGCTGAACATTGGTTCCGGCAAGCCATTGAGGTCAAGCCGGACTTCCGATCCGGTCTTTTCAACTTGGCACTTTTGCTCAGTGAAAGCGACCACGCCCTGGAGGCCGAGCCCTTCCTCTGGCAACTACTGAGTTATTACCCGGGACATATCAAAGGCCTCATCCTCTTGGGCGACCTCTACGTCAACCTTCGAGGAGACTTACCAGCCGCCGAAAAGTGCTACAGACGAATTCTGGCCATTGACCCGGACAACGTACAAGCCAATCACAACTTGTGCGTGGTCATGGTAGAGGCTGGCGACCTCGTTAATGCCAGATTATGCTTGGAACGGGTCGCACAAATGGCGCCACCCAGTGAAGGTTATGTCAACAAGCATCTGCGTATCGTCGAAGAAAGGCTTGAGCAAAAATTCAAGCTACTAGCTGCAAACCAAGCTAGCCACAGCTAAAAGCAGCCACACACACCAATCTTTCAACATTTTGTGATCCTTTATTGCTTTAAAAGAACAAACAGAAAACTGTATGACTTTTTTTTCCTCCTACTCCATCTTTCTCCACTTATATGTACTATTCTACGTCTTTGAATGTGCCTGTATTATTTTCCTATATCTGGTCAATACATAAAAGAAAGAGTTCATGGAAAAAAAAAGAGAAAGAGTAGGGAGCCAATGGCTCTCCAGGGAAATGAGAGAAGCTAGCTGGCTTCTATCGATACATTTGTTACTATACTACATACGTAGTACGCTACAAACTTGAAAAGGGTGGAGGACAACAAAGAAGCAAGAAGGCCCCTCTGGCTAGTAGTCCACCAGTAATAAATTCCAGATAGGAAAAGAAAGAAACACTTGTGAAAAAAAGAACGTTCACTCTATGACTATGTTCAAAATTGTCAAGAATAGAAAAAATAGAAAGCGGCGGCGGCAGCCCTAGTTGTCTGATAACGGCTTTCACATGATTATGTATATGTCCCACGTGCACGACGACGTTATTAATTTGCGCGTAGTAGCTGCTGCACTGGCAATGGCATGGCAGTAGTTATTCCCCCTCCTATTCAGCTCCTCCATGGCATTACAGTGTCACATGGCGTGTATGTGTGTGCATACAATACAGTAGCAGTAGACTCTCTAGCAGCAGCAGTATCCCAAGTAGTATATGTAGTACCTCTGAGAGAAGGTAATGTTCTCTCCCAATCTCATTTGCTGCTCCTGTCGACCTCCCAAGGGAAAAAGTCAGGCTCTATTTGGCCACATAGATAAGACCCCTACATGAAAAGAAACTCCAAGGAATAGAGGAGAAGAAGAAGAAGAAGAAGGAAGCAAACAGGAGAATCTCTCAAGTGGCTGACGAGGCGACAAAGAAAGCTGATTCAGAGGAGGAGGAGAAGAAACAGTGGCTTGTATTAGGGTTAAGTCAGGTCCAATTAGTATACCTCCTAGATAGGAGGACAAGCAATCCTCTTGATGAGTCTAAGGAGCTGAAGCAATCGTGGTTGGCATTTTAAAAGGGAAAAGAAAGAAACTCTTTCTGCTTGCAAAGGCATTAATGCCAGAATTAGAAGTATGATGGGCTCCTAAACGTTCTACAACATGTTGCCGAAAGCCATTTTGACAGGTGTCAACGGCGCGTGAAAATGAGGTTTCGCTCGTGCCTCCTCCGCCTCTTCAGTCTTCACCCTTTTTACACTACCACCGCCGCCGCTGTGCGTCACTTGCCAGTTTCGACTTGGTAGTACACCTTAATTGGAGAAAGCCCTCTTTTCATGATTGAACGATCTACATTGTATGAAGTAGAAAGGTGCCACTAGTACTTGCCATAAAGTATGCATTATAACATTTATTCTCCATATACATATGTAATACCGTACTTGCTACTGTATGCGCAGTATATAGTAGCACAAAATGAGTCATTAATACTGTTTGGATAGCAGAGTGGTGGATACATTGCTGCTGCTGTACTATAGTGCTATACTATACTTTCTTTCATTCTATACCGAATTCCTTCCCCGTTTTTGTGTTTTTTTTTTTCATCCCCTCGGAAAAAAAATCATCACGATGAAAAATGGATTTTTCTTCCCTATAGGGCAAATTTTTTCCTAAAGCTGAATTTCAAAAATCTAAAAGTGGTTTTAGAGGCTGCAGAGGCTGTAGAGGCCACAATTATGAACACTCAAACGTTAAAGGAACTCGGTATAGAAAGAAAGAAAGTCCCATCCAACATCAGAAATGAAAAAAGTCCCTTAGATTTTTGTTCCATCTCAGACAGAAGTGTGTCCTCGGGCGGGACTTTGCTCCCTTGGGTTTCTATTANCCATACCTAGAGAGTGTCGCTACACTTTTACTCACTTCGTTCGTAAAAGCTAACTCGGTTCTCGCTTCGCTCGAACCTCGTTTGCTCCACTCTCAACTAAGAGAACACTGCATGTATAAATGGTCAAAAGGCAGTCCCTGTGAATTTATGGTAAGCATTGGATGATGCTATGTTTGGTTACAATAGAAAGTAGGACACAATACGTTTTGACCGAGGCCGCCACCGAGAAGGAGGCTGCTGCTGTGGCGGTGGTTGTGGTTTTAGTACTCCTACATCCCAAACATACACGAGGCACAATAGAGGTCGATGAAAAGCGAATTTAGCCTCCCTATTCATAGCTGAAAGGAGAATAGAGAAGAAGGGAGCTGAAGCGGCTTTGTAAGCAATAAAGGTGACTGATTGCGTTCTGCTGCTTCAGAAAGAAGGAGCCACAATGCTGATTTTGAAAGGGCAGAATTTGACCCCTAGAAAGGTTGCGCCGCCGTAAGGTAAATTCTCAATTTTACCATGTAGCCAACTTGTTAGCGAAAGCAAAGTTTGCTGCTGCTTCTCCCTTTTCCATCAGGAAAGGGAAACTTTTGCTTGCAGCTCCTCTGAAGCTGAACGGTACAGAAGTAGCAGCGCGGCTTTCTAAAATGATGGATGATTGAACTGAATGGTGGCGGCAGCGGCAAAGGCAAAGGAGGCTTAGCTCCTCTTCTTCTGAATGAGAGTAGTCTACAACATGCCAATTAGGAGGACAGATCTCACTACAAGGCACGATGGCAGCCTCGGCCTCCTCGCTTACTTACAGCCTCGAAAGGCAAGCGAGGGGAAAAGTTGAAACATTAGTTATGAGAAGAAGGCAGAGAGTAGCGCAACAAACTTTTCTTGGCATTCCTCCTCCGTCGTCTTAGTCCTCGAGACAAAGCAGAATTACAGCAGAGAGCCTTTTAAAATCCCTAGAAATTAACAGATTTGAAGGAAAGACCAAAATGTACAACTGGTCAACCGAATATAAGTAAAGATATCAGAACTTGTTATCAGCCAGAGCGACGAGGAGATGACAAAGACTGCACGGTCAAGAAGATGGACAAACAAGAGAGATTATTGAGGAAAGCCTCCTCCATCTGCTTCTTCTTCCCTGCGGCAATAAGAAGTGCTTCCCTCATCATGTTGCGATCAAATCGAGTCAAGAGGCAGAAGAAGGAACTGAGGACCTGACCTGCTCCTCCTCTCCCTCTTCTCTCTGCTGTCTAACTCCCTGTCCCACCATTGCCATGGCAGCTTGCCTACTAGACAAAGAAGGATACAATTTCAAGAGACAGAAGCAGGAGAACACCCTGGCATCTGGGGAATTTAGATTGGCTTTCTTTTTTAAAAAAGAAACGACGACGGCAAGACAACAGATTTTTTTCCCTTAGCCATTCACGAATTCAGAATCAAAGTGCCAACTTCATTATTTCTCAAACTTTTTTTGCAAAAGGATGGAGATTGTAGAGGTTGAATGGATGGACAATCTCCTTTTGGGCTCTCCTGCCGGTTTCGTAGCTGACAAAACATTGAGCAAGACAAATGCTACTTAGGCTGACTTCAAAAGGAGTAGTAGTCCTGGTCCCTCCAGCTCCTCCACTGACTACTGCCTGCAAATGAATATCCATAAATCTTTCTTGTCTAGGCTTCACTGCTGCTTTTGTAACTGCTGTAGTAGTAGTCCTACTCTCTCTCTCTGCTTTCATGCTCGGTCGCCACCGCAATGTTTGTGTTTCTGCTCCCACCCAGATCCGGAGTGTACCCACAAATGTGATATAGTGCTGCAATCGGATACGAAGGACTGCTGCGCAATCTCGTACCAATATTTCCGACCTTTGAATCCTCTTGGATTACCCAAGTGCACTGCTACAAAAGCACAATCTTGGAAAATCATCTGAAAATGTCGCATTTTTTTTTGGTTATTAGAGATCTAGTGGCTTTCTGACTATGTATGTAGTGTAGCAACCAATTTGGAACGATGCGAAAAACCATCCCTGAGATAGTATATATGATGAGAACGTTGCAGTAGTAGTGGCAATGTTTCTTCTGATAGAACTCAATTTGGCTGAAAGGCGCGCGCACCACGCGATGGTATTTCTCTGACTGTGGCTGAAAGAAGCGAGGCTACATTTGCCAAGTTTATGGGGACCAAACTTGGGCTTTGACGAGAAAGGAGACGAGCAATGAGCAAGATGAAGATGGAAGATAAGTGTCGCATACATTAGTAGAGTTGCCACTGTACTGGGGAAGCTCTTAGTAGGCTGCTGCTGCTGCATCATTTCAATAAAAAGAAAGCTACAACTTACACACTGGGCAGAAAAGGACTCTTTCCAAGTCTGTTCTTTCAAATCTGGACCGATGATGTTGCGTGCAGCTACTTAGTCAAGATCCCTTTTGCTGGCAGACTAGTGACTGGTTTTTACCGAGAACGTTGATGCAAACCCTTCCCCTCCTCCCTTTGGTCTATACAAGGTCAAATTTCAAAGGAAGCACGTTCTCGCATGTCTGAAGACTTGAAGAGGAAAGGCCACACACATGAGATGAAAGGAGTAACACTTCAAATGAGCAGGAGAAGGAGGAGGAGGAGGGAGTCTAGCTAGAAGAAAACTTACCTTCTTTACCTCACAAATTGCATATACCATCTATGTATCATACGTGTTCAATGGGGGGGGGGGGGAGAGGGTCAAGACTATCCCCCCCCCCCTCTCGGCCAAAATTTCGGGTTTATCCCCCCCTCTCAAAACCCAGGTCAAGACACCTATCCCCACCCTTGTCAAAACTTAGGTTGAACATGTATGCTATGTATGTATATGGATGGTACTATGCTGTTCCTATGCAATTATTTCCTAACTAAGGTCTACTAAACTCTAAGAAGAAGAAAAAAAGAGAGACGAAAACTGCCATTGGAAAACTTTATCAGTGGGGCAATAAAGAGGACCTATCTGCATACTATACATAGTGTCGCTAACTTAGATTAGAATGGTACATTTGGCTGTGCTTTCTGATGTCTAAAACGCCTAATATCGCTGCTACTGCTGTTGGGGAGAAAGCCAAAAATCAAACTTTTTTCTTCAACAAATATGACTGCTGATAGAGCGAGGAAGGAGGAGGAGGAGTTTTTTGATCATGCATCCACATCGGATCAAGAGCAATATCCAACATCAAAGACAGCCTCAGGTTCCCTATTTAATGGAAAGGAGATAGCATCATTCAAAAAAATGTCCACCCAGTTGCTTTCATCCTAAAGGGAGGAGGACTAATCTGAAAATAGACCGATAAGACGACCAAGAAGAAGAAGAAGCAGAAACTCAGAGTTCTAAGGCAGAAAACTAACAAATTTGTCTATGCAATTACTTTTCCTTTGACTCCCCCTGAAAAAAAAAAGAGATCTTAGAGTCTATTAAAGAAAGGAGAATAATAAGGTACCTTATATGTGGATCATGAAAAGGCAAAGCGTCGGCGGCTTTCTGAAAGTAAGCCGAAGCTTCTGCTGCTCAATACATAACTCTGGGAAAGGAAAGCGCTCGTTTCCTTACGGACTCATTATGGTAATGTGCTCCTCTAATTAGGAACTCCAGCCATTACATGTTGCCGCAGAGCAATGGAAACTCTGTAATGTAACCACAGCAGCAGCAGCAGATCGATGGTAATGAAAATAATCATGTGGCTTACTAACCAATGGAAACCATCTCATTCTTCTGTTCGGATTATGTCACGCACGGTTGCTTGCCGTCAATCGTTTTGTTATCTGAGGCTGCCAGACCGACAGTATCAACTGCAGCCTCACATTCTTTCCTTTTTTTTCTTGTCGAGTCGACTCCTTGTTGCATTCTCAAGGGAGCGCAGAGGGGAATAATGTTGCCGTAAAAAGTGAGAGTAGCAGCAGCAGACTCTTGATAAAAATGAGCTCAGCCACCCAGAGAACATCATCGCCGGCATGGGGCCGGAAAAGAACTGAATGAGAAATACTCTTTTCTAATCATGAATTTAAGAAAGCATGATGCAAGCAGTTGCCCAAGAGAGAAGTTGCTGGTCTTTGCTTGCTCCATCTTGTTCCTATTTGTATTCAAAGCTCTGTTCTCTCTCCCCGACACGCATGGTCGCCTCCTTTTACTTGAGAGCTTTTCCATAGAGAAGAAGAAGAAGAAGAAGCAGGGAGGACGAACGAAGGAGAAGAAGCTCTTGTCTCCTCAGCAGTAGCAGCATTGAACTGCCATCCTCCGGCTTTCAGATGTATATGCATCTCATTGTCACTCGGGGGGCTACTGTGTGAAGTCGTGCCTCCGCCACCGCTCCTGCTGCCATCAGCTAGCTTCCTTCTTTTTCCAAGCCGATTTTTTACCTACTTTTGTCATAGTGTTACCTTTGCTTCGCCGCTTTGATTTGCCAAAGTTGACTTTTACCAAAACTCGCCCCTAATGCAAAAAAATATTGACAATTTCCCCTGTTAAAACAGAAAGCACACATTACAAAAAATGGCAAACTTAGGAGAAGTAGGGAACAATTCTAGCACACCTTGAAAAGCCAGCTACTCTAAATGGCTCCCAACGGTATCCACTGTTTAGACAGAGACAAATAGGACCCTTTCCTGGCAGATGTAGAAAAGCGAAAGAAGAAGCAGCGGCAGAGGAGCGCCGCGCGGCCTTATTGTACATTGTACAATAGCACACATGCCATTTTCGATTCCTGAATGAACAAAGATCACGAACCAAAACCATAATTCACCAATATGAACAGTAAGAGGCAGCAGAAGATGTTTAAACATGGGAAGCACGGAGGAAAGTAATTTCCGCCAAGATATTGCCTCCTCTCTCTCTCTGCCGCGTCGTATTATGAAGGAACGAGAGGGAAAAAAGATACCCCCAACAGCCAACACATAATACACCAACGACCAAGTGTACCAAGGTGATATTACCAACTAGAACGAGTCTACATACTGCAGCATACTGCACTACCAGGACTAGTACACTTGTGTGTCCTCTCCTTCTCCTGCCCCTGCTGTACAGCAGAGACGCAATTTTGAAAGATAATTTATGGCTGCGCTAGAGAAGATAGCGAAAAACTCGGCCGACACATAAATTCAGATATGGACCTACCCTTCTGGTTAACTCATAATCATCTTTTATGGGTTAGGTTCTGTATTGATTTGATTTTTTTCTTTTTCACAACTTTATAATAAGGCACTAAGTACATCTAAACAAGTTTTGCTCGCTTTTATTGAAACTCGACACATTATTTTGTTAAACGCATCTAAGGTAGGAATGGGCGCTTACTCGATGAAGGCCGATGCTCATCATCATCTTCTCCTCTTTGAATACCCAAAACGGGGCTCTGTACAGGATACAGTAGGTGAGTTGTTCCTCCACCGCTAGGTGCTAACTTTCGTTTTCCTAAGCTGGGATGAATGCTTCCAGATGGTGTTGCCACTCTAGGCAAACTATTTGCGGATGGTATATGTACTAGGCTACTCATTGGACGCAAAAGCAATCGTGGCACAACTGTTGAGTTGCTGCCGGAGGGTTGACTTGGTGGAGCTTTTGATGGTGATGGAACCTGTATTTGAGGTGTAGTAGTACTTGTTGACTTCGTAACCAGGATTGCATTGAACTCGCGGTTTTTCCTTCGTAATTCCTTCAACCTATGTAATGTTACAAATGATTGAAAACAACAAAAAAAGTAACTCTAGTGTAAAATAGAGGGCTTACATTGGAACTAAATGGGATACCATTCGCTTCTTGGTCACTCCAATTCCCCCACAATTTCCACGTACCCATCTTGTATAACGCTCGCGAATTTTTGTTACATCACATTCTTCTGTTTGAAGGAAATGACTTAAAGGTTGCTGTCCAATCTTTGCAGAATCCAATTGGCGACGTACACACCGCCTTTTCATTTCATTGACCGTGATGCACATTCTCTCCTGTTGTTCATTTTTCAAAAACATCTCTAATTGAGAGCATCCTTCGCATCTATCCGAAGAAATGAGACATTTGGGCAATTTTAATGACGAAGCTTGCGGTAAAGCCAATTTGCCGCCATTTGACTCTTCTACTCCGATTTGCGTCATGATGAAAGCTGCCATACTTTCACACAACTCCTTCAAAATAGAATTAAAGTTTTTTTCCTGGGCTAGTTTGACGAAGAGTTCATTTATCAACGGACCCCAATGACTCAAATTGGATGATTTCATCCGCTTCCATAAAGACGAAATAGCCATACGAAAATATCCTTCATTTTCTCGCCATAGACCGATGTATCCACAAAACAGCTTCACGTATTCTTCTGCTTGCAATTGGGACCTTTGGATAAATGTTGGGAAAATCCTCGAGAAGAAATCATTTTCGGCTGCTGGCCACTTTTTCTTGACTCTCGACACCAGTTGTTTCATGCAGATGAACAAATTTTGATGACTTTCCTGGGGATGATGAATTGTCATGAATTCCTCTAGCAATGACAGACTTCGTACTACATCTTTTTCACTGCCATAATTGAAAAGATGGTAAGCCCATTGAGCCGGGTCTACTGCGAACTGATCCAGCACAATGCGCATGAAGCGAATTTTCAGTTGCGAAAGGGGGAAACACCTGTCACTGATTTGCACCATGATGTCTTTCAAATCTCCAACACACCATTGATTGTCGAACGCGGTCTTTTCCTCCACAATTTGCAGCAAACGTCCTAAGCTTTCTTCCGACGAACACAACTTGACCACGAATGTAGCGTAATCTTTTGGATTGTCTTTGAATTTTTTTAGGCAATACAAAGCTAATTTTTGCTGTACTGCCGCCTCTTTAGGAAATTGGGGCAGATTCTCTTCAATCAATCGGCCAATTAAATCTTTGAAGTCCACTTCTTTCTTTACATCGATGATCTCCAGAAGTTTTTCGGCATGTTTCATTTGATTACACAGTTGCAAGACCAGATGGGTGTACTGGACAGGTCTTTGTTGAAATTTCCGCAAGCAAGCACGTGTCAATTTGTCTTGCAGGATTGGAAATCGTGGTAACATTTCCTCTTTGAGCAAAGTCAAGACTTCTTTCACTTGAGTTTCGTCCAGACAAGTTTTCAAAAGCTCTAGGATTTGTTCAGCATCCGTGATACCTCCATGTTTGGTAATCAGTTTAGCATAAGAGAGAGGATCTTCTTGTTTCATCAAAAACTTGACCATCGTTTCCATTGAACAATCAGGACTGTTTTTTATTTCCTCGTCCGTTTGACAAGAAACAGTTTCTTTGACCACAATTCTCGAAGTCTGTTGGACAGCAGTTGATGGAGGTGTCTGGACAGGCTGAGGTATGGGTGCTTGAACAGGAGGTTGGGAAAATATTTGCAACTTTCCATCAGGCATTTGTACCAATCGCTGTCCGGGCAACAATCCACGCACTTGAATTTTGCCACCCGACGAACGGACAATTTGAACTTTTTGTTGAGTTTGAGACTGTTGAAGTTGATTAGGTTGTACAATGGTAGGTGTAGTTTGCGTACCTACGGTCTCCTTCGTCTGAAGAATGTCTTCTGTCTGAACGGCAACTTCTTCTGTGACAACCTTAACCGGTGCCGTAGACTGATCATTTTGGGACATGCTTGAGAAGTACCGTTCCATTTTTTCGTCAAGCGATTCTTCGAGGGCTTCAAAACTTTCAGAATACAATGTAGAGTTTTCCTCATTGACAGATTCTTCAATTTCATTATTGTTTCCATTTCGTAATAACGGACGAAAAATTCTTGCCAAGGCAGGAAACAAGACATGATTACGAACGATTTTTTGAACCATACATATCTTGTCGTATTTTTCTTCCAAGTCTTTGGTAGTAGGTACTCTCATTAGGTCCGATTGAAGATCTTTCACACGTTTCAAATATTCATTCAACCTTTTGGGGCCATCGAGCGACATTCTTTTTAGTTTTAGTGCTGACACCAACACGATTCTTGCATCACCTTCTTCAGCAACCTCATCAGACGCTTGAGAACTGGTGTCAGAGTCGTCACTAATCTTTTCGACGTAGGATAACTCTTGACAAGGAAGGAGGCCAATAGTAGATCTCCATTTTTTGAAGGAAGAAAATCGGTAAGTCCACTTTGAGGGCAAAGAAGTATCAACAATGACAGGATGAGGTTCATGACCAAACGGGAGTATAGCTTTTGATTCTTCAGCAGCAAGGCTTTTCTTGTTTCTGACATTGCGTCGCATCAAAGGCAGAAAAATTCTTGTCAGAGCGGGAAAGAGGACGTGATCACGTACAATTCTTCTGGCCAAATCATAATGGTTGATTTCTCCCCTTTTACTTTCACATGGCAATGTTGTAGAATCTTCACTCATGCCAATTGACCCAGAATCATCATCCTCAGGTTGCTGTGTGAGGCTTTTGAAACTTCTGCTGTGTCTTCCATGGCCAAAGGACACAACAGTTTCCAAGATTCCTTCGACAATTGGGCGTACAAGAGTGGGAATTTCATCTTTTCTAAAAAAGACAAATACTCGGCGAGCCCATTCACCACCTTCTCTGCGATGATCTTTTGACTTCTTAATGAGGTCTTCTATTTTCAATCTTCGTTTCTTCAAATTTTTTAAGGTTTGATTATTTGGAGAAATGGTCATTTTGAGTTTCACTTTCACTGAGTTTTCACGAGTTGCAATAATTTTGATTTTGATATTCAAACGATCAGCATCAGATTTCGGAATTCAAAAACTGAGCAGATTTTTCTAGATTTATTTATCAGTCCGTTAGCTTCGTTATTAGAAGGTTGTTTGTTTTAATCCGAAATGGGTATTTTAGGGCTTTTTGTGCTACATTTCGTCGATTTTTTGAATTTAGTTTGACTCTTGTTATTAAAACCGAATCTCAGTATTACTATTTTAAATGAGATGAAGGTAGTAGATTTCTTTTTAACATAGTACACTGGTCCACTGGGCTATAGACGAAATCATTCCGTTGTTGACACAGCATATCAGTTGACACTGTACGGCTTGATGCATGCAAGGCCAAGTAGGCAGTGTTCCGCAATCCTTCATCATGAACAGGGTACCCTGGAGCAACGCTTTCGCTATCAAAGCTAAAGAAC
The DNA here is from genome assembly GCA_900157175.1 of Oithona nana. Taxonomy (NCBI): domain Eukaryota; kingdom Metazoa; phylum Arthropoda; class Copepoda; order Cyclopoida; family Oithonidae; genus Oithona; species Oithona nana. The sequence continues at coordinate 142,815 of LT727921.1, read as the reverse complement.
TTCTGGATCTTGAACCTCTCGAAAACGTTCTCCACGATGGACAAGAAAGAAGTATTACCATTCATAGCATGTATGGCACCTTTGCTTGTCGAAAATGCAAGAAATCTTGGAGTTCAACCATGTGCTGCACAGACCTCCTGTATATGTATGACAACCCTGGAAAACTGGGGGCAATCCTGATCCAGAAGGAATACAAACAAGATTGCAAAAAATGCAAAATTCCGGCCAAGCCGACATTTGATGAAGAAGCTACAATGAGAGCCATGAAGATTGTCATTGATCGCATCAAGAAGATTTTCTATGGGATTTATCCGGAGGTAGTCAAGGATGATGATGATGATCCCAATGCCAAACATTCACGAGCTAGAGAACGGAAAAAGAATCATGATAGCAAGAATTGTGAAGCTTGTCGTCTTGGAAGGTGTACCTATGGCGATGATTTTTTTGGTGGCCCCAAAACTGGATTAAGAAGAAGATTTGAAGAGCCAGTCTTTGATACAAGAGCAAGGACCAATCCAATCGAATGGGCCTTGATCTATGCTAAAAAATATGTTGTTGTTCCTATGTAATCTAAAAGTTTTGAAAATCTCAAATTATGTCCAAAAATTCTTTTCAGAAAAATTCAAAATTCTGAATTTTAATTTTTGAGCTAAAAAATCAATGATTTTTGGGAATATTTAAATGTCAGATCTACCTGGATAATTTGAATTTTCACGCCAAAAAGTGTGATTTGGTTTAAAAACAGAATTAAATCTAATAGAGAGTCCGGGATTGAAATCTAGAAGGTAGGTGCCTCATCATTTCATTTTAGAGTTTTGTATTAGAGGTTCCATTGCTGTAGTGTAAGCCTTTGGAAACAGGAAAAATACACTCTTCGATCGTCACTCTTTGTGAAGAGATGTGTAGAGATACGGTGAAGACGTTGTGGTAAAATCAAACACGCGCGAGTGACTTCTTATAAGGGTACTTGGTAGATAGCTACATACTGGGAAAAAGGGCCATAAATAGAAAAGCAAGAAGACGAGTGTGATTCTTGGTCCAAAAGACCGAGCAAGTCTTACAATTTTGTTTCCCAAATTGAGGTCGGTTACATTATAGAGGAAGACTACTTGCACATCTGGGTGTGCCACTGCAGGAGGAAAAGGAGGCTTGTGCTGCCAACCTAGATGAAAATAGATGCGATCGCAAGGGGATTCCTGTATGGTATAAACGTTGACTGCATAGTGAGAAGGGAGAGGGGGCGAGAAAAATAGATGTTGCTTCCAAAAAACAGCAGCGTGAGCATTATGCGACACTGCTATTAGCAATGCATAAACCTTGATATGTGTCGACGTCGTCGTCGTCTTCTACTTCCTTCTGTTTCCGGAATGATTTGTACACTTGTATCATCAGCAAGGAGGGCAGATGTTTTGGAACATGTCTGTCCGTCTCTCAATGACACCTGTGCTTCAATAGCAAGAGTAGCACGGCGGCAGTCAGCAGTAGAAATGAAAGCTACGATGAGTAAGATTGCGTGGCTTTTGTCGTTTACCTTATTGTTACTACTGAAAGGTAGTGCGGTGGCCACTAATCCATTGGTCTTGATAGTTTTCGATGGCTTTCGCAGTGATTATCTCTCCACTTATCCTACACCACATCTTGATAAAATTGCAGCTGAAGGCGTAGTTGTTCCTGCTCTGATTCCAGAATTTCCCGCTTCAAGGTAAGTATAAAATATCATTTAGTGTTCACTCTAAGTAAGAAGTATGAAAATCTGTTTTGCAGGTCGCCTTTTTTGGTGTCTCTGATGACGGGACATCACGTTGACGATCACGGAATCCTCGGTGAAAATATCTTTTCTCAGAAAGAAGAGAAAGTCGTCAGCTTAAGTAACACTTCCGCATGGGAAAGTGCCCAAAGCTTTGACACGATTTGGGTAGGAATTGACACAGATCTTGCGACGACGCATTGCAAAATATGTATCAACATTATTTTTCAGGATTTGGAAAAGAATTTCCGGGCATGCAATTGGCCATATGCTCAGCATCTGGTGCAAGAATCAGAGATAGCTAATATTTCTCCACCATTACCACCAAATCTTGTTGTCAATGAAACTGTTCTTGGCGATGAAACTCTTGACCGAGTTGGACCTTCTTCTTCCAATTCTCAAAATTGGACGACTTGCCTGAACTCTGCAATGCAGTGGTTGGTCGAGGACAAAGTACATTTTGTCTCCATTTTTCTCAATGAACCTGGAGATACGGCAGAGATTTATGGACCAGAGTCTGAAGAGACTGCTAAGGCTGTTAAGGTGATAGATGACAAGGTGGGCCAGTTGCTAGATCGTCTAGAACACGAAGCTCCAGAGTTATGGCCAAACAAATTGAACTTGATTTTCACTAGCACACCAGGATTCGCTTCGGTAACTCCCGACCACTTAATCGATCTGTCCACCATTGTCAAACCTGAGTTTTACATGCCCATCGGAGAATCGCCAGTCCTCAATATTCATCCGCTCAAGAAAGAACTCTTCGTCTACGAAGAATTAAGAAAGGGGGAAAAAGAAAATGAATTTGAAGTTTTCATTAAAGAAGAGTTTCCGCCAAACAGTCATTACGCCATCAACGAAAATGTTCAAGAGCTGATCGTTGTTGCTAATGAAGGATATGCCTTCCGCTTTGATGGGCAGTCAAGGTTAGATGACTTGAAGGCCAAACGAGGTGGCAACGTGACAGGGTCAACAGTATATGGAATGTCAGGCTATAACAATACCTTGAAGAGCATGCAGACATTTATCCTAGCCCAGGTAATAATTTGGAAAAAGACTTCCAGAATTATAATGTATCAATCACCCATTGCCTATTTCAAGGGTCCTGATTTGGCTCAAGGAGGAACTGTAGTACCTTCTGATCCTCATCAACAACCTCATCCAAATTCACCATCAGCAACTCAATATCAGGGACATGGTCTTCATCATCAGCCAGAAGAAGCTGTGAGAGTTGTCGATATGTTTGTCCTTCTTTGCAATCTTTTGGAAATCACTTGCCCCAAACATGTGAACGGTGATGCAAAACGAATCAATGCTATGCTGCGTTACTCCTCGGACACTACACAAGTTGTCAAAGTTATTCGAAGTTGGATTTCGGTGGCCTTTGACCCTCAAAATGCACCTATTTCAAGTAGTCTCTATTTTTTGGTTTTCTCCTTTTTCATCTCTCTCTTTTGTTGCAGTTGCTGTTGGCGTTTTGGTTTTGACTGTACTTTGTCTCTTGATTGGCCTTTGCACCTGCTGCATACGACGATGCTGTGGGCGAAAAACGCCAGGCCCACTTTCTTCTGCTGGCTACAGATATACTCAAGTGTAAGTCTTGTCCATTTATTTGGTGCCGTCTTATTTTTCGATTTTCAACAATTAGCAATTATACCCAACTGGAAGATTTCCCCGACACCATAATTTTGTGAATCCACCCATATTGCAGAAAAAATAATCGAAGACCGGATAACGAAGCAACTGATGTGCATTTTGAAGGTGTCACCGATGACAAGCAAGGACTGTTGACTGAGGTCAGGATTCACGAGGAGGATGAGGAAGAAGAGGCTTGACTAAGAATGGAATTTGAATTGGCAGGTCAGACGTATGAATGGTAATAAAAGACGATCTCATCACTCAAAATTCAAATGTGTCTTTTATTGGATTTTTTCATAAGAGCCCGAAGACAGTGATAATCGATAGCTTTCATTTTTATAAGTGGTCAAATGATGTCTACGATGTTCATGCACATCATTATACAGTTTTTCTACACGCATTGGTATGCTTTCTAACTGTGCTAGCTGACAAAGGCTACGATTGTAGTCCCATTGCGCAGCACCCATTTTATGAAAATGTTTTTGGGCTACGCCTGCAAGCAACTTGGTTTCCATTTCATATTGAGTGTCGGCCAACATTTCTTCCCTGCTTGGCAACACCAAATCTCCCGTTAAGGTTTTGACAAAAAGACGAACTTGCAAATCAAATTGGGGAAAGGGACAGATTTGAATTGGGATGCCAATGAAGCATAACTGAGGGTAGTCAATGTGAATCATATGTTTGTACAAAGGCCAAACCACACGGTTCTCAAGACGCGGACATATCTTGGTGTCCAAGAAAGGGAATGAATATTGGTATCCCGTACAGAAGATGAGGACTTCCACGTCTTCAATCTTCGATTGATCCGCCAGTCGAAGACAATTTCTGCCAACTACTGCTTCGATCCCTTTCCTTTGGCTAAAGTTTTCTGGAAGCTTTGAAGGGATGAGTGGGTTGTTGTGGCACAAATAAAGACGTTTGGCGACTGAAGCAATTTCCAGACCGATGTCAGAACCAGAAGCTGCAGCTCCCAGCACAGCCACAGTCTTGTCAGTGAACATTTGGGGAGTGCGGTAGTCGTGGCTGTGCAAAACCAATCCTTCAAAACTTTCGATCCCTGGCAAATCCGGGATGGATGGCTTCGAATAGTGTCCGTTTGCCACTATAACAGCTTGAAAGCGGCTACTTGTTGTTTGCCCATTATTGATGTCTTGCACGGTGACATTCCAAGATGGGACCTTTTCCGGATCGTGTGATATGCCTTTTACCAGGGTGTTGAAACGGATGTAGGGATAAAGGTTATGATCCGAAGCGAAATTCTCTAGGTAAGTGAGGACGTCTCGATGATGCAAAAAGGATTGGTCTTTCAAATTGTCTGCCCCCGCAGCAGTAGGGAAAGGATAATCGGGGAAAGCCATGACTTCCTTGGGCAAGTTGGTTTTCAGACTCTTGTACATGCTCGAGTGAATTGGAAGTCCACTTTTGCCGTCGGTGCCAGTAGACTCATTGAAAACCCAAGTACCTATCAGAAATAAAGTCCAATGACAATGTCTTAGGAGTGCAGGCAGTGATTGATGAGTTTACCCCCAACGACGCTGGTTTGCTCGAACACCACCGGCTGTAAGTGCGCTTCGGCTAATCGCCGTGCTGCGCAGAGACCCGCAGCTCCAGCCCCGATTACGCAGACCTTTGCTGATGATGATGCCATTTCAAATCTCAAAAGATTATCTTTTCCAGTAAGTCAGCTGATGATTTGCTTATGCAACTCCCGGGCCTCTATATAAATGCACCTCCGAGGATCTGAGCTGGAAAAGGAATGAAAGTATATGAAAATGAGGCCTTTGACTTGGCCTCTTGGCTTTAATGATGGAGAAATACAATTCTAATTGTTAATACACCAGCCATCATATTTTAAAGGAAGAATCAATGGTCGAGGCGTAGTAAAGGATAAGGATGTCCATAAGTAGGAAAGAAAAGAAAGTCCAGGTGTCACATAGGCTACCTTTGACTGGGAAATACTATAGGCGTCTGGAATAAGAAATTCAGTGTCCATTCGCATTCTTGTTAACAAGTGATAAGAGAACAAAAGGGTCAATCCGGAGAACCTGCATTTGAAGTTTGAACATCTTGGCCGTCAGTGTAATAGTCACGATTGTATCTACATATATATTACTTAGGAAAGAAAAGAAAGTCCAGGTCGCACATAGGCTACCTATGACTGGGAAATACTTTAGACGTCTGGAATAAGAAATTCAGTGTCCATTCGCATTCTTGTTAACATGTGATAAGAGAACAAAAGGGTCAATCCGGAGAACCTGCATTTGAACATCTTGGCCTAGGAAAGGCAGTCAGTGTAGTAGTCGCGATTGTATTTTCAATATTTTTTGTAATCATGTCATTCATGCTACTGGCGGAGGTCCTTGTTCCCCAACCAGATGATCATTGACAACATTAACTTTGCAAACTCCTGAAATCTTCCGCTTGAAACACCGACATTGACAGTTGACACCGACGAGTAAGAGAAGAGCTCGGACCGCTCGGACAATTCACAAATCCTTCTTTACCTGATCAAAAAAGTGCTTTTTGGCCTCCATCCAGCCCCAATATTCAAAAACCGGCAATTTTGATGCAGTTTGGTTTGCTTTTACTTGAAAAGGAGGTCTGAAGCTCAAGCAATGATACAAAACGTGATTTTATAATAGTTTGCCTTACATTTAGTAAACCGACTACTTTACCCGATTGGCTCATTTTCGAAGCCACGGTTCAAACAAAACAGAGTAAAAACAAAAAATTAACAAACGTTTTTTATTTTTCAAAAAGAGAGAGAAACAGAAAACTATAGGAAAAAGTCATGTATAACGGAATTGGACTGACAACTGTGAGAGGGTCAGGCACAAACGGTTATGTGCAAAGGAATTTGTCGCACATCAGATCCTCCAAAGATAAGGTCAATTACAAAACTGAGGATGACATTAAGAAGTCTGAAGCGGCCATTTCTAGAGGCCCTAATCAAGGCATTTTGGATCACGAACGCAAGCGAAAATTGGAAGTCAAGTGTCTAGAGTTAGAAGAAGTACTTTGTGAACAAGGATACAATGATGTTGAGGTGGCAGAGAAGGTTCAAGCCTACCGTAAAATGTTGCTTGGTGCTGAAACCGACAAAAAAGCCTTCCACGAAGTGGACGAATTTGGCAGGCCAATTATCAAGGATTCCCATCAGTTAGCTCAAGCCCAAAAAGAAAAAAATGAGAAACTGAAAGCTGCATTTGGCTTGGCCGGAACTTTTGTGGACGGCAGTTCATTTGAACGGAACAGAGCCGCTAAAGAAAAGGCTGAGGAAGAACTGGAAACAAAAAAGGAGGAGAAAAAGCGAAAGAAGAAGAAGAAAAAAAGGACTCCTTCCCCTTCTTCCTCGTCGTCGTCGTCTTCATCATCATCTTCTTCAGATGATTCCCCCGACCGTTCTAAAGCGCAGAAGAAGTCCAAGAAGAAGACGAAGAAATTGGACAAGAAACAGAGTGGATATGGCACAGACAGTGATAACAATGCTGTCAAAGAATCAAAGTCTCGAAGAAGAGAAAGGTCAGTTTCATCTAGACGCGAGTCTCAAGGCACTGATGAACAGTACAGAAAGGGATCGAATGACACCGATAAAAATAAGCGATCTGAAAAAGATCATCGCCATAGAGGGAGAAAATCTCCTCCGGAGAGTGAGCAGGAGTCGTCAAAATCTAAAAAAGACGGCAAAGATAGAAACACAAGTCGTAGACGTTCAAAACAAAGAGAAAACTCTGGGGAGGATGAAGTAAAAAGAGACCAAAGGAAAAGGCTCGATTCTTCGTCTTCGGATACAAAGGCAGGAAGAAGACGAGGACAACGAGAATCACGAAAATCAAGATCACCCTCAACACGCCGAGACTCTTCAAAGGAAAATCAAAGAAAAGTTTCTTCGTCTGCTAAAGTCCGTGAGGATGAAGAAAAAAGAGACAAACGGAAAAGGCTTGATTCTTCGTCATCGGATACTAATACAGGGAGAAGACGAGGACGCCAGCCATCGCGAAAATCAAGATCACCTTCAACACGGCGAGACTCTTCAAAGGAAAACCAAAGAAAAGTTCGAAAACCGTCATCTCCTGAGCCTCGACGAGCGGCAAACAAGAATCATGAAAGGCCAAGATCGCCCCAATCACGTCATCGTTCCGATGCCTCACCTCAGCCCCATCACCGTACCAAGAAAAGAAGAGACTCTTCTCTTGAAAAATCGCCAATTTTGAGTCGTCGTCCTACTCGCCGTAGAAATGATTCCTCTGAGAATGAGGCATCTAACAGAAGAGACGAAAGACAAAGAAGCAGGCGTGCAGATTCTCCAGATGAACGGCGAGGACCACCACCCAAAAGTCGTCATCCTCGCGATTCATCAGATGATGACCGACCAAGACACCAACGCCGCCGAAATGATTCGTCGTCTGAAAAAGAGCAACGGAAACCTTCGCGATTGCCGCAAAGGCAATCGAGACATGACTCAGAATCGTCTACTGATGATGAACATCATCCCCGACGAGGTTTGAAATCTGTGGTCGTTAAGATGGAGCCGGTTGAACAGCCCAAACAAGCCCCGAAACGAGATTCTTCTGAGGAAAAGATGACTTCACGTCATCGGCGACGGCGTGACTCAAGCGACTCTTCAAGGGATAGTCGTAATCGTCCCAATCGCTTCCCAGAAACCAAAAGCCAGGAAGGGAGAAGAGGTCCAAAGAAAGGCAACGCTGCTGCTTCTTCTTCCTCGTCAAGTTCATCTTCTGAGAGTTCTTCAAATGATGATTCTTCAGAGAATGAGAAAAAAGCACGAGTTCGTAAGGATCAGCTCAAAACTTTGCTTCTAGAAGCCCGAGAAAGGAAGAGGAGAAGGCGCCGGAACGATTCCAGCAGTGATTCAGACTCCTCGTCAGACTCTTCTGATTCATCACCAACCAAGAAGCAAAGAAAGAAATCTATAGACATCGATGCTGTAGACTAAAATACTGAATGTTTCTTGAAAAAAAAAAAAAATACATTGACATTTGGTCGGGAACTTTATGATTTTTAAAGGAAACTGGTCAGTTGTTGTCTCGCAATATGTAACAGCAGCTGTCTACCGATCCACTTTATTCCAGAGTTATTTTAAGGTGACAATGCAAAGTTGGGGAGGAAGAAGCTTTCGGCTAACTTGTAGCGCGTGATATTATGTGCGCTACGTTGTCCACGTGGGTTGCTGAATGATGTGTGAACGTTGAATGCGATGACCTCCTTGTATGAGCAATGATGCTGTCTTCTGGTATATCCACCGATGCCGGATTGGCCAGCTGCAGTACTTTTCTTTTAACATTTTGTCGCGTGTTGAACGGATTATTGCATTGCATATTTTCAATTGAAAATAGGAGTTGGTTTTTTTAACAGCTTGCAAATATGTAACTGGAGCCTGTAATTTTGTTTGGCAGAATGACCGGCGATACTTTTTTTCGCAACGAAGAAGAAGACACGCGGCGCGTGTATCTGAATTAAATTCTAATGCTGCTGTGTCACTTCCTTAAAGAATTTCTAGCATGAGTAGTAGTGTTAGCCTTCTAGTAAATGTAATGCATGACTACTCCCAAGCTACATTTGCAGACAGCAATGTTTTACTTGATCAGCTTGGTTTTTTAAAAGTCGTCGGGTGGCTGTGCGGCAGGTGATCTGTGTGTGTGTGTCTGTACGTATAGGAAATGATGTTTGGTATGAGAAACTAGTCTTGGAATTTTTGCTTCTCTTCTTACTGCTGCAAAGACGAGGGAGACGCTGCTGCTAGCCTACTCCACCTCCACCTCCTCCGCGGCTTCACAATGTGATGCATTTTCCGTCCTACTTGAGCTTGAATGTCAATGCGTGTGCTAGTCAGCTAGGAGAGCGTGAGAAACTTAGGCCGCATGAGGTGACACCATGGACGACGGCAGCAGCAGCAGCAGCGGAGGAGGAGGCGACTACCCCACCCGAAAGATGAAGACTAAAGCTGAAAGAAAAAACTGGTTGAAGTTATAACTTTTACCACAGTAGCAGCAGCAGCAGCTAAGTAACCAACTGGCAAATGTGCCAGTAAGACTGGAGAAGCAATTCATTTTTATTACCAATTTTTTTGGAATCCTGCACGCCATCGGGGTTGGCCACTGTAATAAGCGATAGCCGATCCAAAATGCCAAATGTTGAACGACGGCCTTTTCCTTTTCCTTCAGCTGGGCTGTTGGTGAGGCCAAGCCTTTTTTTTCTCAATGCCTACAGTACACGTGCAATCACCAGCAGCTGCCTTAGCCAAGTCCCTTATCTAACTCGATAGGATTATGGGTGGGCCTACCTCGTGGACTTAGTTGTATTGGATGCCGGGGTTGATCATCAAGGGGTAGTGGGTGAGCATAAGCTATGCACTTGCACAGATGCCCTGAGTAGTCTTAACAGAGCACCTGATAAAGTACAAATCTCATTGGGGTCTCAACCCTGAACTTCTGGCTGCGTTGGTCTCCATCGGCGGACTGCTTATTCTGGCTAGCAGCCACCCTCGTGCGGAATCATCAGCTGGGCCCGGCCCCGGCAGCAGCAGCAGCAGCAGCTAAAGCCGCAGTCGAAGCAGACAAGAAGCAGCTGGAAGCCGAAGGAGAAAGGAAGCCGGCTAGTGCAGTAGTAGTAGCGGCGAGGCCAGCTGTTAAATGCTGCTAATGCTGCTCCCACCATCCAGCTTGCTGCCTCCTGCTCCTTCATCGTCGTCGTCGTCATAGTCATAGTCAGAGTCGTTGTCGGCTTCAGCGGCCTACACCACCAGCCATGTGGGAAATGGCAGCATGCAGTACTTTTTTAAGCAGCTGGCAAGCAGAGTAGGAGCAGAGCAGAACAGCATGCTGCATGAGCAGCAGGAAAGGCCTTTTGCAAGTCCACCGGCAGCACCACGCCTTTTTTCAAACTTTTGGGAAGAATACTCACGTGTGTCCAAAGGTTCCGATGCCACCGCCTCCTCACACTGCCAGCCACATCATAGAGCCGCCAGGCAGATTCCCATAGAAGGTCGAAAAAGTATTTTATTCAAAGTTGAATGATATAATCTGGCTACTTGGGAATCCGTTTGGGCCCATAGAAAGTGGACGAGCGACTGCGGTAGCAGGCTCTGCTGCTGCCTGAGTGAGAAGCAGAGCCGGTCTCCAGTGTAAACGAATGCTGGATGTTGTAGTAGGCGTAGCAGCAGCGGCTAAGGCAGTTGCCGGCAACGGCGTTTTGCAAGTCACGTCTCGGAGGAGGAGGAGGAGGAGGAGGAGGCAACCTCCTCGTGGCTCGTTCTTCTTTTTTAGACTCATAAATGAATTTTCTTCGTGTGTCCTACCTCTGGGGTAGTTTTCCAACACCTCAACAATTGAAGTGGATTATTTTCCAATTCATGATGATGATGGGAGCATGCAAATGCCAAGCACTACTCGGCGGCAGCTGGCAAGGTACAAGAGGCGGCAATGTAGCACATGGCGCATGGTGATGACCTCATCAGCATCGTTTCAAATCTGCTCAAGAAAGTGGCATCGCGCATCGGTGCAATGATCTTCAACTTGCATCGCCGCCCGAAATGCAGCTTTTAGCTTCTAAGAAAGACGGTCATCTTGGCTACATTGCGGAAAGCTCCTCAACTCATAGTTCATTCCTTGGATAGTTTTCTATAGCTGCTATCCGAGGGGAAGAAGAGGTCAAACTGGTCAATTGTGAAGTATGCGGAGGAGGCTGTAGAGGCCGTGCAATACTGAAAGAAAGCAAAGCTGCTGCTGCTGCTGCCTCCTCTGCCGGTTTATCAAACACGATGAGGAGTTGAACATGACTCATTTTCCACGGCTGCTGCGATGGATAGGGCCAGCATATAAGGGCGAAGGCGGAGGAGCAGCAGCAGGAAGTTTGCAAGCTTCAATGAATGAACTCTTTTCTCTTTCACTTTTTTTGTACAATAATACACGACTACACGTGCGCCGCTAACCCAGCTGCTTGGCCATTGCTATGCCTGTCCAGTAGTTCAAAATGGGACGATAGCTGCTGCTGCTATGTGTCGGGAAGAAGGAATTAGCGATGACGGATGGATTCTCGGTCTTCAGGTGACAAATGACACGTAACGAGGAGCCCAAGTGTTGCAGTCTTCAATCCTCATTGACGTCAAACTTTAGACACACAGAGGAGCAGCAGATTACGTCATTCGGCTGGGAGGCCTTCAGTTCTCCACTTCTCTCGTGACTTCGTCTCTTAGTACACACACACACTCACGATTGCCGATAACATTGGAATGTGTGTCTTGAAAATACTTCGTTCACAAGTGTGTTCCTTCTCTCTCTTTACTGAATTTGCTGCTGCGGCGGCTGCTTCTTGCCAAAACCTCATTTTCTTTTGTCTTTATCTTCGTTAGAATGGAGGAGGACATCGAGCACAACCAAGACAAATGAGGTCAACCAAAGATGGGATAGAAAAAAAGGGGTCTAGAATAATGGTGTTGAAAAATCAAACTGATTTGTGTTCATTTATGTAAAGATGAAAAATGCTATTATGGTGTGTTTACCTTTCTGCGGTCATTCGAAATTTGCAGTAGTAGTCAAGTGTTACTTCTTCTATTCCAATTTCAGTCTGTCTTTAAAAATGAATCGAGTAGGGTTGCTTCATCTTCTGTTTTTGATCTTCAATGTTGCTAAAGGGAGTTCAATCCCTTGTTGCAATCAATTAGTCATCAACGGAACGTTGAATATGGATCCATGGTACCAGAATATGATGGGCATTTTCACTCTTTTCGAAGAATTGCCTTGGGTCAGCTACGAAAAACGGGGGGATATTTCCGGAAAGTACCCAGTTTACGTTCATTATTTTGAAGACTTTGTCAGCCACCCTCAACGGCGACCCCCGCCTCGAGCCTTCTTGTACTTCTACGTCAACGAGATGGAAAATTATCCAGAAAAGGAATGCGTTGAGCGTGGATGCTGGATCATTAGTAGGAATTCGTTGATTATACAACATTGATCTAACATATTCTTTTGAAGGTATGTATGACGTTATGCCAGGAAACTATTGGTTTGGCAAAAAGTGGTACCATATCCCCCGCCTCGAGCCTTCTTGTACTTCTACGTCAACGAGATGGAAAATTATCCCGAAAAGGAATGCGTTGAGCGTGGATGCTGGATCATTAGTAGGAGAATTCGTTGATTATAAAACATTGATCTAACATATTCTTTTGAAGGTATGTATGACGCTACGCCGGGAAACTATTGGTTTGGCAAAAAGTGGTACCATATCAAAACCAAGCCCACACCCAAATGTCCCCAACGTTTAACTGAAGGAGAGGCTCGTTTCGTCAATCAGGATGGTGATATCGATCCAGGATTAACCATCACTTGTTTGACACCAACATTATGATTTTATTCTATTTGGTTTATGCTATGATAAAAAGAAATGGAAAATACAACGTCAGTTCTAAATCAATTGCAATAATACTACAATGGCGTGGAGACTTCGTTCCACCTTGTCATTTTGCTTGATATTGACTAGATGTACAAATTGGGTTTGAAAAGTTACAACAACATTTTGACAACAGAAAGAGATATGGGGGGTCAATCACAGACAAAAAAAATCATGGAATTATTTCTTCTTTGGTATCAGCAGGGTTAATACTCGGATCATTAATGGAGTCTGTCCTTGCAAGGCTTGCATACTCTTACAGGATGCATGATCTTCAAACGTGGAATCTCAGCCTGATATTGCGAACAGGAAGAACAGAAGACTTTGCCACAAGAGCGACAATGATGACGCCTTTCATAAATGGTGAATTTTATGCCGCAGTCTAAACAAGAGCCCACCCCTTCATCGCGCCACCAATGGTCTACCATGCCTTTGCCAGCCTTGGAAGCCACTGTCCAATTGAATACGCGACCTCGTTCATCTCCTACATAAACGGTTCGGTGGTCTTTGCTGATAGCCAGTGCCGTCACAGCTGCCGGTTCCACATTATCCGGCCTTTCAAAGGCCGTATGCATGGTCAGTTTAGCACGGAACACCAATTGCCGTTTCCACGTGTACCCGTCGCTGCTGCTATGCCTTTGGCGCTCTTCTAGGAAGAAATCCGTTGGCGCCACATGAGAAGGTGTAGGTTTACCTGATAGTAAAAAAAGAATTAAAATATTTGAATGACACGGAAAATCATACTTGCGGCATACCTAAAAGGACAAAGCCTTCCTCGTTGTGAGGTTGCGTGTCTTCGGAGGAGGAGGAGCTGGATGGTTGCTTCAATGGTCTTGGAGCAGCTTCTTCATTGACGGGTACTTCCACCAAATCCATTGACCACATCCTGACAACGCCGTCACTGGATCCAGTCATGATGACATTTTCTCGGTCCCACTCGTTCATTTGCGAGCAAGTAACGCAGAGGATTTGCTGTTGCTGGGGTTGCGGCGATGCGGGAGGACAGAGAATATTAGTGTCAATGCTGGCCAAGGGTCGACCACCAATGTCCCAGACATAGAGCCAGGATCCAGCGCAGGTGACAATGTTGCCTGTCAAGTCATTGATGGCCACCGTGGCCACGGGTCCCACATGGTCAGGTAAATGTTTGATGTAGACGTACCTGGAAAGGTCCCATATGATAGCTGACCTGTCTCTGGAGCCAGAAACTGCTATGCTCCAAGCCTGGCTGGCCGCCAGGCAAATGACGGCGTCAGTATGTCCATAGAGCATCTTTTTAATCAACAATTGTTTGACCTTCTTATTGTACTGGTATACGATCACAACAGAACTTGTCCCAGCCGTCAACACCTCTTTGGCATTGGGACACACACAGGTGAGGACTTGACCGATCAAGTAGCTGGGTTCACAAATGAAGACGGCCTTGTCTGACTCATAATTGCCCAGACGAAAACTTTGATCCGCATAACCCCAGGCCAGGTAGCGATTGGTAACTCCACCTCCGCCAGGGACTAAGACTTTGTTTTGCTCGACAGCATAAACCATTCGATCCATATGCTGGATCTGACCAACCGGACCTTTGAGTTCCTTGATGGGAGCAACGCTGGGTCTCAAGTTAGTCAAGTTGTGGAAAAATAGTTTTTGCCCTCCAAGGTCTGAAGACATAGGGGAGACCATTGATGACGATGTCTCTGAAGTGGAGACGGATACTGTCGATAACGAAGAAGCAGTTGATGTTTCTTCTGAAATGGAACGTTTGGCCGGATGAGGTTTCTTGAACAACTGCTTAGGAATCTGTCCAAAATTGTTGATGAAGCCTATGGTTGCATTCCGCTTGAGAGGATCGTCAATGCTGAATATGTCGACATTGCCCTAAAAATAGAAGATTAGAAGAAGGTCAAATTACTTCGAACATTATGTATAAAGAAAGACTTTGATTTACCTCGTAGAAAAGGTGGTGGAAAACATTGATGGCTTCAACAGCAGCTGGGCCTTGCTGCTTGCACCCAAATATCAGATCGATCCACAGGTGCAAATGCTTGGAGCAGTAGTCACTCTCCAGACTGGCTCGATTGATTCGGATAAATTCAGCAGCATTGCCTTTTGCCCACGGCGGTAAAAGAACATTGTTTAAGGCTTCTCCACTTTGTTTGGCACCCATGTCAAAATGATTTCGATTCTCTAAGAAATCCGGCAGGTAGAAGAATTCCGGAATCAATTCTCGCACATCCGCCATGTTGTTTCTCGATGAGGAATTCCAGGCTTCCTGGATGCTATGGAACATGCGATCAGCCAAGTCAAAATGACCGCCTTGTAAGTGTAGAAAATGCTGGGTGAAGGGTTCCATTCTGACAAGATATGAGGAGACGATCATGGCCGACGAATAGTGTGTGCCGTAGTGGTAGGGTGGAGTGTCACCATGAGGATCATCCCAATCCTGGAACCGCTTCTTGTACTGTTCCATACGCTGTTGACTTTGTGCACCCATGGGTTTGGATAGGTCCCGAAAGGTGGCTGGGTCGTTGAGATCAGGCTCTTCTTGACTGTGATAATCGGCCAAGACCCAAGGGAAAATGGGATACTGCATGAGATCATTGTAACTGCGGCCAGCCAGTGTGTTGAGAGCCATGAGGTAGCCAAAATTACTAATTTCGCCTCGTACCCATCTTTGCGTTACGGAAGTTTCTCCCATCAGGGAGGAAAATATACCTCCACTGGTCTCAACACTGGCTGAGAGCTTTTGACCTGCCACCGAGGATTGAGCACTATCAGCAATGCTGGATAAGGCTAAAAACCTTTGGTAGACCTTAGCTCGACATTCCCTGATAAAGGCTAAAAGTTGATTTTGACCATCGGCACAGAATACCTCAATGGCAATGGGCTGAAGTAGGTAGCGTCGTTTGTGAACCTCGCGAACGTCCTCATAGGCATACTTGTTGACTTGTCTTATACTGCTTGGCCGCGTTTGTCCTGGCACTTGTGGTATAATGGGTTCAAAATAAGTGGTGGGGATAAAATGGATGTCGTGGACTTCACGACCATTGACCAGAGTGAAACCGTCCAAGACATAGAAATGCTCCTTGCCGAATAGTAGAAGTCCCTCGGTCGTATCCAAGCCTTGAATCCGGGCACACCTGTACATGTGAGATATTTTTTCGCCTGGCTCCAAAAGTCTCATGACTGTTTGGTAATCAGAAGTCCCGTCTTCTTGTTCTTCTCCCGCCTGAGGACTGCTGCTGACAAGTGTACCTGAAGAAGGATTTTCCTTGGTCGACTTGGTGTTGGTAGGGGTCGAAGAATCATCCGTCGTCGGTTCATCTTCAACCATTGTTGAGGATGACTTGATGATCATACTACTCTTGAATCCCATTTTCCTCATTTCCTCGTCTATGTTGATGTTGCTATCTTGGCTGGGATTATTGACGTTGTTATCATTGACGGAGACATCACAATCATCATATTCCTCAACAATTTTCTTGTGCTCTTCTTGTGCAAGCCCACAATTCGATTCCAAGAGAGTCAAGTTTTGATGTTGCTCAAACCAAAGTTGACTATCGTGACTGGTTGGTTTTTTGTACTTTTGTTTCTCTTCACTAGTGTTGGATTTCTCCAACTCCTCTTTGGTGCTTCTCCTAACCTTTCGAAGCTGATATGGATAATGAAAGTAAAATGCGTCATTCCGCACCAATTTTTTCCGCATGCGACAAGGTCCCTCAGACATGTCCAACATCCATTTGGTCAAGTAACTTTCCCGATAAGGGCCCCAAATACCTCGCTCTTGGGTCAACATGTGTTCAATACGTTGCCACTCCTCTTCGACGTAGAAAAGCATATGCTGATCCGTTTGATGACGATTTCGATGGCTTTGCTCAACAACATCTTTGACAATAGTCAGATGGTAGGCTGTAGCCTCCTCGACTTCATCCAGAGAAAGGGTAGACAATTCGACAAAGGATTGTAAATCTTGACTTTGCTGCTGTGCTTGCATCATGCGACCTTTGCCATTATCACTTTGTGCATGTGCAATAGCAGTAGAATAATCCGACGATACGTTGTTGCCGCCGCCGCCGGTGGCAGAAGACGATGAAGACGATGCCGGAGATGAAGACGACACTGTAGAGCTACTTGTCAGGCGTCGAAGACCACCGGCAAAGCCTCCGGTGACTCTCTGAAGCCGTGACTGGAGTTGAGTGTGGAATTCCCACGGAGAGACTTTGGCAAATGAGCCTTTCTTTTCTTGGTCGATGTAGCCAAACCAGATCTTGGAGGCCGTCTCATAAACGGTGGCCCGAATGGATTCCAATGGTGGAGCACTATTTTGTTGGCCCAAAGAGGTCTTGAATACTTCTTCCAATGCCGGTTTTTTGCTCACATACATTTGGTTCCACACTCTGGTGGCAGCATTAACCAACAGGTTTTGTCCTTGGTGCAAATTGGCAGGCTCTCCACCAGGCACCAAATCCACCTGATGATGATCTATGCTACTCACGTGCCAAGTTGTCTTCCCTTCGGCTTCGCGTGGAATGTTCTTGCCAGCTGTCAAGCGCAAAAGGCAAAAGGTCAAGGAGGCAAAAAATTCCAGCTCATGATTACCCGCGCCAAAGATGATACTTCGGTTGTCCACGATCTTGTGCAGGACATCCAAGACTCCCATCTGCCCTGCCAAGTTGTCGTTAGCTTGGCGAGATTTGGAAGAGAGCATGTAAAGGATACTTCGATTCAAGCTTCGATAGATGCCTTCCAAAGAAAGGCTGGAGCCACCTGTACGTCGTTTTGCTTGGGCAATGAGCTTGAGGATGAATTGAAAGACTTCATCAGGTGGTCGTTGAAAAACTCCTTGCCATAATTTGTCCACCAGTCGATTGGCCATAAAAAACACATTGGGGGCGATATACTCCTAAAATACAGAAAAATAAATATTATTGATTGCCTTTTTTTTAAAAAGAAAGTACAAAGCTTACCTTCCGACCACCAGGAACGATATTAACAGCCGCCTGATCACCGATGAGTACATCCGCTGCCAAAAGATGATCCATCAGAATTGCCAACAATTCCGTTTGGAATTTGGCCTGCTGAGCCGGACAAGTACCAGTTGGCTTGGCATCAATTAATAAATCGATGACTGGCAAACCCGGAGGATTGGATTTGGATTGAGAGGATGCAGGTAGTGACAATGAATCTACAATTATCACACGCATGAAATGCATGACGGTTTTTCTGGCTGTATTATTGAGATCTGTCGATGCTTCTTCTTCTTCGTCGACATCGTCCTTGGAAAGCAATTGTTGGTGTAAAGGGAACAGTGTCCCCACTAAAGCTGTGAGAACATCAGGTTTCATAAATGCTTGCCTGAAATCTGGTACATTATGGTACAAAAAGAAGAGAAACTGTGTCAGGATAGCTGGATATTCTCCAAGGTGCAACAATGATTTTTCCTCTTTCTGCTCTTGTTTGTCTTCACGATCCAAAAGTGTGCGTACCATAATCAAAATTGTAACCATCGAGTCACTATTCAATGAGATTTTTGAACAATCTTCCGAAGAGACTTCGCGTGGTTTTGTGCCGAACAGAAAGTACCAAACAGAGTCCAAGTCAAGCTTATCACCAGAATCAGGCAAAGCCTTGACAGACCGTCCTAGGAGAATGCCACACAGGAGGAAGTAGACTTGAGGGATATTCACGTGGTGTGGCATCAGCCAATTCAGTTGTTGGAAGCCAGGCACTTGGAAGATCTCGTTCCGGATCTTGGTCAAACCAAGGCTTTGGGCGGATGGTAATATGGAATTGGCAGTGCTGCCAGCTTGACCCAAAGCCTCAACCATCTTGTTGTTCAGTACATTTTCAGACTTGATCAGCCAATGACCATTGCAGGTACCGGAGCGGAATTTGATCATGAGCGAAGGCACGGACACCAAGGTCATCAATATTCTTAGCCCCCAAATAACTGTGGTTGAGTGCAGTTTCTCCTGCAGGAAAAGGAGAACCCAATCGAAGCCAACGACCTGTGCCATGTCTTCGCAGTAATTAACATGGACTTTGTCATCATCCTCATGGTACAATAAGGAGTGAAATAATTTCAGACAGCGGTTGCGTAGAATGACACATTGCTGCTGCTGCTGTGATCCAGACGATGACATTTCTAGACTTCGCTCATTAACATCCTTTTCCAATGTGGCCGCAGTAAAAAGAGCGAAACAGAGGACATGGGAGACTCGCGGATTAGTACAAAGGAGTCCATAAAGCACTTTCATGAGTATTGTAACTGTGGGTGTTGAACACTCTCCTTTCTTTAATAAGGCTAGCATCTTTTCCACCATAGAAAAGTCTCTTAGCATGCGGATGTTTGCCATCTTGCGATTGCTGTTGGAATCATTGACCAATTCGAATAAGTGTTCGTACAGAGATTTTTCTAAATCACAGGGGGCAGAATGCCATAAGTCAAGATCGCACAAAACATCTCGAAAAATATCCACATTAACAAAGCTGCTGGAATCGAGTCCACTATGGCCGCGATGGCTGCTGCTGTCCAAGGTGCCAGCAATGGTGAACATTAGGTGCAGAATATGCGCATTCAGCAAATGCGACTTCTTCCTTAAGAGCATAGCCAAGGTTTGGTAACCTTTGTTTGAAGCCATCAGCATCCTGGAGAAGGGATTGCTTTTGGTGATACAGACCAAAGCCTTGACTCCAGCATAGAGTGACTCCATAGTGTGAGCCATAGCTATCAGGCCAAGGAGTACTTGGCAGCCTCCCACTGTTTCCATTACTTTGGACACCGGTTGAGGATTGAAGACACGTGCTCCCAGGTAGCCTATCAGAACACCTCCCAATGACCGCGCAGGACCTAGCAAGTGGCCCGCCGAATTGTGTAAAATCTTGATAGGGGTGGCGTTTTCTCCCGTCGTCATCCCCAATTGTTTGGCAATAGCCTTGTTGTCTACCTTGCTATAAATCTTTTTGATCTTAGCCAAGGTCAGTTGCGACACGGCCACCGCATTAAGGCCCAAAATTAGCTTTTCTTCCACAACTTGCGAACTAAGAACTTCTGCGGATTGAGCCAATTGAGGAGCTTGCAAAGATCCCAAGTAATGCGGCCCCAGTTTGTATAATAGACCTGCCAAAGATGGAGAGGCAACATCTTCAAACAAAAGACAAGGCCCTTGCTTCCAGCAAAGTCGAGATGGCCTCCGCCAATGTGGAGGTGTTCCAATGTAGCCAAAGACCGAGGTGGCCGCCAGGTTTCCGCCTCCTGCTGATGAGGACAAGTTGCTCCCACCACCGGCATTAGGTGCCGGACTAATAAATTGCATTTTTTGAGTGGCTATATGTTGTCCATTGACAAAGAGACTGAAGGATGAATTTTTCAACACCTGTCGGTTGAGCACAAGGACTAAGTGATGCCACTCCCCTTCTTTAATAAGGTCTGGAAACCAAATCCGGGACCCATGCTCACTGGTATATTCGGGTTGCCAATCACAAGGCTTTGACAAAGGAACCTCGTTGGATGAGACAATCAGAGCTTTATCCCTGGCTGACAAAGCCACGGACAAGCAAACGTAATGCTCCTCAACACCATTGGGATCCTTGGCCGTTCGTGCGATGGTCAAGAGACGAACAGGATGGGGATCGGTACGTGGGTCACTAAACTTGTCAACACAAATCCAAGTCGAATATGAGAGTCCCGGTTGTGGAGGGAAGCCTCGATCTCCAAGTCCAATTCCTCCAATAACGCTGCTCTCTTGGGAAGCCAAAGAACTCACACCAACCATTGATGCGGCGGCGGAATGTGCACTGGTAGGCGCTAAACTGGGCATGAACAAACATCCAAATCCCTCTGGGCCCATGTCGAATTCAACAAAAGGTGGCAAAATAGAACTGTTGTGCTGATGTATGTCCCTTGGAGTAGTCATGGAGACAATGGTTTTGATCCGTGTCAAAGGTACAAATTGGCTTGCTCTTGTGCTAGCATTGACATTGTTGATGACGGATTTTTCCGCATCCGGATCCAGGGTGGCCAGCGGGTTGCCCAACCGCAAAAATATTCTCAAATCCGAAGCTTTCAGTTTTTGTGCTGACAGGCGTTCCAATAAATACTGAAATGGACTATGAAGAGGATGGCCGTCATTTTCCAAGGCCACCTTTGCAACCGAAAGAATTTGACTGAGAAAATCCACATCGGACATCACTTGCTGATTTTTCTCTGTGCGTAACAATGATTGCAATAGTTCAGAGACAAAAGCTTGCAAAGCTAAGGAGTACTCATCGAGATTGTCATCGCTGCTGCTGCAGCGTAACGTCGGTAAAATCTGAAGTATAATAGTGACCAGAGATGAGTGGACAATGATTGGATCTGGTGAAGGTGGCGACAAGTTCAAAGCCATTGTAGTTTCTTCCAAGGATGATTGTGATGCTCGTGGGCTTCGTGGAAGAACTAGAGTGGTTGAAGATGACTTCTCATAAGCGTCAATGGCCATGTCATAAAGCATCCGGATGACCAAACAACTGTAGAATAACCTTGGATGAAGGCCAGAATGGTTGACTTTGACAATTGATCTTAAGGCTTTCAAATCGCTTAGTTTCATTTGGAAAATCTCCTTGAATAAATCCAGAAGCTGATCAGCTCTTTTGACATTGTCTTTTGCATTGTCTTGATTTTGAATCTTGCAATGATTGGTGTTGGCAGAGAAGCATCCAATCATACTAATAGCATCACGGAGACTGCTTCCACTGACCACTTCCATTTGGAAGAAACTAGCGTTGGCGGGCTCGTAGCGCATGGCAACTGACAGACAACTAAATACTGAGCGTAACTGCTGAAGGATCTCCAGAGCATGGTCTTGATTTTCATCATCAGCACTACTGTCAAAGGTTAGACTTTGGTCCATGGTGAGAAGTACAGATATGAGATAATTAAACCCCCCAGCCTTTCTGAAGATGGCCCTGCATCGGTGGCTATCTCGCAAGCAAATCATCAAAGCATGGACGTAGGCTTGCCGGGTTTTATGGTCTTTGCCGGATTGGAGTAGCTCTAGCAGAACAGTCATGTCCTGCTCGCTTCCGCTGGCTAGGATGAGTTGTTGCATTAGACGAATAGCAGTCTCCCGACTAGAGTCTTCTTTGGACAACTCTAAAATAATGTTGACACCACCAGCATCCCTGAAATAAACAAGAGAATTATAAACTACAGTAGTACTACCATCTTTTTAAGACGTGCCTGAAAACGTTGGCGTTGGCTTGATTTCCGCTGATCAAGTCAGTAAGAGCAACCGTCACAGCTTCAGCCAAAGCTGTACTGCTTTGGACTTCACTTTTGGCCAAATTCGCTGCTGAGGAGGAGCTTAAGCAGCCAATCAGCGCTTCAAACATTCCAATTTCCCGCAACACATTTTTAAAGATGGCATCAAATTTGATCAAGGATATCAGGCTCTTGACTGCCAGCTGGCAACACTCCTGATTACTTTGCGCCTTCAGTATTAGAGATATAGCTATAAGCTCCTTACACGGAACGTGTCGCAACTGATGGACAAGAAACTCCACCAAATGAAAAAACTTCTCTTGAACTGTGACTGATTTGAAACTGATCTTTTCTGCACATTGAGGTAGGAAATTGAGGCTGTCGGACAGGAAGTAATTTGCGTTGTCTGCGCTATATATTGTGGAGACAGCATCCAAGACAATGGTGTCCAGGTACTCGGATTGGGACTTGAGGAAGGCAGTCTGCAGGACTTGAAAAGCCAACAAATTTCTAACAGTGGATCCTCTGTTGACGGGCTCTGGCAACTCAAAGGAATCCATCTGATACAGTGTCGAGGATGAGGCCAGTGTCGGCGGAATTTTAAGCTCGGTGTGGCCACAAAAGGTCAAGGAGGCAACTAAGAGAACCAAGTTGCGCAAAGCTTCTCTACTTTCTTCGTCTTTTTGATCGACATTGAGAAGAAATTCCGAAAGGAAGATGTATCCCTGACATGTCCGAAAATCTTCCAACAGAGTCTCAGAGCTAGCAGAGCTGGTGGAGTCTTTGAGGAAGCAAAAGACAGTGACAAACATTTCTACAATTTCCAGCGGAGTGACAGGATAGTCATTGCTTTTTTGCATATTCTCTACGCATAAACTGATACACCCTTTGCCGTGGAGATAGGATATGACGGGTTGGCTAAGGCTATGTCTTGAAATGGTCAACAGAATATCCGCCGAGGTTTTTCGCCACATGATATTGTGCGCTGGACATTCGGAAGTGATGGCCGAAAAAAGTAAGGTTAAATCATCCTTGCGGGCCAATTCCTCAACAGCTGGCTGGTAGGTACAGAGCTTCATCAGCACCTGAATGAACAATTTTTGAAGGAGAAGTCGCCGTTCTTTGGCAGAATATTCGCCATCAGAGGCTTCCTCGGTGGCTTCGTCGTCTGAAATTGGTGGCAAGTCAAAAAAGAGGTAAAGGCACTTTACCAACGTTGATGGTAATGATGCCGCTGTCATGACTTCAGCCTGTGCGTCTCCCTCGTTGACCAATAGACTTAGACTGGACAGAAGATGCCAACCTTGGCCTCCGTTGCCACTTGCCTCGACCTCCATGAAAGTTGCAATGGCTGCAGCTGCAGCTTCTGTAGACTGGTTGCTGGCCCGGCGACGCACCTCGGTGACAAGTAAGCGGCTAATTGCAATTGTAAAGGCATTAATCTCATCTTTGAATTTTTCACTAATCACTTTGGGAGCAACAGAGGAGAAGACATTGCAAAACAATGGCAACATGGCATATAATTTCAATTCTTTGTCTGATGCTTGAGACAAGTTGGACGAATGCCTTGTATATTCATAATGCAATTTCTTCAAGTGGTTGAGACCTAGAAGCTCTTGTTCGGGAGTTTTCACGGCTGTTGATGAGTATTCCAAGCTGGATGATGATATACTTTGATCTCCAGCCTCACTCTCCATACCTCCCGCTGCCCCCTCAACAGAGCCTCCAGAGGATGAAGAGAGAAGTCTCCGGACAATATTCATGCTTGCCAATTCTCTAGATGACACAATAATTTACATCCTGATTGCTTACATGATACATGACAGATGTTTGCCTAAATCCACCTTCTTCTGCTTTTTCGAACAGCTGTATTGACCAAATAAGGCTGAAAAACGCCAAAATACCATCGACCACCTAATGTTCTTTCCTTGTTCTGTTCTATTACTTCATCAGATTTCTAATTTCAATTTTCATGCAAAAAAGTATGAATATTCAGAATATTTCATTCCATGCAAGAAACCCAAGAAACGAGACTGAAAATTCTTTCCATTGTATGACCGCGAGTTTTCTCCTTTACGAAAATAGAACGATTCTAGCTAATTGTAACTGATACTAGAATATTCTGAACGATTCTGAACGGTTCTGAACGATTCTGAACGATTCTGAACGATTCTAGCCGATTCAAAACGATTCTATCCGATTCGATTCTAAACGCTTCGAAACGGTTCTAACCAACTCAAAACGATTCAAAACGATTCTGACAATTCAAAAGGATTCTAGATGAATTTTTCTACTGCGTTGGAAACTTTCTGACTACGTTGGATCTGTCCGACTACGTTGGAATCTGCCCAAGCCCAACTCCATCGGAATTTGTCCAACTACGTTAGAATATGGCGAAAATGCGTAAAATATGGTGAAATACTTCACGAATCGAGTAAAGTCCCAACAACTTTTAGACTTATAGGACCTCGATAGCGAAGCTAGTCGCGGTCAAAAATGGTAGCAAAGAAATGGAATGGGAGCAATGGGAGTGACATTTGCGATGCGAATGATGTGATTTCGATACGGTGTAAATAGCAATGTAAAAATTCGTGAAATGACGAGGCGTCAGTTTCTTCAAACAGTGAAAAAATTCTCGTCAAATCAAAAGATAGCAGAACTCGTGAAAACAGAAGGTGTTCAAATCAGTTTGCAAACATGGAAACTTTAAACGGATCGCATTCGCTGCTGTAACAATTAATCACTACCTTTTATCCATGAAACATTTTCAATAAATTTGAAACTATGCTGTATGACATCAAAATCCGTGCAAAGAAGTAGACTCAATTCCTTTTAGTAATCATCGTTGGCGATTAAGAATCACCTTGTGATAAACCGATTGATCACGTCTAACAAAAATTTGGACTGGTTCGCTACTTTCATAACCATTTGCAGTAACGGAAAGGACATGTTCACCGGGGACAAGTAATCGCCAAAACTGAAAGGAAAAAAGGTTAAGGGGGCGGGGATTTTTTTGATGAAAAGAAAGTACTTCGCCGTCTCTGGTGGTGCGTATTACTTTCCCGTTGCCTCGAATTTTAACCCTCGCATTTTGGACGTAGTTTCCAGTGTCAGCATCAATGACTTCTCCCTTGATACCAGAATGGACTGATTCCATATATTGCAAGAGAGACTCTTTGTTTTTCATCCATTCCTGTAAGTTGTCAACTTACAAATTCTCTATATATGTTGCGTTGTAATGAAATTGTACCTGCAACAGAGTAGATCCTGGTGGATGCTTGCAACAGCTTAACTCTAGCGTAATTTCGAAGCAATTGGAATGAACATAGTTAAAGTCTTGCATCCCTCCGGGTACGTCATACCATTTAGCACCGTTGGTTATTCCTCCAGGAAAATTGTCACCATTGCAGCCGTTGCCAGTTCGCATGATACGATGATTATTTGCATATTTTCTATGAACGATGTTAAAAAAAGGGAATAATTTAGACCGATATGAAAACAAATAGAATTAATTACTTCGACACCAGCTTGAAAAAATCGTCATCTGGAGCCTCTGAGTATAATCCGGATCGATGTTGAGGAGAATCGTCGAAAGGGTATGATGCTACGACAGCTCCACCGTGTAAATTGGCAGACAAGACAAAAGGATTGCGTTTGATCCAACGCATCATGTTTCTGCATTATGAAGATTTATTTTTGTGAAATGAATTAGTCTGAATGCAAGAGCTTCTACTCACTTAGTTTCAACCTGTCTCCCTCTTTCCAAAGTGCGTGCATCAACATCTTGCCGTTCATCAAACTGCTTTGGAAAGTCTCGGTTGAGGTCTACATTGTTAGCATTGTTCCTGCCGCTTCGTCCTGTGAAACCGAAGAGGCCGCCAAGACCTCCAAAGGTACTGCATCCAGGGGAAGATACTTCATACCCGTCTGGGTTCATGCTGGGCATGATGTAAATTTCTGTATTATTAACCAGTCTTGTTACTCTTTCGCTGCGTCCGTAGTTTTGAAGTAGGAAATGTGCCAAGTAGATCAACATTTGCCTGCCAACCGTTTCATCTCCATGCATATTGGCTCTACATTTAAAAAAGAAAGGTATAAAGATTACTTTTGAATGAAAGAAGAAACGGAAACAAAGAAATTTCTTACACATATTTAAACATAGGCTCCAAATGATCTCTGCGGTTAACATTCTTGGAAATTTTGATGTAGGCCATGGGCTGACCCTGAACTGAATCACCAACACTATCAACCTTAGCAAGTCCGGGATATCTTAGACGAAAATCATCATTTTATTCATCATTTTTTTACACTTTTTGTAATGACCTTTACCTGGTTGAGAGGCTCATCAATTTTCGCACCATTTCATCGTGGGATTCGTAGTCACACATATTTATTCCTCCATCAAAAGTAGCACATTCTTCTCCTCTGTTTTGCTGAGCTTGGCCATACTTTGCCAATGAGGAGACAATGAGCAGCAGTGGAAAAAGAGAGTAGCAGGATAACATCCTCTTTTTCCTTGATGAGCTGGTGCAAGACTGCAAGAGTAGCTGAACGGGAACCTTGACGAGCGGCGTTCCGCTTCACTGATTGACACTTTTAAACGGGTACGCTTTCCTTCCTTGAAACAGGATCTACCAGCTTATCCTTATCTTAACCGAGTTTAAGTAGCCTGAGGCATCACCCCTGCACTGATTTTCACGTTGCTGTTAAAAGGTCAGCAAACATTTGGAAAAAAGGATGTTTTTCTCAAAGATGATTTATTTCAACACAACAGAGAAATGGGGAGAAAAGAGAGATTTTTTTTTTCATTTTTTAAAAAGCTATTCTTTGGTTCAGTCTGAACGACTGGCGGAGCGAGAGCGCTTCCTTCTTGGTGGAGTATAGGATCGACTGCGACTTCGGGACATAGAGCGGTAAGAAGGAGAGCGTCGTGATCGACGCCTTTCACGGCTACGGCTCCTTGATCGGCTTCTTCTTTGACCCCCTCGACCACCAATAGCTCGGCGATCGCCGCCGCGTCCGCCACCACGTCCTCCGCCGCCGCCACCTCCTTCGCCTCTTCCTCCGCCCTCGCCTCGTCCGCCTCTAGACTGTCCAGAGGACATTTCAACCCTGCATCGTTGCTGAAGTAAAAGAAAAGGTTAAGAGTTTGTTTAAAGATAAGTAATGGCTAAAGTTACCCCGCAAACTCGTGTGCCATCGAGCCCTCGTACGGAATCTTCTGCATCTCGCGGATCCTCAAATTCGACAAATGCAAATCCCGGTGGGTTCCTAGCAACCCATACGTTCCTCAACGGTCCGTACTTGCCAAAGGCTTCTTCAATCTCGTACTTTGAAGCGTTATTTCCGAGGTTTCCAATGTATACTTTACAAGCCAAATCCCAATCACGGTGGCGCGACATTTTGAATTCCTACAACAAGAGGAAAAATGAAATTTAGGTTTCTTTTCTCTCTTCATTTTTGTTTGTCTTTTTCTCTCCTCGCCTCATCATTAATAAACTGGTATGATGTCCACACTTATGTGATATATATATCAATTGACGCTTTACAATTGTCAACGAGTACAAACCTCCTTCCAAAGTTGGATTGTGGAGAAGGTGATCTCTAAAACCGTTCACTAGCTGTAGAAGTAGATGTACATGACAATGCTGACGACGGAGTTGTCGAGCAGATGGGGAAGAAGTTTTGTGAAGTAGTAGTAGTAGGGGTAGTTGTTCCAGAAGTAGTTGCATGGTTGCTGCTGCTCCTACGCAAATTTAACTCTGAGTAGAAGTCGTGAAGCTGTAGCAAAATATTTTTTTTTCGTGTAGAAGTTGAAGCAGCTTGCACTGTAGTAGTAGAGGAGTCGGTGTACGTGTTTGCCTTTATAAATACTTCGGCAGTAGCTGAGATGAAAATTGGTGATGCAGTAGCGAGGGATGAAGAAGAAAGGGTCTCGTTGTCATTGAAGGCTTAGGGAGGTTTAAACAAGTTTTGGTTTTTCTACCCCTTTTTGTTGTAGTTGAGGTGGTAGTAAATAGAAGTGGTGAGGAGGATGAGAGGACGACGTATGATCCACTGCAATTTTTGACAACACATTATTTTCAAGCGGTTGCAAAGTCATCGGAAAACTCAAAAAATAAGGAGCAATTAACGTTGTTGCAAATAAGGTAAAAAGAATTGCGCTGCTGCGTTACCGCCGCTCGGTCGCTTGATGCGCTAATTAAGAGAAAATGAGAAATTAAAAACGTGATTATGGCCGCAACCACCTTAATTTTCAGGACATAGACAACATCTACTTGCATCTAAACTTGAAATTAAACTTACCTTTTCTTTTCTCTTTTCAAATGCAAACTGTTCTTTAACTAACGTTTTAGTTTTTACTCAAGTTCTTGTCACTTTTAGTACTCGAAAATGGCGTCTATAGTGTGCTTGATCAATTTTTAGTACAATCTTCTAGATGACAAAAGTTAATCTATAAGAGAAGCTAATTAGCAGTGTTTAAATCCTCTTTTCTGTTAGATTTTGATTTAGTTTACAAGTTAATTGCTTATTGCTACAATAAGTAATTTATCTCGGGGGAAAATAAAAGCAATTTGAATTGATAAAGTAGCCATATATTTTGTTGTTCAACTCTGTATAAAGCTGAGAGGAATCAATAAGAGTTATAAAGAAGCCAAAATTCACCATGAAAATTGCGCAATTTGGTGGTTTTG
Source organism: Oithona nana (assembly GCA_900157175.1). NCBI lineage: Eukaryota > Metazoa > Arthropoda > Copepoda > Cyclopoida > Oithonidae > Oithona > Oithona nana. Next base: position 114,092 of record LT727921.1, on the reverse strand, counting down.
TTAACTAATCCACGAATATTGTCAAAAATCTGACCGTAATAAATATTTCCTCGAAAATTTGTAAACAAAATTTCTACTATTCGAAAACTTTGAAACTATTAAATGAAAGTCGTTTTGAATTTTCTACTCTATCATTAGGAAACTTCAAAGGACGATAAGTTAAAACCAAAGTCCAAACGAAAAATTGACAAAAATGGACGAGGAAGACCAAATGCTTTATGGTGTAGAAAGTGTTAAACATGAGGACGAAGTCGACGAGGCCGACGGCGACAACGAAGTCAACCCTACCGAGAACGTTGAATCAGGGGTATGAAATATTAAATTATATTGGAATCTCGCTACTTTGATGCCTAATAATAAATTTGTATGGTCTAGGTTGCAAGCCAGGGAGATAATGAAGAGGCTGATGAAAATGAAGAGGAAAACGCTGCTAATGAAGAAGAAGAAGAGGATGACGAGGATTCTGATGATGACGATGACGTTTGTATTACCATTAACCAGGAGAAAATTGAAGAAGCCAAAACTAACTTCAAGACCTTAGGAGCATCAAAAACAACGCGACAAATTTTAAGCGAGAAGAAGGGCAAATTCAACGTGGAAGACTTTGACCGAGTAGGAGCTATCGATGGCACACCTGCTCACGAGGTTGACATTGAATCACTTGAAGAGAAGCCATGGCGAAAGCCTGGTAAACCTTTGAAATTGTACGTTAGGTTATTTTGATTTCAAAACTTTTTTTTCATCTCAGGTGCGGACTTGAGTGACTACTTCAACTACGGATTCACAGAAGAAACTTGGGCAGCCTATTGTGCTCGACAAAAACGCATTCGACTTAATGAAAGTGGGGCGGGACTCCCAAATAGTTCTGGCATTTCAAGCATCAAAAGAATCGCTCCCCAAGAAAACCATCATACCGTTCCAAGTATACAAAGCAAACCAAATTCGTCGGGCATTGCTGTATTGACTGCCGACAAACGTGAATATTCAAAAAAGTTGTTCGATGGGGTTGACTTCTCTCGACCTCCTCCGGGAATGAACATGCCTCCGCCAAATGTCAATGTTCCGCCCAACTTTAATGCGCCACCACCCACCGGGGAGGACTTTGACGCTGCCGAGGATAATTACGACTATTACGGTGGATACGAACCCACGCAAGAATCCCAATGGGTGGCCCCGCCTTCCACTTATGGAGGGGATGGTCCTCCCCCGAGTGGTGATGCACCCCCTGGTGATGTTGGTTACGATGATAAACGCGATCCCTGGCAACGTAATGGCCAGAGACGGACTTCACGAGAATCCCCCAACAGAGACCGAAAACGGCGACGCTCAAGGAGTCGATCTAGGGACAGAGAATACGCCAGCCGATACAGACCCGAAAGAGAATATCGAGATCGGGATCGAGACCGAGAGAGGAGGAGAAGACGCTCCAAAAGTCGTTCGCGAGAAAGAGGACTGGAGCGTGAGCGAAAGCGATCAAGAAGTCCAAGAGACAGTAGGTCACCTAGTGGTCACCGGCACAAGAAGAGCAAAAAGGACAAACGTGAAAAAAGTGACCATCGAGACGTCAAACGTGAGGTTAAAGAGGAACCCGATGACTACGTTGAATAATCAGTTGCTGACATACTGATGACTACTCTTACCTTTGATGTCTTTATAAATGAAATAAAAGATAAAAATCAAGTGAAAACTCAGTTGGTTAAGGGAACTTTTGATAATTAGGATAAGGTTATTTGAATTCATAAAAAATACCAAAAATACACAGTTTCAAGGTACATAGCGAGAGGAGATGTTATATTTTACAGTTTGTTTTGTCTTCCTGGTCCGACCAAAGGAGTATTTCTTTCCTCCCAAAGGGTGACGCCATCGCAGGCGCATATTCTTTTGGAGTTTTCAAAAAGACCAGAGGACCTTGCAATAATTCCACAGCTGAGCAACTTGCCACAGTTGCCATTGATCTTAGATAAAGTTGAGGTGCCTTTTCCCAAGTCATCTGGATCCTGACTTATGACAATTGAACGTCCAATAATATCCTCAACTGTGATCAGTTTATCGGCCAATTTGAAAGATGCCCTGCCCTTGTCATCAGCCATGATATTTCCAAGGTCACCCACGTGCCTCTCTTCGTCAATTGGACTACCGTGTCTGGTGTTGCGAGGATTGTAATGTCCACCCACACTGTCGCAGCCTTGGCTTAAATCTCCGCATTCATGAATGGCTATTCCATGTGGCCCAGGAGCAAGACCATCAATGGTACCGTCTATCACCGTGTTATTGCCATTTTGAATGAATCGAATCACACCCTATGAAAAGCATACAGCTTTAATAAAAACTAATTTGGCCGGTTTGGTTTTATTTACTTGGACTGATCCGCATCCAATGATTCCGCCTAGCATAGCCACGGCAGCCGACGTTTTGACCTCTCCACTTCCCATAATCACAGTCCTTTTCCCAGTCTTGTTCTCAATGAGGGCCACTAGATCTGCTGAGGGCATGGTACTCTCACACACCACAGATTTGTTTTGTAAGCTTATTTTGTAATTTAGCACCGAATCTTCATTTGATAGCACTTCGGTTGTTTTGTCAACACATGTCTGACATGTCATGTCAACGGCCAACTCAATTTTTGTTGCAGTTGCCATCGTCTCTTTCTATTGGATCGTGTGATATAAATGATAATGATAAGATAAGACTATATGGTCATAGGATTTGACTTTTTGTCCTACGTGTTTTTGACTTTTGTCTTTTTGTGCTTGTTTGTTTACAGGTGTGAAATTAGTTTCGTGATTTTAGCAAACTTAAGTTCCGTGAAAACCATAACAAAAACTGGAGGAAAAATTACAATTTTTAGAAATTTAAAAATCAGTCTTCGATGCAGTCACGCTTCGATTCTTTTTCTTTTGACAGAATAAGAAAATGCTCTACTATTTATCTAGTATCTGTATACTGCTTTTACTGAATATTTGTGGCATCAAATACCTCATCAAAAGAACAAAAATAAGAAGCAACATCCTTGCAAGATCTTTTTATTCTGCTTTGGAGAACGTAAGCAAGCTTGAAAAATCAGTAATTGACCAAAGTATTTGCGAATACAACGCCAAACAAGGTGTTCAAGGTGTTTGGCCAAACAAAAATAGAGTTCTATTATTGTTTCCCGAAACTGTGCAAACTCCTATTCTAGTTGGCAATCTGGTCGAACCAGCGGTCGAGGATTCAAAAGTTTACATCCAAAGTGCCCCACCGGTTCGTAGGATTATACTTTCTTCGTGCATTGCATAGATATGACGTGTATTTTCTTCTTTTTAGTTAAAGGTGCCATATTCGCTTCATGGTGCTCATCGGGAAACCGAATTTCAAGTTATCGTTTTATGTCAGGTGGACTCATTAAAGCAAGTGAAACGTCAATACTTTCTGTGCTTTGATAATCGGCCACTCATCAACATACTAGATGAAGACTTTTTTCAACCAACAGAAGATAAATTCAACATTCAATATCATTTCAACAGTTACAGACACACCCTCGAAGATCTCATCAAATCAGATTCGTTATGTCGAGAAATGTTTCAAATATTGAATTTTAAAATACTCTCAGAAGCATTATTGAAGTTAACCAATTCGATTGAGGGGCAGCAATAATGATGATGCAAGTGAATGACATTTTTGATGTAACCTATCCAGAATCAGTTAGTGGAATTTTCCAAGCAGCTCGAACTGGAAATGTTGAGCAAATGCGCTTACAAAGTCATCGATCATTTCGAGTCAGCGATAATAAAGGAAGAACTCCTTTGCATTATGCCGTTACATTCGGCCAAGTCAATTCAGTGGCCTTTCTTTTGCGAAGGAAAGAAGTTGATGTAAATGACAGAAATCACAATGGTGAAACAGCACTGCATGCCATAGCGTCGTCAAACTTCTCTTCTACAAGTGAAACGGAGGTGACAATCTTAAAACAGTTGTTGCAAGTCCCCAATATTGATGTGAATGTCGTCAATAATGAAGGCATGACTGCACTTCATTATTCTTGCCAAAAAGCTCATTTATCCATTTTAAAGGAACTCCTTGATACAGAAGCATTGGATCAAGGTAAAACAAGCTACGAAGGCCTCAATGCCATCCATTACCTGTTTGAGGCCAAAAATCATGGTGCGCCGGAGGATCGAATTTATTCCTGTTTGCAATTATTACTAGCTCATCAACCAAATCTAATTCACGAAAGAGATGAAAGGGGTCTTTTGCCTTTTGTCAGCGCTATCACCGCTAAACTTGAGCAATGTGCCCTTCATCTTATTCCAATGGCCACCAAGAGAGAGATTATCCACCGCGCGATTGATTATTCGCCAATCTCAATAGCAGCCGGAAGAGGTTTGCACCGAGTAGTTCAAATGCTAATAGATTTTGGTGCCAAAGTGGAATTGCTTGATGGTCATGACAAAAGTTTAAGCCCTCTTCAAATGGCCTGCATTAGTGATGCTATCGAAGATGATCAAGCTGTCAACTACCCTGCGGTCATTAGTTTGTTATTGCGAAAAATGGACAGACAGTTTTTGATAGCACATCACAAGACCTTAGAAAATCCTTTCACCATTTGTATCAGTACCAAATCATGGAATTGTTTGAAGCTGTTAATTGAAGAGTTGCCACCCTTCAATCAACACTTTTATGAAGATTTCGTTTTTGCCCATTGGTTAACCCCACTAATTCCAATGAGAATTGTAAAGGAATCACCGATGGCCATGTTTATTAGAGAAGCAGGACATAGTCAAACCATCTCACATGATATCCTACAATCATTCTTGAAAAGATTCTTTGATTTGCCGCCCCACGGATGCGATGAAGAGGAAGAAAAAGAAAAGTTGCCAATCATCTTGGCTATGGGTTTGAACACGGGGATAAATCAGAACAGTAAAAAAGTGCTCGACATTTTGGTGGAAAGTGGTATTTGTGTACCAAAGGCATGGATACCAGTGTTTCTTTTGGCGTGTGATATCCGGATCATCTTATGGGCCTTGCAAAGCGGTGACGCCGGCCTTGATCCAGAAGACATGGAAATACACAATTTATTGCCTGCCATGGATCAACAGAAATCTGCTCAAGTCAATGGACTATTGGCTTGCTACCTCTCCAATCAATGTTTGGGTACAAAATTTGACTTTTCATCAGGCCACCATCAATTCCAATTCCACGAGACTGTTACTGCTTCACGATTGTATTCAATTGTTACAGAAACTTCAAGCAATCCCAACAGTTTAGCATTTCTATGTAGAAAAGAAGTCAGAAAAATGGCGAGAAAAGCCCCAAGGATTATCTCGATGTTGCCATTGCCCGTTCAAGAGTATGTCAAAGCCTTTCCTGACCTTGATGTGGAAATGGCTAAAAGTTTGTATAGAGAATGTAAAAGGCGAATCAGATAAGAATACAAATAAATACGAGGAACAAACAAATTTTGTTGATTTATTACTCAGGCTTATGGAGTGTTGCAGAAGAAGCCTTGACTTGTGAGGGTAACGGAAAATCACGCATTTTTAGTACACAATCCGACAGACTAGTATGAATTTGATTAGCATTTGATAGTTGTCCTTCTGCATATTTGATCAGAGTCATTTTGAGTTCTGCCAGTCTTTGGTGATGAAATCTTCTAGTCTCCAATTCTGCGGTCTTGGAGACTTGCGATAAAAGTGCCTCCTTGTCTTCCTATAAAGAAGAAGAAAAAAATATACTAGAACATTAGACACTCCAAATATGAAATAGTACCTTCAATTTTCTAGCGCCGTGTGCTTTAGATGCTTTAGCCTTCGTCAGAGCTTTGGTAGCCGCCTCAGCTTCCAAGAATAGGCCTGCGTTATAAAAAAAAAGTAGTAATCCTTTCATTATTTGTCAAGACCTAGTACCTGTTCGGCGATGCAACATTGAATTTTCAGCTTCTAAGTAGGATGTCCACTGTGCCAAGTAATCACCTAAGGTATTCTCCTGGTGCTCAATAGCATTTTCAATTCCCGACCGTTCGCTCTTTTCTAAACAGGTGGAGAACCTGGAGTTGAGACGGTTGTAAAATGCATTGGACCCTTCATGACCTCCCACAGAAGCATTAAGAACCGTGGCTAAATGTGTCATCTGAGTGGCAAAACGCATCTGAGCATTGACCAAGCTATGAAATTTGTCACAAGTTTCTTTGATGTTGCTGCTGTAGGCTAAAGCCCATTCCTTCTCCTTTTGAAAGAAATCGTCCGGATCTTTGACTCCACTCGTTTTACGCTGGTCAAAAGTTTCGCGCATTCCAGCCAAAAATCCTTTTTTGATACGTGCACGAATCGGAGGATTGGAATGGACCAAAAATTCTTCCAAGTGTGAATCACGGCCAAATACAGGGTGTCTGAGCATCTGTTGAAGGTAACGTTCAAGGTGTTTGGCATCACTTTTGAAGTCATCACCGGCCATGGCTTTAGAGGAGGAACCCAATTGCTTTCGGGATTTGCTTTCCGCTGCTTGAGGATCGGCTGCAGGTCTGTTGGGTAAGGGTGGGATGATCAGACCAACTACCTGATTGTGCGTAATTAAAGTATGATGAAGAAATTCAAAGTCATCGTATTCACGTTCAATGTTGATTTCCTGATCATGCTTGTCCTCATCCTGAGTAGTGACCAACTTTTTAACTCTGATCTTGTACCTCAGGATGTCGCCATCTTTGTTGACCTGATCCTGACTTATCTTAGCAGTGAAGAGGGGCAAAAGAACGTCATCAGCATTGTCATTCTCCAGTTGATCCGGATAGACAGGTACCATGATGTCCCCCAGACTAACGGGGCTAGAAGAGTTAGAGTGGGGCTGTGAATCTGGGCCTTCAGTAGAAGAGCTTTTAGTGTCAGTGCTCAAGTTGCTGTCGATGATTTTTAATGATCCTGCTATGGCTTCTTGTTGTTGTTGATGATGAGGAAGATTGTCATTCTCAGATGTCATCATCTTGAGAAGAAACTGCCGCAGTAGCCTCTCTCAAGGCTCAAAGAGGCCAGAAGCAGCACTGTCTGATGATGATCGGCTTGCATCAACAGTAATGACATCAACAGAGGGGAGTTCTGAGTCATCTTTTATCAATGTGGTTTGTATTCATACTCCCTCCTTTTGGGTCATGACCACTAACCAATCAACTGGGATAAGTTCATCACTGTATTCACCAGAAGCCTGCTGCTTGTCATTCCAATCCTTTGGTCATCTGGTAATACCGGTAATACATTGAAATACTCAATATGTTACAATATTGGATACAGTCCGAGACCAACCGTATGTAGTAGTTGTTATTGTTGCCATCAGCGTAGCAATATCAAGCACGGAAAGAAGGCTTTCACAAAATCAATAGAAAGGGACTTTCATTCATCTTTCTAGTAGTAGTATTTCTGTTTTCTCAGGATCTGGTCTGGTAACACTGTTTTGTTCAAGATTTGTTTTGAGATCAATTCTTCTTCACAAAGTTCAAAATCATGGAAATGGACAGGAGCCCTCCACAGATTGATCCAGACTTATTGCAAAGGTTCCGCAATGAATTCGGACGAGCTCCTTCCACGTTCATCCGTGTTCCTGGACGTGTCAACATCATAGGGGAACGTAAGCATTGATTCCAATTATTCTTGCTTACGTATAACATTAATGAAACTGATTCAGATATCGATTACTGTGGTTATGGAGTCTTGCCAATGGCGATTCAACCGGCCATTACAGCGCTGATAGGAAAACTGCCCGAAAAAAGCTTAAAATTGATAAATGTTAAAGCTGACAGGTACCATTCCTTTGAAATGCCATTAGCCGAAGACATTTGTATCAACGATGACCAACCCCATTGGTGGAACTACTTTCTGTGTGGTCTCAAAGGTGTAATGGAACAGTTGAAACTGGAGACTTGGCCTTCGGAAGAAGGCCTGGCTTGTCTAATAGACGGAAACATACCTCCTGCATCGGGATTGTCCTCAAGCAGTGCTTTAGTCATTACAGGGGCTCTGGCCACACTATCCATTGTCCAAAAGTTGGATGATAAAGCTTTTGATAGGTTCGCATTGGCAGCTTTATGTGCGGAATCCGAAAAATACATTGGAACGCAAGGCGGCGGGATGGACCAGGCTATAGAGTTGCTTGCTCAGCCTGGATGTGCCCAATCAATTGAATTCAATCCTTTAAGGAATCAAAATGTACCTTTACCACAAGGAGCTACTTTTGTCATTGCCAACAGTTTAGCAGAATCCAACAAAGCTGCCGGGTCTGAATTTAATCATCGGGTAGTCGAGTGTCGCTTAGCTTCTGTCCTCCTAGCCAAAAGCTTGAACCTGGCACAATGGGCTGAACTAAAACGCCTAAAGGACTTGCAAACCACGGCTGATAAATCTTTACCTGATATGATAGAGTTGGTTCAACAATATCTTCATACTAAGCCTTACTCGAAACCGGAGCTATCGGAACTACTAGAAATGTCTGTGGAACATCTAGAAAAGCTTTATTTAACCAAAAATACCAAAGATTTGACAGAATTCAAGCTGAACCAAAGAGCCAATCATGTATTTTCTGAAGCATTCAGAGTTGCTGAATATCAAAGAATTTGTTGTCAAAGCGGTCAAGAAAAAGAAGCTTCGTCAACAACTTTGGCTGCGTTGGGACAACTCATGTTTGAAAGCCATTGGAGCTGTGCTAACAACTACCAATGCTCTCATCCTAAACTGGATCAACTAGTCGAACTGTCTAAGCAAGGAGGAGCTTTAGGAGCAAGACTGACTGGGGCTGGGTGGGGTGGATGCATAGTGGCACTGGTTCCTGAATCCAAAACTGACCAGTACATTAATTTTTTGCAAGCTAACTATTACCAAAATTTGCCTGATGCAAAAGGGCAACTTTCTTCTACCTATTTGTTCTGTACCGAGCCTGGCCCAGGTGCATCTGTATTTACAGTGTGATATCCCTATACATTTTGTGTTACTTAATATTGTTGCAAAAAAAGCCTGTGTGAAAATTACGAATACATACATATGCTGTGGTGTTTGGCGTTGAACTCACATTTTTCCAACAAAATTACATGATCCTGTGGACCCTACACTGCATTGCACAAAAGAAAGTAATAATGATACAGAATACATACACACAAAATTAGATACGTTGCAGGAATTTCAAATTCTTTTTTCGAATTTTATACTCTTTCAAGTTCCATAAAGGGCATGTAAATTGTAATTCAGCCTGTGAGGAACGTGGCTGACCTCAATAAGGAAACCCTAGGTAAACGTCCGATCAAAAAAAAAAAATGTTCAGGGGGTAGCAGTAGGGACTGACAGTCAAAAAGCAGGCAAACGCCAAAAAAGAGTACAGTTACTGAAAACCAAGCAATAAGATAGGCTCAGATGAATTCTCATGCTTCATGAGAAACATCTTTCTACTACTTAGTTGTCAGGGTTGTCACTATAGTCCACGCGCGCGCTTTTCATATCATTTCTACGGCCGGAAATACTCTTACCGTTTATCTTCAAATTCTAGATTATTTCCATATACATGTACATAGAGGATTGTAACTACTAGCTTGATTGTGATAACATTGTAATACTGACTGTGACTGAAAGTGAAACCAGTCAGTAGAACAGAAACTGAGAGTTAATTTTCCGTCAAATGAGTAAAGTTTTTTTTTTATGTGTGTGTGCCAAAGTAGCCAAAAGTGAGTAGATCAAGTGTTGAAGTCTAGTTGAAATTACCGCTATGCATTGCAGTACAAATGTAGCTGGGTAACCTGATGTTGACTAACTTTGTAGCCTGTGCTGAGAAGGTGCCCCGCCCAATTTTTCCAGTGTGAGTGTGTGTCAGTCTGAGCTGAGTGTCTGTGTGGTGACCGCGTGGTGGTGTGCTGAGAAGAGTGATTGTGTAGCTGCTTTGCCCGGTGCTTCCAAGTTCTATTTCCAACGGAAAAAAGAAGAGAAAAGATGGGAGCTTGTTGCGCTAAATTCGGCACTTATTTGCTTCGCAAGGAAGAAAATAAAGTTGTCTCTAATGGCGCAACCCCTAAATTGAATCGGGTCGAGCATAAGCAAAGTTTTGTCGCTTCGCCTGAGGCAAACGGTAGAACTAGGTCTGCTTCTTCGTCAAGTTCTAGTTCTTCATCCTCCTCTGGTTCAAAATCGTAAGTGTCAGACTTTTCAAAGACTACCAACCAATCCTTATCGCGATTACTTCCTTCTTTTTGTAGAGTTCCCGAAGTTGTGGTAGCGCCTAACAATGGTGATGTTATACAAATGAACGTAATCATCATGAATGAGACCAGTTCTGAAACAGAAAATGTACAAACGCCCACCGAGAGTAAGATTCCATAAAGTTACTTTGTTTTCATTGAATCCGTCTTTAACAAATGTCATCTTGTTTCCGGTAGTTGTGCCTCCTCCTTTGCCAGTTGTCGACGAAACCATTCAAACAGAGGGAAGTGCAACAAAAGTACCCGAGTTCCATGCGGAGGTTTCGGTCAAATCCACCGAGAATGACGATGACAAGAAATCTGTATCTAGTTCGTCTTCTTCTTCCTCTTCCTCCTCCTCTTCTTCTTCTGAAGATGAAAAAGAACCTAAAGTGGAAGAGGAAAATAAGATAAGTGATGACATCCAACAAGTCAGTCAAGTTACCGAAGAAAGCAAAGCTTCTTCTTCTTCTTCGGTATTTTCTACGGCTGCTTCCGTCTCTTGCAAAGGTTCTTCGTCTAGTTCAAGTGACGATGAGGTGGAAGAAGATAAACAGGAGGAGGACGAGAATGAAAGGTCAAAAGTGGCAGAAGAGGCCAAGTCATCTTCGTCTAGCTCAAGCGATGCTGAGGATAATCTAGAAGAGGAGAAAGTCGAAGAGGTTGAAAAAGAAGCAACTGTTCAAGAGGCAGAAGCAGCCGAAGAAAATAAGTCTTCATCGTCTAGTTCAAGTGATGCCGAAGAAGAAGTGGAAGAGACTAAGGACGAAGAAGAAGAAGATATTGCAGAGGCGAGTAATAATTCTGATGATGGTGATGAAGAACGCGAACAAGATAATGTCCAATCATACGCACAGTTAGTCACTCCCACAGGATTTGTATCCGCCTCAACTCAAGAAGAGGAGGACAACGTTGAAGTTGATGACAAGAAATCTGTCTCTAGTTCGTCTTCTTCCTCTTCTGAAGACGAAGAAGAACCTAAAGTTGACGCTGAGACTACAGAAGACAATCCTGAATGCGAATCTGCTGAAGAACCAGAAAATGATGATGATGAAGTTGAACAAGATCATGAGGTTGACGAAGAAGAGGGGGACGCCGATGACGAATATTGAACCATCCCAAACACATTTTTCACAGAAAATAACTCTATATTTCGTACGATGCAATATTTTTAAAAAAAAAGATCAGTGGCAAATTCTTAATTTTCCCGATTTTCCCTCATAATATTTTTGAAATAAAAAGTCGTGAATCTTTATCGGGATTTTTATTTTTACGCATATCATCCAGTAGGTCTCCAGTATTGTATATGTGTTGAATTGACAATCCCATCATCAGTTGGACTTCATTCTGTAAGAATAAGTTTATAAAGGAACTTTATGAGGCAACGCTGAAGTCAATGAATCAAGACTTCAATATCATTAGCATCATTGACTTCATTGTCACTGTCAGAATAAGCTGTCAAAGCGGACGAAGTAGCAAAATCTTGTGGGGAAGATATTAACCTGACTTGGTCATGGCCATGGTCACTCTTGTGATGACCTCCAGGCTTAATCCGGAAGGCTTCAATCTTGAGGTGCTCGCACATTTGAATGACAACGCATACCCCGTAATGTAAATGGAAGATGGTAAATAGCAATGACAGTAGGTAGAGGACAACAACCTCGGCCTCCACAGGAAGCCCAGGGATAAGCAGACAAGAACCAGTTCCCACAGTCAAAGGAAGAACCAAGAGGTTTATAAGCTCACAACGGGTATTACTCATCTGAGACACTATGAGTCGACAACTTAAATTGGCACTGAGGGTTCCAACCATAAAGTAAAACATTCGCGTGTCTTTGGTCAGGATATCGTTGGGTGACATACATGCCCAAAGAGTGCAAATACCCATGCCCAGCAAGAAAGAGATGAGGGGTCTGATAGCTTCACTGAAGGGACGCATTTTGCCGGTGGCGTCACGGTATGAGCGGTAAATGTTTCTTAATGCCACCGGAATACTAAGGCCAAAAGTGCCAAAGTAAAGCATGATCTGCAAGAGGAGACCAGGCGACAAGCCTCCAGGCAACAGGAACTTCCATGTTTTGAAGCCTAACACGCTGGTCAAGGTGTAAAGTATGGTGCCACCTACCATGGAAACATCATAGGCCCAAGGCAGGTACATTACTCCAGTATTGTACTTTTCCCAATGACTAGAAATAAAACGTTAAGTAAGGTGAATGAATTTCAAAATCAATCAGTTGTTGTTATCACCTGAGGTAGAAACTCAAGAAGACGTTGATGTGAATAAAATACATTTCCATAATAGAAATGCTGTATCCATCTTGGTTGCGGCCAAAAGTGTTGTAGAAAGTTGAAGTGATGAAGACAGCCGCCCAAGAATCACAACCATGATCAAAGAGCTCACCGAGGGGTGATGACGTACCTGTACGTCTAGCCTGTTTTCCTAAGAGTTCAAACCCACCATTAGTTTGATGTCCATCTATAATAATTATTAGTTATTACCGTCAATGCCATCCAATGTATGACTAGCAAATAGTAAGATGGCAACGGTTAGCCAAACCCAACTAGGAATTGGGTACTCAGACCCGTATGTAGAAGCGGTGAAATCATAGTCGTACACTGCCGGTAGGAGGTAATGGAGAACACAGCATATGAAGCCGATGAGTGTGAGGAGGTTGGGAGCAATCCACCAGGGGCAGAGCAGGACAGCTTTGTCCCAGAAAGGATGCATGACATAGTTGGAGAGTGGACTGTGAAAGAAGATCATCGTATCAATACGTGTTGAGGAAGGAAAACTGTAGGTCTTACCTGGTGTCCTTGCAACTGTATTTGTACCGATCAAAGCCTTCAAGCTAAACAGTGAAATAGAAATTAGAAGGTCTGACGAATCAAGTCTGAAGTATAAAACTTACAGCTTCATGGCTCAAATACTTGTGATAGAGTATTTTCATTGTTGTCAGTTATCTTCTAAGCTTCATTTCATGCTTGATAAGGATATAAAATAAGCGTGATCGAGACTCGAGTCGAACGATATCAGATAGTTGGAGGAATTGGATGGGGTGGGGTCAATGTTCAGGAGTTCAGGGTGATCTTGTTTTAGTGTTTTGTTTTTAAGTAGCAAGCTTCGCCTTCACTTCACGTCACGTCAGGCTGTCGTCCAGTCTTTTTTCTACAAAAGACCCTAAAAACCAGAGCCTCTGCTAAATACAAGTAAGAAGTAAAGCTCTGATTTTTGAAGTCTTAGTCAGGCCAATGGGCAATGGCCAATGTGTACGTTGTGTACACGCGATCTTTTGCCGGTTTGAAGCTATAAATAGCTGCTGAAGAGGCTTTTTTTGACAATTTATGACCTAATTCTGTTTTCCGCCACAATGATTTTCAGTCTGTCAGTTCAGTCACTTCATCACCCTCAATGCTTTAAATTTCATGCTCAATAGTCATAAGCAAAATTGTAGAATTGACATGACAATTTGACGAGATTTTTGACATTTTTGAATTTGCCGAATTTTACGTGAAATTGTTTTGGTCATAAGCAAAAAAGCTAAATTGACATGGCAATTTGACGAGATTTTTCACATTTTTGAATTCATGACAATTTGACGATTTTTTTACAAAAAGTCAGCTGATGAACAGGTAGATTTTGGCAAATCAAAACAAAAAAGGGCGCGAAAATTCAAATGTCTGAGACATTTTAACGATACTTTTTCAACTCTGTGATGTCTGTGTGGGTTTTAAAGCCCATTAAACGAAATTGAGATAGATTTCATAGACTAAATTGCAAAATGGCTATCACTTTTAAGGCCTCTAATAGCCATCATCATATTAGGTTTACGACGTTAAAATTAATTTTTTTGCTTGACTCACTAACTGCACAGTTCACATTTAAAAATGCTTTGTTTAATGGGCCATTTTTAGGGGCCCTAGAGACCCTCAATTTTTGTTTTTAAAGAGTGAGATCACCTCTTCATGTCACAATCAATTGATGTTATGCATCCTCCTTTTGGTCCATTGTTTATTCGCTTTGCTCCTTCTTCTTGATAAAGTCGTGACTTCAAGCTTTTTTTCTGGTGGCTACTCAGCTGAAAAAAGAAAAGAGAAACCCTCGGTTACTTCAATTTCACCCTTATAAAAAAGTTTTGTTTTTAAAGAGAGGCGAGTTTTGGTAAAAGTCAGCTGTTGCTTGGGCTAACTTTGGCAAATCAAAACAAAAACAATTTTTGGTGACTCTCAGAGTTCACAACTCTATAATGGCATCTGCAACTTTAGAGAAAGCATCTTTTCTTGTTATAAAGCAATAGATGTACCTTTTTTT